>CABFOW010000254.1:134743-223287 GCA_902141385.1 Timema californicum
GTTAATCAGCAGAAGGGAGGGTCTCTAGTCAAACAAAGAAATTCATAAAAAACATAATTAATTGTAGTAAGGAACAATATATATTCTAAATTGATAAAAATAGAATCAATAGAAAGAGCAATGGTAAGCAAGAAATTTTAAGTTGTGAAATGAATTATAAATATAATATTTAAGTTAGCTTGTCATAGAAGTATATAGTTTAAAATGATTGTGAAAAACAAATTTGAATAAAATTAAAATATAATACTAGACATTATACATACATATTAAAAATGTGAGTCAAAGTAACACATACACAATCAGAACAAACCATATTAAATATATGTATTAAGACATGAGTCAAACATGACCATAGAGTGTATGGTATTGATAAAAAATACTATAAGTTAGTTACAATTAAGTTAAAGAGTTTGAGAATGATGCCTATTCTGTTAAGAAAACTAGTAAGTTAATTGTTCTTGTATTTCAGGAAATTTATGATATCACAAATCAATACTACAAAATGTTAAAAGAGACAATTGTCCAAAGATATAAGAATATTATTATTCGATTCATCGTAGTTGGAACTCATTTCAGGATTCTTTTTTGGACCTGAGGATGGTGCCATTACAGCGCCGAAACATGTCATGACAATCTCACTCCAGAATTTTTTTTAAAAAAGGAACAAGGGCATTAAACCTCTCAGATAAGAATAGAATTCAACTTTATTAACTTCTTTATATCACACTTTTGTTAATTCAAACTTATAAATATATATATATATCTTTTTACACCATATTATATTTTCCTCTAATATTCTTATATCTTTGGACACTTGTCTCTTTAACATTTTGTAGTATTGATTTGTGATATCATAAATTTCCTGAAATACAAGAACAATTAACTTACTAGTTTTCTTAACAGAATAGGCATCATTCTCAAACTCTTTAACTTAATTGTAACTAACTTATAGTATTTTTTATCAATACCATACACTCTATGGTCATGTTTGACTCATGTCTTAATACATATATTTAATATGGTTTGTTCTGATTGTGTATGTGTTACTTTGACTCACATTTTTAATATGTATGTATAATGTCTAGTATTATATTTTAATTTTATTCAAATTTGTTTTTCACAATCATTTTAAACTATATACTTCTATGACAAGCTAACTTAAATATTATATTTATAATTCATTTCACAACTTAAAATTTCTTGCTTACCATTGCTCTTTCTATTGATTCTATTTTTATCAATTTAGAATATATATTGTTCCTTACTACAATTAATTATGTTTTTTATGAATTTCTTTGTTTGACTAGAGACCCTCCCTTCTGCTGATTAACGATGCCCGAGACTATATCAAAACCATTTAATCATGACCTGAATTGGAACTGTTAGATTGGAAATAAGATAAACAACAGTGAACTTAAAAAAAATGCAACACAATCCTTTCGAGTGTCTCTTTGTTGAAGTACTCTTGTGTTTGTCCTTTATGTAATTTCTTTTACATGTTCCTGTCTGTGTGTCCTATCATTCTTTACAAATTTTCATTTTATCCCTTTGGCTTCTTCTTATAGGAAGTTTCGTTGAGTGTTTCAAACTCCTCACTGATGAGTTCCGATAGAATGAAACCTAGGTCCGGGGATTGGGCGGTAACGATAGATTTTATTCAAGAGGCAACCATTACCTCTTTGTCCATTGGCAGCAATGCAAAGTGTGAACTGTTTTGTTCCTTTTGTGTGTTTCTATCCACCTTTCCTGTATCTTCTTCCAAATATAATACATTCACCTCATGAAGCGAAAAGAGGTTTTCCTCATAGAGAAACATACTTTGAAAAAGTGATTTAAATTTTTTTAAATCAAGTAAATATGATTTGCAATGTTATTTCTGAACCCCCTCCCAAAAAGTTTCATGCCCCTCAGGTTGGGAACCAATGAGCTAAAGTGTAATTTTCATATCACAATAAACTCGATTGCCAGTGACAAGAGGTTGAGGTTCAAATCCTGGCTAGATGTACTGAGGATGATTTACTCTGAATGGTTTCCCCACTCTGTCTCCATACAAATGTGAATACATTTATTATAAACTCTACCTTTCTCATAGTGTAAATATTTGGGCAGTTAGTTAAGGTGTAGTAGTATATATATGATGCACTTTTTTGGGACTACACCAAATTTTGTTTTGGTATTGTACCCAAAAATAGTATAAAACTAATTTATAAACACAAAATAAAATTTTTAATGAAATCAAAAGAACTGTAGCTAATGTTATGTACCCAAATTTAAACAATTTTCTATGATACTAGACGCTGTGTGAAAAAAAATATCACAAGTGTCTTAGATTTATTTTGGAGAAAATCATATTGTTAAGCGTTTATTTCCCACCATAAGTTATATTGGCCTTGGAAAAAAATAGACCCTTCACATCATTTATGTATATTACATTCTAAAATTAGACCTTGTTAAAAAACTTTCTCATATATAATACCTAACTTAAATACCATATTTTATTGAGTTGGCATGCTTGGATACAAGGAGATTCAAAATTAAGGAAAAAATTGAAATAAATCACTAGGGAGTTATTTCAGCTAAGAAATGTTAAATGAAGACTTGTCCGAGTTAATACTGGTCTTAAGTTTATTATTAGTTTTTGTTTTAAAGACACATAGGCATTGCTTACCTGTCCCTCAAAAATGGCTGTCGGTAAGACAAGATGCCCTTGTTTATAATACATGACAAGTACAGTTACTAATAAGGTAAATAATAACTTTCAACATTGTTGATACCACATAGACCAATTCCATAGTCACATTGACCTAGTTCCACTGTATCACTTACTCTAAACTTCTATTTATGAAGGACAAAGTGTATACAACTGAAATACAATATCTTGTATACTGAATTAATTTCATACAGGAAACTCACATGGACATTCACCTCAACATTTGTGACAGCAAATTTTAACTTAAAAATTTGTGAGTCACTTGTAAGTAATTGGGGATCTTGTTGAAAATTTTGCTTGTACTGTAAAGTGGGGCTACTTTGACACAATATTTTGGTTTATTTTCATGTAAAACCTCAGGTATCGTTAAGAATCTAACAATTTTTGTTTTACTTGTACTGGGCTCTAATACATACAAGATGTGAATGTTTTTTTTTTTTTAAGTGTCACTAGTGGGGTTCCTATGATACACTCATTTAAACCTGTAATAACTGTAGTAGTAGAATGAATGAGGATAACTTTGACATATATTCAATATAAAGGTGGGGCTATTATGAACACATTCGAATAAACATCTTGAGTTAAATTATTTTCAGTGACGGTTATCGCCCTTTTTCTCCACTAATGTCTAAAAATTAACATTGAGCGTTGAAAAAATCATACATCAGTAAGAAATAGATTTAGATATGCAATAAGTGCTTTTTTTTAGTAGTAAAATAGCTAATTACATTGAAAAAAATATCAGAAACTCTAAATGATGCACAAAAAAACCACTTTCTTAGGGGAAAGGCCTACATTTTTGACTAAAATGACCTATTTTAGCAAAATAAACACTATAATGAAAACTAAAGGTACCTAATAATGTTCTTCAAATGAACCACTAGGGATTCCTATGGGTCCTATGGATCATTCTGTTTTTACTAGTATATTAATAAGCAAAAATGAGGAGGCCAGACTGTTTTCTTTTTACATTAAACAACCATAAAAACAATAAAACAAGCAATCTGACCTTGAAAAAGATGAAACAAAAAATAACACAAACTGTCATAGTATCCTAATATATTTAATGCAATCTAACATAAGGCTTGGGCCTGCATTTTCATTGCAAACATGGACTTTTAAAAAATGATTAATATCAACTTATTCAGAAATTATTATTTGCTTAGTAATACTATATACTAGGTATCAATTTAAAGTATTAACGAACGAGTATATTAATACTGCCCTAAGGATTACTACATAATTGGTGTTTTTACAACTTATTGAAAGAGCAAATTATATCAATAAAACTATTAGGCCTATTTTAATTTGTTGTTGTGGCAACAATAGTTACTATAGTACAGTACATGAGATTGTAAATTAAAAAGTATTATAGTCATAGAATGTTCTTGTTATAACTGGCCACCAAAATAGTTTTTATATATAACTTAATAGAGAAAGTCCTACATAATAATAGTTGCATTGAAATAAAGCATTTTTATTTTGTTAAAAGTGCATGAAAACAACCAACAAGACAGTTTATATGTCATAATCAACTTCCCTTATTTTGACATCCTGATTTCAGAAGAGTACGCCACATTTTAAGTTAGACGTTCTTGTTTGAAAATTATTTTAAGTTTGTGTTTTGATAATGTAATAAATGGCTATACAGCAATTTAAAAAAATAATTGTTTGTGAATGTTTTAACTGCCAAAAATAACAACAAATAAACATATGGTCTTGCAAATCATATGGTGTAGGTAATGGATATAATATGGTAACTTTTACTAGCTGTCAAATACCTACCACCGCTCCTGCTGTGGATGCCCTTTAGTTCTCATTACGCCACTAACACTCAAGAGGGCCATTATGTGGTGCCGCCAGTCACACAAGGGACATTTTGTTTAGTAGTACCAGCCATGAAATAAAAACAAACTACCTAATGTGGAACTGAACTAAAATAAGGTTTAAGAAAATCGTTAACACAAGAAAAGCAAGCAAATTTGTTTACAGCCTATTAGTGTTTTGAACTAATTAGAACAAAATTTACCATAGAAAATGTTTAGTAGCCATTATTAGGAGTAGGCTCCCTCAAGTTACTAGGCTGTTTCAATTGATCACTGCTTTTATCACTGAAATCTTGTAAATTATCATTATAATTCAATACTATACTTAATTTGTGAACTAATACACGGATAAAAAGTCAAAAATAAATGGTTTGGAATATTGTTAACTTATGCTTTTTTCCCCCAAGGGAACATCATTTACAAGGGTCAGAATTAAATATTACACCCACTAATTCAGGACATCTGTTAACTGTAGTTACGATTTCATAATTCTAGCAACACAAACATTCAGTAAACCTACCTTGTTTTAGCCAACGATAGGTTATATTTTCTCTTATTATCAAACATGCTAATATTAGATGTTCTCCGTATGCTCATTTGAAACTAATACAAGTTCAATAAGATCATTAGACGATTTCGCAAAAGGCCATGCATATATAGTTGCCAAAATGTAGTTAATGATAAAACTTAACCATATCAAATATGTGAAAATGTTTCATGTCAACTTTTATAGATGTGGTTCTAGTTAACAAGACTCGTATTAATAACCATCTCACCATTCATCCATGCATTAGTTTGAGACACTGTGACATTATCCTGAAATCGTTTTATTGGTTTAGGTGCAATTTTCGAGTAGAGATTCGACATGGCCATACTGAGGAACAGTTAAAATGTCACGCAGTTCCAAACAAATAAACACAGCAGAAATCATTAAGCAGCAGCCATTTTGTAAACTGCGTTATGTTAGAAGGTCGATAAAACATTTGAGTGACGTACAGCGCAAGCTCACGAGAATAAACCGCTAGCGGCTATTTTGAACTATGAAATAGTAAGACAGGTTTATTACTCATATTTTTGTTTTAATTGATACGTTTGACACTACTGTTATTAACGATTAAGCGTAGTAAGATAAATATTAGTTGAATAATTAAAAGAAAATCTCCTAACATTTACCTCAAGGGAAGCTGTATAACCATTTCCAGTGCATCCGGAAAGTATTCGAGACCCGGCCTGTTAAGTCGGAAGTCAAGCACATTAGTGCTGAGCTAAATTTGGACGTCTCATTCTTATGAATGTTATAACACAATTATAACAATAATAATTCTTAAGTTAAAGCTCTAAAATAAATGTAACTTTTTTTTAGCACCGCGTCCTAATACCCGTTTGAGTTACATGCTTGTAGCTAATTAAATCTTTTATGTTCGAAAGGGTAACATAGATTCAATTTAAATTTAAGCATGCGGGTGATTCAAATTATGGACCATTCTTGTAATCTGTATATATAAGGTTACTTTATTATGATCATTTCAGCCTTTTTTTTTACCTAATTATCTGAACTACAAAACAATACATCAAGTGATACAAGAAGCCAACTATGCTAACATTTCTCTGGGTGACATTAAGGTGACAATGAAAAGGAATGTAGAAATGTTGTTTAAAAATGGCAAGCAAATAGGTTAAAGAGAATATATTAATTTATTAAACCATTTACCCTGTATTCCTAAGGAATTGATTCATAGAGATCGCCAATATAAGTTGTAAAGGCGTTGACAAATTTAATTACCAGGGAACTGTGCTAAAACATAGGAATGAAATAAAAGAGCAAAAACTGAAACTTTGCTTACAGATATAAATTAAATACAAGAGGAGGTTAAAGACAATATTTATGTGGTTGATGCAATACTGTTTATTAAGTCTTAAAAAAGGTTTCCTCTCGGTGCTTAGAGATAATAAATTTAAAAGTGAATATAATCCCACCCTTTGGGTTTTACGGGTGTAAGCGTGATCTTTCGTTTTACAAAGATAAAATATTAAGGATTTTTAAGGACAAAGTACCGAAAAAAAGGGATGGAAAATCAAGAGAATGGATAAAATTGCATAATAAGTAACTTAATTGTTTGTGTATATCTCCAAACATATTAACTATGATCGAGATGTACAAGCTGAGGTGGGGTTTTGGGGGTGTAATGTGGTATGTGATGACAGGAAGGTATACAAAATTTTAGTTGTGAAACCTGAAGAAACAAACACCCTGAATATACCAAAGTCAGGAACATTTTAAAAATGCGCTTGAGTTTTCATATGATATTGCAATATTTTTTTAAATGCTAAGATTAAGAGCAAAACCCATGGTTAACTACTAGTTTAATATTTAATTCCGACACCTTAGCTAAGTCGGTAGCGTGTGTCTCTGTTGAGATAAGGGTCCCGGGTTCGATTACTGGCATGTCTGAAAAAATTGATCATTGGTGAAATTAGGGTTTCCCCATTCACATTGATGAATTAACGGCCGGGGACTGGGTGTTTTGCGTGTCCGTGATTTAAGTTAGTTTATAAGTTGCGTGCTGATATGATAGGTCGGTTAAGAAAGTGCACGTTAAATACCGCAAATAAATGAAACAGTGATCAGGGTACTCTCCTCGGTCCCGGCAAAGATTTATCTGATTACCAAACCCTTCCTTCACCTCTGACAAGACGTGTATTAATCACAACTTGTGAATGTGGGGAATGCCAGGCCCCCACTGTGGTTCGGATTCCACGTTGAACTGTAGGTCCTCCATTTCATCTCATAACCACCCTACCATTACACATTAGCGTAAGTGTGTATAACCCGAACGGGTGGTAAGACACAGTGCTAATAATAATAATAATCAGCGTATTAAACCGCACCTCAGCTGCTTTCGCGCCACGCGATAAATACGAGATTTTTGAATTTCTAAGGAATTCGAAGCGAAGCCGCTTTCGGTGTGAGTTTTATGAAAATCGACGAACTTGTTAGTGACCCCAATACATTTTTCCCCTGCCCTTTTGTCGGGTACAGTGTAATATTATTAGAAAGGGTATTTTAGCAAATACAAACATAATTGAGAGGGTCGTGGCAAAAACATGATAACCCTCATTTGACGACAAAATATGTTAGTAGTGATTTCTGGTTGCATACCACTTGAACTATAAGTTTTTTTTTGTAGGGAGTCAAGATCTTGAGAGTAACTAATATCAATATTTTACGTTTTTTTAATAGCTATATTTCAGGATTTTATACACTTTTAAGTTAAAACATACCATCTATATAAATTAGGGTTATCATGTTTTTGCCCCGACCCCCTCAATTTTTGTGACCATAATTGGTAACATTTTATTATTTTATTAGTGTTATTTTATAGGTATTTAAAAAATATATATATTATTTGAGTCACTGTCCGAACAGGCTGATTATATCAGCAAATGCCTTTCAAACAAATTTAAATATCGAAAAGACGCAACACCCATCCCCCAGTAAAAGGGGAAACTCACATTTAAACAGTGCTAATTTTTTTTGGCCATGCTGGGAATCGAATCAGGGTCCCTTAATTCCGTTGTCGGACACGTTACCGACAGAACTCATTTGTCGGATTGGTATTATCAAACGTTACAGCGGCTGATCATATGACCCAACGTAGACCTACTGTCTATAAATCCGTAATATAACAGCTAGCAATGTGTCTACCTGTGAGGTAAGGAAGGACCTTCCAATGAAAGTTGGACTGTACAGAGCAAAAGAAGATGCTACTTGACCTTGTTGCAATAAAAACACCGATCGGAATAATTCGTCATTCAGGTCCTGTACTCGGTAGGACATCCTAGTTTTTTTAGAAGAAGCTAGAGAGTGAAATGGGGGTACAGAGGGGGGGCATGAGAAACTAATTCAGCTATTTCTACGAGTTGCACGTGCGCATTGTACAAAATGACCATCACATGTGGCAGGGGACACATCTGAGAGGAAAGTGTAACTTCTGATGTTTTAAAATAATGATTTGGTTGGAACATCACGATTTGCTTATTTGGTACGTGACAGCGCAATGTCTGTCTTTGTGTGTGTGTGTTTTTTTAGCACCGCGTTTTAGTACCCACTAGGATTATATGCTTATATACCAATTTATGGTGACCTGGCGGTCTAGGGGTAAGGTGTCAGACCTCTGTGCCGGGGGCTCGGGGTTCAATCCACGGTCCCGGCACAGATTTATGTGATTGCCAAACCATTCCTTCACCTCTTACAAGACGTGTATTAATCACATCTTGTGAATGTGTGGAATTCCAGGCCTCCACCGTGGTTCGGATCCCACGTTAAACTGTAGGTCCTCCATTCCATCTCACAATCACCCTACTATTACACATTAGTGTGCGTACAACTCGCCAGGGTAGTAAGACACAGTGATAGTAATGATAATAATAATAATTAATATTATTATTATCACCGCGTCTTACTACCCCTTCGGGTTATACGCACTTACGCTAATGTGTAATGGTAGGGTGGTTATGAGATGGAATGGAGGACCTACAGTTTAACGTGGAATCCGAACCACGCTGGAGGCCTGGCATTCCTCACATTCACAAGATATCTTGTCAGTGGTGAAGGAAGGGTTTGGTAATCAGATAAATCTTTGCCGGGACCGAGGATTGAACCACGGCCGCTAGCATAGAAGTCTGACAACCTTACCCCTAGACCGCCAGGTCACCAAAAATGGAATATTAAAGATTTGTTATGTAATGTTAAAAGACTGTTCTCTTATAATGTAACTTGGGAGGGGTGGGGGTAAACGCTACAGTACTGGCTTCCGTATTTCACATATTAAAAAAAATACCTTCTACCTTCTCCCCCACTTTTGGAATCTACGAACCGCTCCCTGATTTCAAGTATCTTATCTTTGATGGAATGTAAACTTGTTTCTTATAAAAAGTGAAATACATTCTCTAGTGAGATCTTTTAAAATAGTATTATTAGCAACTTAATAATATTCTAATTTCAAAAACGTTATTCCACGCGTAGACTTTCACATATCGGTACCAAAATAAGCAACATAAAAAAGTTTTAATCTAGTTTGATTAATTATTATAGGGTATTTTTGAATGACAGGTATTTTGGCATAATAATTTAATCGGTCAGTTAATTTTATTTACAAAATTTGTAGTACTGTTTAACAACTTTTTTCTTTTCAAATAAAAAAAAGTATCTAGTCCAGGGAGCTATGGAGATTGATGAGGGGCTGGAAGGCATTAAGGGGAGGGTGTTCAGTGTTGACTGCCACTAATCTACCATCCAGAGACTAATGAACAGAGAATTTTTTTCTTATGTTAATAGAAAAAAAAGTTTGTAATTTTTAAGGTGGGAGTATAAGGAAAGGTAGTTAAGGGCAGTGTTTTTGCAGTGTTTATAGCAAAACTTTTTATGTCCGAAATAAATAAAATATTCCACCAGTAGAAACATAAAGTTTTGTTTTCTTCACATGTTGATATCAACAGTTGTTGAATACCTGTCGTGGTCAAACCGGCATTAGATGACAAACTTTTTAAATGAAGAGAAAATGTTGTCCTTAAATTCCCAGAACATCCTTGACAGATACTCAACAATTGTTGAGGTCACCACGTGAAGAAAATTAAACTCTAATGTTTCTTACTGGGGAATCGTTTGATTTCTTTCGACTAAAAATGTTTTTAAATAATAAAAACTCCGAAAATATTGTCCTTAACACGCCTTCCCTTCCATCCCACCTTCAATCTGTCCTTCTTACCACGTTGCTACAATAGAATGCGACAAAAAAAAAGAGAGATAAAAAACAGTGCTACCATAAACCTATTGAAATAGCTTCGAGAGTCATCCAAAATTCAAAATTTACTCCAGGAGATGGCTTCCGGAACCCTCTTTTAATGTAGCCGCGCGTCCCGCTCACTTCACTTCACTCCGAAGAGTTTTTGGAACCCCCGCCGAACCGTCGAAAGGAAGAATACGGCACTCTACCGGGGGCCTCGCGATTTCTACTCACCCGCGGCGGAAGATGGTTTATCGGCCGCGTCCAGCGCTTCGTCTACGATCTGCAGCCACATGGGTCGGAGAGTCGTTGCGCGTCGTCTGTCACCTTCTTCATGACTGTCGCCCGGTTACACGGGGCTCTCGTCCGTCGTCGGTGACACTAATGAAACCACGACACTCGATGGTACTTGAGACACACTCAACACTGTCCCGTACTTTCCGTGTGAGAAGGAGGGGAGTAAACGCCCCTGCTTTTGCAGACGGGTGACCTTGTATCTTTGAATAGCTAAAAAAGGCTGTTGAGGGACGCAGGGGGAAGAGTGTTGCGAAAACTAACCCCCACCCTATCCTTGGAGCTCAAAACATGTTTGATGAAATGTGGTTTTTAGTTATAAGTAAGAAAGGCGCGAAGATAACTAAAACAATATTGGCGCGGTACTGATTCCTTGTTCTCGACTAGTCAAGGATTTCGACTAAAGACTTGTCCGGACGAGTTTTCCAAACACATAACTTCCCCTCTTCGCTGTAGGAAGAGTCAGTCCCATGTTATCTCGACCAGTCTCCAGCCCGGCTCGCTCGCCCGCCCGCCCTCTTCTCTCTCTTTCATGCTCTTTCTCTCTCTCTCTTTCACTCGGAGGATTTGGTAGGGATCGTAAACATGCTATTAGAAGCTGTTATCTCTACGTCTCCTTACTTTGTTTGCTTGGTCTCTGATCAGAAACTTTCTTGAAACGTGTAATCTTTTTAAGGGCGCCGGCCACAAAAAGGGAATTAATATCCTCACACATTTACATTTAATGTTCACACTGTGGTATTTCTTATGGGAATGGCAGTTATGAGGCTTAAAAAATCACTATAACAATATCAAACTATCTTAGAACATACTATTATAATCTTGTTTTTACTTTCTCATATCAAGAGAAAGTAGTGTAATAGTCTAAAAATGTTCGACATCCAGATTATGATGAATTTTTAAGTTTTATTTGTGTCCGAACCTAAAAAAGTAGATTTTACCATTCTTACTGTCCCCATGTCTGTCGGTCTTAATGTTTGTCCCTGTTCAAAGATGTGAACCGATTTGATGGATTTCGTTCAAACTTGGCATTTAGATGCTATAGGGATTTTTACTTTCTTATTTAGACCTTAAGATACTGTCCCACGACACTTGCTTGTACTATAAATAAAAAACGACTAGATCTGTATACTAGCTAGTACAATAGAAACGGGACTAGAGTATTCACACGCTGCTAGTTTGGTACTAGAGTCTAGTGCAAATATTTATGGAACGTCAGAGATTAATTTTGGGTCCATTAATTATTAATAATGATATTGAAAATTATGAGAGGGAGCGTGGGAAAAGAATATGGACACGGCACTGGATGGAAAGACGAAATAATGGTCGCGGGATGCTAAAGTTGATACATTCGGAGGTTAGGTGGTGAGATACATTCGGGGTGACACTAACATTTAGTATCTCCCTAAATTTGTATTCATTTATTTACGATGTAGTCAGAGGCCCCTAAGCCCATGGGTGTCCAAGTAAGTCTACAGTATCCTTGATACACAAATATTCTTTTTTAGGCCTACGCACACTTGATATTCTAAAAAAACACTCAAAGTGTCGTCTGTCGTGTGATACGGGTATTACCCTTAAAATTTAGGCTAGTTTACTGATGAGTGATTTCTTCTATCAAAGTACAAATTTTTCGAAAATGACTAACTAGTGAGTTGGTTTAAAACGTATACCTTAGGAGTCTTTCACATGAAAATAAAATTATATTCTTGTTTCTTGGAGTAAGATTAGTTTAAATGTTGTTAGTTTACTGATGACTATTTTTTTAAATTTGAATATTTAAAAAAAATGTAATATTAAAAAAATAGCTTTAGTGATTTGGTTCAAACTGGGTACTATTTTTTTTCACATTATAAAAATAGTGTATATATATATATATATATGTTTGTTTTTCTAAAAACAAATCATTTTATAGTAGTTTACTAAATACTGATTTTTGTAAATTTTTATTTATTTTTAAAATAACTCAAGCACTTTTGTTCAATCACAACACCCTTTAAATCTAAACTTTTAAAAATAAGTTATTTGTAAGCTAACCATCCTAAAATTATTTTGAATTTGTAAATATAAAAACGTATTCTTATTTATAATGAAAAATTATTCCCAGATACCCAATTTAAACTCAATCTTAAGGCAAATTTCAAATAATTTAAAATTTTATATAATTTGTCGCAAGTAAATTATCCTTAAATTAATTTATTTTAGGAAAATAAAGATAAGATAGGGCCTTATTGATCATGTAAAATAGTCCTTCGATACCAATTTTGAACAAAATTGCTTGAGTAATTTTAAAAATAAATAAAAATTTACAAAAATCAGTATTTAGTTAACTACTATAAAATGATTTGTTTTTAGAAAAACAAATATATCAAGCAATTTTGTTCAAAATTGGTATCGAAGGACTATTTTACATGATCAAAAAGGCCCTATCTTATCTTTATTTTCCTAAAATAAATTAATTTAAGGATAGTTTACTTGCGACAAAATATATAAAATTTTAAATTATTTGAAATTGGCCTTAAGATTGAGTGTAAATTGGGTATCTGGGAATAATTTTTCATTATAAATAAGAATACGTTGTTATATTTACAAATTCAAAATAATTTTAGGATGTTTAGTCTACAAATAATTTATTTTTAAAAGTTTAGATTTAAAGGGTGTTGTGATTAACAAGATGATTTTTTTTATGAGGAAAACTTACTTAGGGTAGTTTACTTTAAAATCTATTTTTGATTTTCTCCCAAGCTATATAATACACAATCTGAGAAAGTTGGTTCGATTGTGTCCTACCATTTATTTTTAGTGACTTTGTTTGACGATGGCTAGAATTGTGTTTCTAACCATTTACTTTGATCTCAACGCTGCGACCTTTAGTTTAAAACGTCGTTTGAAAAGAGCTGATTACACCTCTTAACGATTTTTTGTTGTTTGTTTGTTTGTTTGTTAAAAGTATCAAAATTTAAAAAATAAGTTTATTTATCTATTTTTTTTGTTGACATTTTGGCGTAAATAATATTTTGAAATAACAAACCAACGAATTATTTAATAACGCCAGGGTTTCTGGACGCTGCAACACGTCTCAGCGCTCCGGTAAATGTCCCCCACCCATATCCCTCGACAACCGACATGTTTGGCCGGATGAATAATTGAAGTGGGTTCTTATTCCAGAGGACGTGCTTTAACCTTGACCGAATGCTTTGAAGGTTAGTTATTCCACACTGTTTGCATTCTCTTTCAAAGTAGTGGGTGGTAAATTTGCTTATAAAATCTTCTACATATCGTGCCTTTAAATTGGTAGTGTAGCGGATGTAAAAATAGGTCAGTGTTTGGGCAATTTTTGTAGCATTTTTTTTTTTTTTATAAATCAAATTTTGCTCCAGTAGAAACATACGAGAGTATCGTGCTTAACACGGTGATATCAACAGTTGTTGAATATCTGACATGAGCATAGTAACATTAGATGACAAACTTTTTAAATGAAGATAACAAGTTGTCATTGAATTCCAGGACACCCTTGACAGATACCATGTGAAGAAAATTAAACTCTCAGTTTCTACTATAGAAATGTTTTATTTATTTTGGGAAAAAAAAGTTTTGATATAAAAACTGCAGCAAAATTACTGCCCTTAACTCGCATTCCATACACCTTAATAATGGATAGTTAAGAAGCTATCTCAAGGTCGATTAACAGGGATATTACATACACGTTTACGCCCGATCCATGAACGCTTTGAAGTATCTATGATTTTTTGCTTTCTGCACTTGGCAATAGTGAAATTGTAATCAGTGGACTACTCATGTTCAAATTTTAAGACATATTAAAAAAAATCGTGGTATTTAGCTCTTTAATACGAAAGTGTATATTCATGTCAGATCCAATATTGACCTATTTTATGGGTCTAAACCGACAAGTGAGGACTTTTTTTTTACCGAAAGTTGAAAGGGTAACCGCTCCGTCTCAGCCCATCCCCCCTTTCAGATTCATTTCCTGAACTGCTGGGGCTATGAGGCCCATCATCGGGTGGGCGATACCTCTTGAGACCTTATCTAAAAAAAGTCTCCCCCCTCCCCACACACAACTATCCCCATCGGCCCCCTCCCTATCCTGTTTTAATTCCACCGTTTTCTTGAATAAAGATTCCTGGTTACATCATCACCAATTTAGATGCTATCCGGGATAATGGCGCTATAATTCTTGCGTACTAATGCAGTGATAGGGAACTTATCCATAAATTACCCGCATTGGCAACTACCTATGGAAACATCCCTTCAACCGCAGGCTCTAATAATGAGCAGTAACCGAGAGATTTTATTTTATAAATCTAAAAATACTAATTCTTTTGCGAACCTTTGAATAAACGGCTTCAGGCAGTGACCTGTTTCGAGGGTAGGCAGAATTTGTTCAAATGGTGTCTTGGCTTTTCCATCACTCAATAGAACATTAATTGTTCAGGTATCAACGTAAATACATTCCCATGTAGAGTAAAGCTTATGTATGATTGTCAAAACAGGGAGCGAGTGGTTGATAACATATCACAAGGTCTACACTCCCTGGCAACATTTCACGACACACCACTGGCTGTCATGAAAGGTTACAGTCTTTGACCGTGCGCACTACGTGCCAAGGTGCTTAACACACACCTGGGAAACTGGGAAAACACGAGAAATTTCACAAACCCTCAAAAATTTACTGAAATGTTTGTGAATTTTCGAACAAATGACCGCAAGCTATAAACGACAAGTCTTTGTGTAGAAGGAAACGTGAACAAATGTAAATAAATGGTACGGAACTCCGCACGGACTTTCTCACGCCATTGTTTAAAAATCGATATATTTCTTCAAAACTCGTAGTATATGTGAAACGAAATAATATACAATAGCAAACCCGAGCTATTTTCAACATTTTACAAGGGGTTACACATCTTACGGTTATCGCATTGCTATTAAATTCCTCATTTATAAATTTATACCAATAAAAAGGGTAAATATTGAGCATTGAATATAAAATGATAGAGATAGATCATTGTTGTACAAACATGTCCCCCAAGAGGTTAAAAGAAGAAGAAAACGTGATACTTATTTACTGACTCTATGGCATTAGATAATTATTGCGTTCAAACTCAAGTAGTAAATCTGTACAACTAAAAATCATAAAATTGTATTAATATTTTTTCCATTGTCTCAGAAACTATTGGTTTTATAAAGATATATTTCAAAATATGAAGGTTTTTTTATTTTTAATAGCAATACAATTTTGCAATGATAAGTTGTTTAGTATCTCAAATAATTGCATATATACGGAAATTTCCGCTTCTGTAAAGTACCCTAGTAATCATTTTCATGGGAAAATGAAAATAGCCATTTTATTAATAATCATAATCAACGCCTAGTTACGAATTGTAATCAAAATCGTTAGAGCCGATTTTGAGAATATCGATTTTTTTTCTCTTTTTGCCCAAAGTAAACTACCTTTAATTTTAGGGATGGATATCAAATTTAAAAAAAAAACCTCGGGGTAACCCTATGAAAACCCTAGATGTCAAGTTTTAGCCCAAGCCGTAAAATAGTTTAGACTCTACTCCGAGGTACAGACAGACGGACGGCAATCCAAAAGCAACTTATTCGGGGGGAGGGGGTCATGAAACCTCAACATCCATCAAAATCTCGAGTTTGATTTTTTCGACGGTCACAATACTTTCTCTACATGTAAGGTAGCGAGAAAGTAAAAATAAAAACTTCTGGAAAACACAGGAAATTTAGTACCAAGAAAATAGTGACAATCCTGGTTAAGGATGTTCAATAGAGTTTTAATTTAATTTTTAACATTTTATTTGTTTGATGGAATGTCATTCGCACTCTCTTGGCTAGTAAAAGTGTGTTCTAAAATAAACATGGTGAGGATATACACTATTAACGGTTCCCTCTGGCGGTACTCGCTTTGATGACCGCGTAGCAGTGACCAAGATCTGAGCCCTGAAGTGTCACTCTCGCAATCGACCGGGAGATAGGGATTTTAATACCCGTCGGATGCACTAAGAGTGGGTTTTCCCAAACGATTTTCCACTTTTCCTCTAAGCTAATACAGGTACACTTCCTCTTAATTCAACTTTCCACATCCCTGCCAAATTGGCGCGATTATTTCGTATGTATAGAACCCGAATGTGTAGTAAAACGGTGGGGTGAAAAAAATTATTGTATTTTTATACAGCAATGAAAATCTCAATGAAGGTCCCATACTACGTTTACATTAGAACACAAGTTAATTAGTTAAGACAATACAAACTATTTCCCATAAAAGTAAAATGTTAAAAATAAATCAAGACCCGTTTGAACATACTTAAAGATTTTCGCATGTCCACTAGAGCGAAGTAAAGGGAGGTTGGGTGTCGGGCCGGTCCATATATACGTTAAAAACGTATATTAGCCAAAGGTGTAGTAAAATCTTTTAGCACAATACCACCCCCTTCTAGAAAAATTAGCTTGGATGTCCACCATCTCGAAGATAATTTTAGTTCGAACCACGTCGACCTAGGTGGTCTCGGGGTAAAGTGCTCGCCTCAGGACCCGTTCAAACCTAGCCGGGGTTGACGGATTTTTATTAAACGATAAAAATGCTTAACACAATTTACTTGAGAGGGGAAGTAACTAAGGCCTTCGGTCTCATGTCGATTGTGGCATCTAAAAGAACCTTAGAAGATCTGAATATAGCTATCGCGGCAACATCGCTAGGCCCTTTCGCTCTCGCTCGTAGAAATTCTCCTGTGTGAATATAAATCAATCGGTTCAGAAAGGGTAGGTTAAATAAGCCTACCTAAGGTAATGAAGAAAAAAAAAGTTCATACCTGATCAGAGTGCGAAAGGCGAGGGTGAGGCACGAGTGATTCGGCGTCCACTCTAAGTGCCACCTCATCCACGCCACACTCAATACTCAGGTGTATTATAAAATTAATGTTATATCCGACACTTTTTAATCCCTTTCTCTCTGCTCGCTTGATATCATTTTCAAACTTACAACCTATTAATACGACCGTAAATGTCTTCGGAGTGTAAGCCTATTTCAAAAATGTAAAATAACATATATTTATTATTATTAGGTGTTCTGTGTTTGGACAGATCAATTCCTTTGGACAGTGAACTTATACCGCCTATGCGCCCCGTCCTCCTCCTCCTCCTTCAGCTCCCATATAGCAGAAATAAAAAGAACACAACCGCATTAGATAATAAAACAAACAATCGCAGCCAAGTAATGACACACACACAAAAGGACACGACAAGATAAGATAAGAAAAAAACAGTAATAATAACAGTGAAAAGAACAGTAATGAATATAAGAAGTGAAGAAGGAAAGGGACCGCAAGGGAGGCCAAGAAAGAAATGGCAGG
Organism: Timema californicum; assembly: GCA_902141385.1. NCBI lineage: Eukaryota > Metazoa > Arthropoda > Insecta > Phasmatodea > Timematidae > Timema > Timema californicum. The sequence goes on from CABFOW010000254.1 coordinate 152,742, forward strand.
AGCATTAGCAGAAAGTGTGCAAGTGAGAGGAGAATGATGATAATGATGACGAGTGAAGATTACACAGCATTGAGATATGTTATAGGAAGGTGACCTGGTGGTCTAGGGGTAAGGTGTTGGACTTCTATGCTGGGGGACCGGGGTTCAATCCTCGGTCCCGGCACAGATTTATCTGATTGCCAAACGCTTCCTTCACCTCTGACAAGACGTGTATTGATCACAACTTGTGAATGTGTGGAATGCCAGGCCTCCGCCCTGGTTCGGATTCCACGTTAAACTGTAGGTCCTCCATTCCATCTCACAATCTCCATACCATTACACATTAGCGTAAGTACGTATAACCCGGACGGGTAGTAAGATGCGGTGCTAATAATAATAACAAAAAATAAAAACAGTAAGAAATGTACACAGGATATTTAAATATTTACTTCATTTCATTTCAATAATAATATTTATATTTGAAATTTTTAAAGAAAAGAAGGATAGAAAAGAAATAAAAAGTATAACATATATATAATAGCAACTGTGTGTGTGTGTGTGTGTGTGTGTGTGTGTGTGCGTGTGTGTGCAAGGGTAGATGTGTGACCATGTGGAAGTGATGGTGGGGTGATCTACCTTCACCGACAAACTGGACAAAGGAGGTGAAACTAGATCTATTACTGTTTCCTCTCATCTATTGTTTGTTTTCTCTGCGTCACAACTAAGATGGAAGGCCATTATGATCTATTTAGGGTGACGAACTATACCGCAAAATGATTGTTATCGTCTCCCCGGATACCGCAGTATGTTAATGCATGTCAACTGAACAGAAGTGGGTCCCCCCATGTAGCACAGTTAGATTTGAGTCCTTCTTTTCGGGAACTAAATTTTTCTGATCTCGTTTTCACCAGGACAGCCCGAGTCCTTGCTCAGAAGCGGATTTACACTATAGGCCCACTAGGGGCGGCACATTTTGGATATGATTATTTTAATTTTTTGTTTTTAATAATTACGTTTATGGCGTGTATATGCCTGATTTTCTTTCGTAAAAATCTTTTCTCGAAAACTAACTTCCGCTACCTTTCCTCCCCCTCCCGCAACATATCTTTCATCTGAAACCTCCTAAAACCTTTGGGGGAAAAAAATGGGTGACGCATATTATAATTGTGCCTAAGGGGCGCAAAAATTCGAAATCCGCCACTGGACCTTGCTTCGCTCAATATTCGAATGGAAAAATAACATTTAGATTGGATTTAAACTCTTATTACTACCCATCCGGGAAATATACATTTTAAGACGTTGATGAGAAAAGGATAAAGGTACATTTAGAGGAAATGTACACGCTTTTATGCGAAAGAGTGACTATTTGGGGGATAAGCGAGGATACACCCATAATGCACTTCTCCCGAAATTCGAACCCCAAATTCTCCGTCATCCGCATAACAGGCCAAATGAATTTGAAATTTGGTCCGCGTACCCATTGATACGTATTTGAACATTTAAAAAAAGTAAATTATGTACATGTCATAGCTAAATAGTTTCAAACTGATGATAATTAATTTTCACAAATATCATATAAAAATATCTCAAGAAAGTAAAGTTTATAACTTAAAGCACATTTAAAACCTTTTATTAACACGAACATTTTAAATATATATTATTTATTAAGAATTTCAAACAACAATCCCGGTAGAATTTACTTTTTTAAGAATTAACTCGAATTACGGATACAACCGTTTCTAGATGCATCTTTATATTAAATTACATATAGTCGAAAATTACACCTTTACACTGGAATCGAACCCGGAAATGGTGGCTTAGTGTACCAATGTTCCTACCACTGAGCTATCCAAGAATCGCCCTGTGCTCAGGGTCATTCTTCACTCATAGTCGAGGACATGTTTAAAAATGTTGTTAGCCATAACACGACGACGATAATAAATATTTATGTTTTGATTCATTGATGTTGATGTGAACTGCGACAGTGTTTTGACTAAATAATAATAGTGAAGGTGCTAGCTTACATTGAGTATGCATTTCAAGTATGACACAATTTGACTTCTGGTCCTTGTTCTGGGGACTCCTGCGAGTATTAAAAGTGGTGTTTTAATTCCGTGGGTGATCGACAACCCGCGGGGTAGGGTGTGAATAGCGCTTGAGGTGGACTGGCTCAATCATCGTTTCAAGATAAAAAAAAAAGATTAATGGTTGCTATTACGTAGGGCGCTAACGTTGGTAACTTATGTTAATCTGTATAATTTGAATACCAACACTTAAACAATGAAGGGGTATTAATCTAGACAAGAATAATGTGTTATCCAAATAAGTATTGTTTTATACCTCAATAAATTAAAATTCAATAAACAAAATACATTTCAGTTAATTTTCTTTTAAATTAAGAGTTAAATGTTAAATAGTTGTTAGTTCTCAAAAGAATGTTATTTACCTCAAAATGCAAAGTTAAGTGCAATTAGCTTATTCACCTTTCTCTTCTTCGTCAATACTTATTTCGTTGTTGTTGAAGTTCTTACAGCCGTTAACGTGACAGGAACAGTACATACAGAATCATGCAATTATGATTTACTGTGATAAAGTATACACTATTTGTTTGTCGCTTTAATATTACTGAATATTCTTGTCCAGCCAACAATAACTTTAGAAGAAAGGACAAGTATTTGCTCAAGGGCACGATCACTAGCAACACAATTAAATTTTACAATCTTCCGTTTAACTGAAAAATGTCCTTGTTTAAAAGCATTAAAGACTTTCTCAGGAAGTTAAAACATAAGATCTATACAATATGTCTCCACGGACATAATTATTGTCGTTATTTTACATTTTACTTGCCCTATTTTTATTTAGATTTACTTAAATTATAAAACTTAATTGCAAAAAAAAATCCATAGTTATAACCATACCTAATAGGAGCACAGTTAGATTTTTTTTTTAATCTTGATACGATGAACGAGTTGGAAGTTATAGTGTAAACAAAATTCCACCCCTAACCTGCTATTCACCCCCTACCCCACGGGTTATCGACCACACCCGGAATTGACATCACTTTTCATACTCAACTGGGTCCCCAGAACATGGATCAGAAGTCAAATTTTGTCATACTTGAAATTCTTACTCAGTGTAAGCTAGCGCCTGGTTCTATAACCTCATTCTCTCGTGAAGTTTAATCTAGACTGGTTTTTATAAACCTTAACATTTTTTCTAAATATTAATTGTTCGTGAATGACGACATTACTAATTTTTTTTAGCACCGCATCTTATTAGCCTTTCAGGGTATACTCATACATACTAATCACGCTAATGTGTCAAAAGGAAGGTTGAATTTGGAAGACGTATACCTACATTTGCGTGGAGGAAGAGTGGAAAACCACACAGGAAAAATCACTATCAGTACATGTGACCAGGATTTGAACCCCGATATACCTGTCATTGGTGGTCTAGTTGATTGCGAAATCGACGCCTTAGCTTAAGCCCATTCGGCAACCTAAGCGGGTCATGAATATAGACTAATGACTAAAACTATTTACTAATGTCTAATGACTAGAACTATTAAACGTTTTATTTACTAAAAATAATAATTATTGTTACTAGGCCTATACGTTATTAAAATTAATAATTGAAATCAGGCCTATATTTTTTATTTAACTCTATTGTTATCTTTAATTATTAGTTGTAGTCTACGCGTCAATGCTAGTGTTTGCGTTATCAGTAACTTATACTATCTATTAGGGATGTATGAACCTTTGAAAACTCCGACATTGTTTCAAAAAAACAAATTACGATTACGAAAGTTGACCAATAAAATCATTGGCAGCCAAAATACACCCAAAACATGATCTTTTTTCTTTTACTTTTTGGTCACCTCGTCTTTTGCCGTTCGGGCTATACGCATATGTACAAATTACGTTAGTTTGTTAAATGATACGGAAGGTTGAATTTAGATTAAGTGTGGCAGTATTTTCTTGGGGAGGGAGAGCGAAAAACAGTTTTGTAATAATCATCCTCAGTACACCCGACCGGGATTTGAACCCCGATATACCTGTCATTGGCAGTCTAGTCTATTGTGAGAATGACGGTTTAGACCATGTGGCCACCAAAGCGGTTAAGAGTTATTCAGTGCCATCGTGTTAGACTGGCATGCTCAACTTGGAACTAGGGTATCAGGCAGGATTCGAGTCCAAATCCCTGCTTGATGATCTGGGAGGGCCTTTTTTCTTCATGAAAACGATTTTGCATATTTTTTCTATGTGACTTCTGGTGCAATTTTATTACATACCTTTCTTATCTTTATAGTTGAATTGTAATTAAATGCATCAGCCTGGAAAGAGGTTTGAAAACTCACGGTGTTCCACCCGCCTCGATATTGGAGCCGAATCCCGACCTTCCTTGTAAGGGACTAAGAGGGGATATCTCTGGCGCTGAGCCAATGCTACCTGTCGTTTCTTTGTGAAACTTAATTTACTGCGGAAGACTCTCCGAATGTCCTTGTTTTTATCGTCTGTCAAAGTGGTGTCCAATTCATGACTTGGGGTCAGTCGTTATTTAATTCTGACAATGCTGGGCTCAAGGTTGAGGATCAAGACTCGTCCATATACTCCGTGAATTCCGTATCTTTAAGCCCTGCCTACATATTCCTTGGGCGTAAAAATAGATTGACACCGCAGTTACAGATTGCTCTTTAGAGTCTCGGTCCGTAAGTGCGTAGTCTGTAGAACTACCACGAGAAATTTTAAATGTTATTTTCAGTTTTTTATAGCAAAACATTTTTTTTCCAAGCTAAATAAAATATTGCTCCAGTAGAAACACTGAGCTTAATATTTTTCACGTAGTGATATCAATAGTTGTCAGATATTCTAAGACTATTGAGGTCACCATACGAAGAAAATTAAAATCTGTGTTTATACTGGAAATTATGTTGTTGTTTTTTTGACAATAATAAATAAATGTTTTGATACAGAAACTACAAAAATACCCTTTCTTGCGTACTCCCATCTTAAAGATTGTCATTACAGAGGACCACAAGAAAACCACTGTCCAGTAGATAAATACATGAACACGTTAATGATAATAAATTAAACTGTTGCCATTTTCTAAACGTATTCATCCAATTTTAATAGCAATTCATAGCATATTTAGGCTAGTGTTAATTTAACTAAAATAAAAAATATAACTATCAAAATGTGACTCTGTTTATAGTATTTGCTGAAATTATTTTATTTCGACGAATTTGATTGGACAAAGTATATACTTTCTCATTGTGTGACATGATATCGCGTGATTAAGATTACAAAGTTTGTACACTAATTAAAAAATATAAGGATTTTAGTAAGGGTGGTCCGAAGCACAAAAAGATCCGTTTGCGTTAAAGTGCCTTTTAACGATGATAATACATGTATAAAACTGAAAGGAAGTCTATCTGATTCTGACCAACAGAAAAGTCATTAAGGGAAAAGGTACATGTGGTCAAGTTTTATTCATCCTGGCAATGGACGACGCCTCACACGTAGACTCATTATCAGTCTCATTAGATATGTAAGGTCATTACGAATCATTGTATGTGTCACATATTGACCTTCCTCAGGCACTTATTCATACATTAACCTGCTTATATTGCCTCAGAAGCTCATTAATGTCATACATTCTGAAAAATGGTTGGTTTTACTTATCTCCACACGTTTCTATCTTATGTTTTGTAATACATTTTTGTGCTTTCTTGTCTTAACAACTTCCTTGAACTATACCAGGTGATCCACGTCCTCTTTCTCCCGAGAAATATTCTAATATCTTGGAACTGGGAGTTTATGGCACTTTAATTTGTTTATACATTTATAAATGTTTAACTAAAAAATAAAAAGTTTTTACTTCAATGTGGACTTAAGAATCTCGGAAGTATGGAAGACAATTAGAATATACACAATTGTGACTCTCACCCAAAAATTGTAATGTTTCTACTTTACAAATTATTAATATTGGAAGTTTTATAAAGCTAAAGGTATTTTTGGTTGTTAGAATATAAACTGTGGTCAGCCATATTTTATGCATTTTATGTATTCGTGGTAACGGAACACGATTATACAAGTAATGTTATTTCTGTGGAGCAGGAGATATTCCTTCAAATTAATTAATTAATAACCTCCATATTATAATCGAGTTGTAGCACTTATTTTTTTAACTTAGTATAAAATACGCCATTAGATTACATCGTTGTATTTTCTCAATCCTTGCTTATCATTGGCTGAACGTTACATTTTGTTAAGTCATAAACAAGTATTGTGTAAATAAATACCTACCAAGATTGCCAAAGTAAAATATTTATGTCTATGATTTTTTTAAACTGTGTAAGGTGCATAGAGTCGAACTGTCTTTCAATTTTTTATTTAACAGTCATTCTAACACTAAAAAAATTCGTAGCTAAAACACAGTTATTAAAAACACTCAAAAAATAAAATTTATTTATATAAAAAACCACACAAAATAAGAAAAAGAAAAAAAGGGCGTTACAAAATTATTTGGTGATCTATTTGGTGATCATTGAAATTGAAGAACTTTAAAATGAATTAGATAAATGCATCGAGTATATATTTAGTGAACGTGAATAGGCTTTATAGCTAAACGAAAAATAAATTGATCAACTGGTTCAAAATTAATTAATAGTTGGCTTTGAATTTAATTGAGTGCTTTGAAGAAAGAAAGAAATAAAGAACCTACTCTTTCATCTGTTATGTTCCTTTCTTTTAATTTTAAACACACACAGTATTCACACAATTGTATCTTCTTCTTCATTATTAATACACTGAAGATTTAGTTTGCTTTGTCTGTCATGAGTATTTAGCGATATCTACCGCACGCAGAGGTCTGAAATTTTAAAATTAGTAACCGCTGTGCACAAATATGTGCATCTTCAAGCTGGAATTTTAAATTTCTGATCAATTTTTTTTTAATTCATTGAAAACTGGGTCAGAAGAAATAAAATGAAGAGATTTTTTTTCCTGTCTGTTTGAAGCAAAGAAAAGCGTTGCATTGCGTGTCTACCCCGGGCAACGCTGGATTCTCCTGCTATTCAAAGATAGAACAAAGCGAAATACTTCTTCTTCTATTGTTTAAAATGTCTTGAGTGAAGTGGTCGTAAAAGTGTTAAGTAACTTAGAACAAAACTCACAATATTCCTTATCTGGAGTTAATAATTTCGCGCTGTAAGAGCACTATCATAAGAAAGTAGACCACTCAACAGGTAGGCCTATCGCAAAAATTTAAAACTCGGAGGGGAACAACTTTACGGAATGAAATTACGAGTTCGAGTAGGCGTAGACCATGGTGATATAATCTCTGGGATCCGCCCGCTGAGGCGTAGGAAACAGGTCGTCTAGATCAGGGGTCGGCAACCTGGGGTGTGCGAAGACATATTAGGGGGCACGTAAAATTATATATATTTTTCTAATTTAAAACTTACTATTCACTACATTCATATTAGATGAAACTTCTTTATATATATATATATATATATATATATATATATATATATATANTATATATATATATATATATATATATATATATATATATATATATATATATATATATATAATTACAATATGTAGGCCTATATGTATGCACCAAGTCCGACACCTTAGCTCAGTCGGTAGCGTGTTTGTCTACTGAGTTTACAGTCCCAGGTTCGATTCCTGACATCGCCCAAAAATGTATCATTTGTGAAATGTGGGATTTCCCCTTTCACGGTGATAAATAAATGGTTGGGGGCTGGATGTTGTGTGTGTTCAACTCGTGTGCTGATCTAATTATTCGGTTCAAAAAGTGCAAGTTAAATATTTCAAATAAAAAAAAAATGTAGTCACCAAAAACTTTGAGGTTGCAAAGTTGAATAACTATAATTAGGGGTACGCGTACAAAAAAAAAAGTTTGAATACTACCGGACTGGTTTGTGAATTGCACGTGCTTGCAATCCTTTCGACCACTCAATAGAGTGAAAGTGTTTTTTTCGTATGTGTATTTGTTTGTTTTTTTAAAAAAGGAAAGAAAACACACCTAGGTGATAATGTGCTCGGCAAGAAAGTGATCTTATGTTTGTAACACATCCCATGTACACGTTGCGGCGTGGTATCCATTGAAATCACCGACCGTGACCTCCAGACCAGGTAGTCTTCGTGTCGCTACTTCTGGTGGTATAGAAAGTGAAAACTGCTGCTAACCCCCCCACTCTTATCTTTCTCTCTCTTCTGTGAATGTATCGTGTCAGTTACTCAATGAAGATCCATCCCACACCGGTGGTCATATGGTCTAAGGCAGTGTTCTCAAACTCATATTAGTCGACTGGGCAGAGCGTTAGGTGGGAGTGTAGGGAACGCGAGAAAAGGTTAGCGTTTTTGCAGTTTTTTTTGTCAAAATAAATAAAACATTGCTCCAATATAAACATAGAGTTTAATTTGGCTGTATTTATAAAGTTAGACTACTTGATATTAAAAAAAAACTACATACATAAAAAATACCTAACCAAATCTATTTTTTGTCTTTTTAACAATTAAAATACACATTTTTAAGGCCGTGCTTACTTTATAAATACAAACAAATTAAGGTTCCTCTATTATGATTTTTTTTAAAAACAACTCCAAAAATTAACATTTACGTAAAAAAAACAATCATTACGTTTTTGCACTGGTGCCCAGTTATCTTGGCACCCAGTCTTGCCAGCGCCCAATTGGTGGCGCCCATTTGTCCGGATCTGCCCTTTGAGGGGATAGGAGAGGTGATGACTTTCCACATGTTATTTATCACTATTGCTTTATCAGCTTCTCTTCCCACGGATGCTGGTGCACTTCTTATAAGCCACCCTTCTTTAATCAAGATGTTAATAATCTTGGTACTGCTAAACGTACAATTAGGAAAAGAAGTTTAAAGGGAAGGTAAACTATTCAAACATAATTTTTTTCTATTCGCGTGTACGCTCTGTTTTAAATATTTCTAGACCTCTTTGGGATATCTAAGAAAGCACGCGTCTGAAAAAAAAAAAAAGAGTTTGAGTGTCTTATTGGCGGCCAACTGGGCATGCGAAGGGAATAAGGAAGAGGGGTGTGGCAGTGCAAATTTAGGAATAATATGGAAAACGTGACTATGGTAATGTATTTATAACTGTCAGGAAAATATTAAAAATATCAGGGACTCTTTCACTTTGTCATAAAATTTTATAACATAAGACTTTTTTTTTATTCTATTCAAACACTTTTTTTTAATAAGAGTTTGTTTGTGTTTTAGGATACTCTAAATTTAATTATTTATAACAAACGGGATATTTGGATTTTCTTAAATATCCTTATCCCTTTAAAAATATTGTTTGGTCAGGGAAATTTTGATTCTTCGATCGGGAAAAAGTCAAGAAATTTGCTTTTGATATTTTAAGGCCAACCTGCCTTGACACAATTACTTGCAGTCCGCCATTGTTGGTAGACAAATAGGTCCTATACACGCGGAATACTGGATAAGACAAGGCGAGAATTGTGGGATTTAGTTGAGTTATTATATTGGGGGCTGTTGCGGATACTACTTGTTTGGTTTCGGGGGGTCATGAAACGTCGACATTTATTAAAAAAAAATCGAGATCGATTTTTTTTGACGATCACAATACTTTCTCTCCGCCGTGACGAGAGAAAGTAAAAAAATACATTTATTATTTCATGATAAACTCTGAATAGTTAGGGTCAGATTTAGACACAAGAGACACGCACGTAAGCGGCGTTTTTTTTCTCTCTTTTTCTCCTAGATGTAGATTACAGAATATGTATTATGCATCAACAACTTTAGGGTTACGGATACAAAATAAGGTTGAATACCACTGCCTTAGACTATGCTGCCACCGAAGCGGATACCTACTAATTTAAAATAAATAAAAGCTACAACACTAATACATAATAAACCCGCAAATAGGGAGCGGTCCAACTGTCAGGCTATAATATAATCGGGTTTTCTACTTTCTAGTGATTGAAGGGTTGGGGTTTGAATCTTGGCCGAGTGTACCGAGGGTGTTTTTTTCCCTCCATAGATGGTTTCTCTTTTAACATATTTAAATGCGTATAACCTAGACAAGCATTAATACCCGTTTAATAAAAACACAGTAGTGGGATATTTAAGACCATAACTATCATCGCCCGCCTTTTATGCGGGGAGCTTTCACTCATGTAATTAAGATTGGCAAGAAGAGGGAAATAAAAGGAAAGAAAAAAAAGTCGACACATTATGTCCTCATGTGATTGTGTTTTGGTGATACGCGACGGTTACGAAATAATCACGTTAACAAAGACCTGTTTCTGAGGACCTTCTCATTACGGTCATGCTAGCCACTATGTTTCTGATTAAACAAGCAAGAGAATGGAGTATGGTTGACGTTTTTTTCAACGAGTAAACACGATATTTTGTTAAGTGCAATCTTGACTTAACACGTGTGTACGTAGATATTCTTTTGTCTAAAGTATTTGATAATAGTTGACGGATTTTCCGCCTACGCATCTTTGTGACACACTGACTGCGAATTGCAAAGGCTAGTGAATACACGTGTTCTTTTGTATGTGTCGTTGTTTTACAAGCACTTTAAAACGCAATGAGGATATTCGTGATTGTATCGCCTAGGGGTTAACCCTGTGCTGGGATATGAACTTTATAATGTCTACAAACTCTACCTTTGTTAAAAAAAAGATATATACTAATACAAATATTGACTAGTAACTTCGTTGCTCAAGTGGAAGGATCGCTTTCGCAATTGGTAAGATCTCGTGGTGTGCAAGAGCTGAACTTTCTTTACCTTTGTTGGAATGATAAGGCTTTAACGTGACTTGAAGTTGAATATTTTATTTATTTTTGAGAATAAGTATTGTACAAAATATCGGTAGAGCGGTCAACAATGACAACAATTCACTATAGGTAGTTTACAGCTGTCTAAATTGACACCATCTGTCAAAAGTAAAAGCTGCAGAACACATCTCTTTATATATATATATACCCCCACACACACGCTTAAAACTATAATAACGTAAGAACAGTAGGTAGGTCTGTTTAGAAAACACAATATTTTCTAACAATTCTGAAAAAATCTGAACAAATTATTTAATCTCTATTCACCCGCTTCGGCGCTAAGGCGCCATTCTCGCAATTTACTGGACTGCCGATGATGGAGAGATTGTAGTTCGATACCGGTTGGGTAGTTTTCCACGCAAATGTGGGTACACTTCCTCTAAGTTCAACCTTCCTCATCCCTAACACATAAGAGTAATTAGTGCATAGGCGTGTAACCCAAACGGGTAGTAATATGCGGTGAAATATTAAAATATATTTATCTCCATTCATACAATCAGTCAAAAGTGACGAATTAATATCTAAGGATTGGGCATATGAACAAATGAAAGGGGTTCTGATTTTGGTTTGGGTTTATAGTTATCAGGGTACAAATTGGATATATTGGGTTCGTATAGGTTTATTCAAGCTAATAATGGCCCGCTCCGGTTGCCACATGGTCTAAGTAAATGATACTCTCGCAGTAGACTGGACTGCCGACGACGGGGAGATTGAGGTTCGAATCTTGGTCGGGTGCATGGTAACGGGTTCAATTTTTTAATATCGGGTGTAGCTTTTTAGCAAATATTTTATTAAAATTAGGAGAGTTATTTATGTAATTGCTTTGGACACTTACCGGCCTTGTGATATGTAATTTTAAAACATTACTTTTGTAGTGTTTAACTTATTCTTATTTCTGAACAAGAATTTTCATTTAATACTTAATCATTCCCATACTTGATGTGATTGATAAGTATATTTATTGGGTTTCCAAGCGTTGACGAAACCAAAGAAAATAATTCACTCAAGGGTTTATCGCAGAAATAGTTATTAATAAATTGATTTAAATCTGGATCCTTACAAATATATTTAAAAACCAAACACAGGAAAAGTTTTTTTAGTACTACATCTTACTGTCCGTTTGGGTTATACACTTATGTACTAATTACGCTAGTGGTTTCAGGGATGAGAGGTTATATTTATATGACGTGTAGCTTCATTTGCGTGGAGGGAGTGTAGAAAACAATTTAGAGGGGGAAAACCTCAATACACCCGACCGAGATTAGCACCTCACTCTCCTGTCATCGGCATTCTATTCTACTGCAAGAGTAGCGCCTCAGACCATGCAGCCACTGAAGCGGTTGCACAGGAAAAGTTACCTCCGATGTTTGTCCTCAAGAAACTTATTTTCGAACTTTTCTGTTATTAAAATCTTCATTATTCTATGCCCATTAACTCCAACCCTCAAAACGCCTGCTAATGGACTAGTTAGTCTTCCTCTGGTAAAATCATTGAAATAGTTATCAGCTCTGTTGAAAATCACTTATCAAAGCCACAACATTTTCATCTATTGTTTGTTTTGCTATGTGACCCAAAACATGATGCAATAGGAGCGTAAACAATGCAAAATTTCAAACCAAGTAAATTACACGAGAAACAAACATCCAACACAGTAAAACAAACTGAACTAAATAAGCAATACTGCACGTGGCTGTGTTGTTGACACGCCTCAACGCAGTGTTGCCGGACTTCAGTATTCCGGCCTGTAACTAAATACGGCCGTGAGCTCATGGCAATATATCATGTTTAGTTACTATAACATAAATTGAATATATCAATTAGATAACTTTCCTTTTCATAATAATAATGAATAAACTAAACAAATTACGATTGTTTTACCTAAAGCAAGAAACACATAGATAGTATAAAGTGTGTTCACCATTTGTTTGACAAAGGATTCAAATACGTTCAAATACTAACACACGCTCTGTATTCACAAACTCTTAAAATGCTTTAAATGTTTCCCGGGAGCTATTTTTATTTATATCATTTCCAAACATGTTTTGTTTTATCATATTTGCTTCTATTTGTGCTTAATCCTCTCCCGTTATGCTATGAATGACGAAATTTAAGGTGGAGACTTTAAATAATATACTAGGGTGACTTGAATTCATGCTGTAGAAATGATGGTGGGAACATGAAACAACTATGGAGATTTGAACGTACAGTGGAGACATGAAACATCTATGGAGATTTGAACGCACAGTAGGGACATGAAACAATTATGGAGATTTGAACGCACAGTGGAGACATGAAACAACTATGGAGATTTGAACGTACAGTGGAGACATGAAACATCTATGGAGATTTGAACGCACAGTAGGGACATGAAACAATTATTGAGATTTGAACGCACAGTGGAGACATGAAACAACTATGGAGATTTGAACGCACAGTGGAGACATGAAACCTCTATGGAGATTTGAACGCACAGTGGAGACATGAAACATCTATGGAGATTTGAACGCACAGTAGGGACATGAAACAATTATGGAGATTTGAACGCACACTGGAGACATGAAACAACTATGGAGGTTTGAGCGTACGATGTAGACATGAAACATCTGTGGAGATTTGAACGTACGGTGGAGACATGAAACATCTCTGGAGATTTGAACGTACGGTTGATACATGAAACATCTATGTAAATTTGAACGCACAGTGGAGACATGAAGAAACTATGGAGATTTGAGCGTACGGTGGAAACATGAAACAACTATGGAGATTTGAACGCACAGTAGGGACATGAAACAACTATGGAGATTTGAACGTACGATGTAGACATGAAACATCTATGGAAATTTGAACGCACAGTGTAGACATGAAGAAACTATGGAGATTTGAGCGTACGGTGGAAACATGAAACAACTATGGAGATTTGAACGCACAGTGGAGATATGAAACATCTATGGAGATTTGAACGCACAGTGGAGACATGAAACCTCTATGGAGATTTGAACGTACGATGGAGACATGAAACCTCTATGGAGATTTGAACGTACGGTGGAGACATGAAACCTCTATGGAGATTTGAACGTACGGTGGAGACATGAAACAACTATTAAGATTTGTACTCAAGATAGAGACATGGTGTGGTGTTTTATATACCCTTCCTTTACATATACGTGTACTAAATAGTTATAAATAACTTACTCTGAATAATAGAGATGTAAAGGCTTGTTTAAGAAAGTATATGTGAGAAGGATGATAACCCCACATATATAAACACCTCCACTTCCACCGGTTGAGATACAAGCCTACATTTTAATCTCCATGTCCAACTATGACCAAGGCAAATGTGAGCCTAGTGCCTTATACTGTGTGAACATCGCTTTAAGTTTCCGTTTCACTGGCTATTAGCAACCTAAACCATACAATCTTAAGACAGGGATCAGCAAGTGATTGATCGTGGTGCAATTTCCGTCGGTCGCGTAAGAAAACTACATCGTCATTAAAAGTCGGGTTTTAGTTCTGAACTCTTTAAATATTTCAAGTGCTTTGAAAAAATATTTGAGTGTCATCGGAATAACCTTGATCGGTCATAATCGGTAGTGTTATAAGAATATGAAGTAATTTTTACGAAAATATAATTCTTTTTTGAAAAGGGGAGGCATAAATATATGAGTAAACTTTTTTTTAGCACTGTGTCTCATTACCCATTCAGGCTACACGCATATCTACTAATTATGCTAATGAGGGATTAGGAAGATTTAATTTATTATACCCGCATTTGCGTGGAGTAAGAATGGAAAACAGTTTTGTAAAAACTACCTGGTTTTGAATACCGATTTCCTTGTCATCTGCATTTTAGTCAACCATGCAAGTGACACCTTAAACCATGCGGCCACCGAAATAGGTTTTGAGGAAACTTGATTTTAAAGAATTAATATAAAAAGTATAGACAAAAAAATAAAAATAAAAGTATAGTGGGAAAAAAATGGGTGATCGTGAGACCTTTGATAAGTTTATAACTCGATCGGGGCCCAAAAAAGACGGCCGACCCCTTATTTAAGGGAATAGCATGAGAATGAAATTTAAGGTGTGAATTTAAGGGACGCGAGAAAAGGCCAGTGCTTTTACAATTTTTATAGCAAAAAATTTATTGGTCAAAATAAATCAAATATTACTTTTATATAATTTAATTTTCTTCACGTGGGGACCTCAACATTTCTTGGATATTTGTCAAGGGTGTCCAAGAATTTAATAACAATTGTTCCTCTTCATTAAAAAAAGTTTGTCATATGACATATTATGCCGCTATGATCATGACAAATATTCAAGAACTTTTGAGATCACTATGTGAAAAAAAATTGACCTCTATGTTTCTAATGAAGCATTTTATTTATTTATTTTGGCAAAAAAAATAGTTTTGATATAAGAACTGCAAACACACTGGCCTTTTTTTCGCGTCCTCTACACCTACACCTTAAGGCATTCTAACAGCATACGCTTAGAGAGAGTATGTGAAACATTTTCGCGCAGGAGAAACCATACCTAGTGCCCTTAATTAGTGAGTTTAGGTGATCAAACCTCAGGCTCCCAAACCAGAGTTGAACCAGCAAACTCAGATCAGTAGGTTAGGCTGTTAACGTCTCGTTTGTTGACTTGGGCGTACCGATGAGAGCACTGGTGTGAGTGGACAAATATTGACTGTTTGTGACAGGATCCGTTAGCGCGTCGAGTGCATAATTTACAGGTTCCCTTTCAAAATATCAGCATTTTTAATCCAAAAGCACACATGACCATGTCGGAACGGGACTCCTCTTGGTTGGGTTAGGGTTCAATGACTTTGCCGAATAATGTGATCAGAGTTAAAAGGGAACCCGGTATAATATGGATCTGTACCTGTAGGTGACGGCCTATATCACAGGGTTGGTGAACCTTTTCGAGAGTGTGTGCCCAATTCGTCAATAGTCTTCGGAGAAATTCTTTCAAGTGCCTTGCGGAATAGTTTGGTAGTAATTGTAATAAATAACAATATACTCTCTCTACACCTTCGTAATACAGGGTCCTCGAAAAAGTTTTCCAAAGTTACAAAATCAAGGTGGGAATGTAAGGGACGCGAGAAAAGGCCAGTGTTTTTGGAATTTATATAGCAAAACATTTATTGGTCAAAATAAATAAATTATTACTTCTATATAATAATACACTTTAATTTTTTTACCAATGTGATATCAGGTCTTGAATATCTGTCAATGGTGTCATAGAATTTCATGAAAACTTTTTCTCTTCATTTAAAAAGTTTCTCTTCTAATGCCGCTATGCTCATGGCAGATATTAAACGAGTGTTGATATCACTATGTAAAGAAAACTAAACACTTTATGTTTGTATAAGATAAACATTTGATTTATTTTGACCGAAAAATTGTTTTTACATAAAAACTATAAAAATATTGACCTTGATTCGCCTTCCCTTTCCTCCCAAACTTAAGCTGCTTAGTTTGCTAGACTGTTTTTTTTTTCAATCTAGTGTAGTACAATCAAAATATATACACACTTTTTATATTGACAGGTGACCTGGTGGTCTAGGGGTAAGGTGTTAGACTTCTGTGCTGGGGGCCGGGGTTCAATCCTCGATCCCGGTACAGATTTATCAGATTGCCAAACCCTTCCTTCACCTCTGACAAGGCATCTTGTGAATGTGTGGAGTGCCAGGCCTCCACCGTGGTTCGGATTCCACGTTAAACTGTAGGTCCTCCATTTCATCTCACAATTCACCCTACTATTACACATTAGCGTAAGTGCGTATAACCCGAACGGGTAGTAAGACTCAGCGCGTAATAATAATAATTTATACTGACAAATTTTACCTAAACAAGCTTGATATATTTATAAAGTGGTCTATACGATCTCTTTCTACATATCCGTGCGCCTTGGCCTGTATATGGACTAGGGCGTCAATATCGTATGGTCTGATATGTAATAAACGTATTAACCCACATGGTAGAGACTTTAAGAAAATCTGTGTGCATTAGCTTGGAGATAGAATGATAAAACTCATGGTAATAAAAAAAAGTAACCTATACAATTACTTAGACCTTTAAAAAAAAGTTCAAATTTACTAAATATGACCTAAATTTTTCAAACAAAAACCCGTAATTAATGCTCACAACTAAATTAAATAAACACACACTTTACCATTGGGAACCAAAAATATGTATAAAATTAAAAGCCTATAATTTAACAACTAAACTCTTGCATTCTTTTAAATATAAAACACAAGGTAGGGTGGAAACAATTAGAGGAAAGAGATGGACAACGTGCTGAGGTTTACCTGACTTCCGGGGACCTGGGTGACGTTATTTTCAGAAAGTGAAAAAGTGTAGAATGTAGTTTGGTTTTATTTAGCTAGTTAATAATTTTTATTTTTCAATTAAGTGTTAATTTTCGAGCTACTAATCGCATAATTGTTTTGGTCTCACTCTATATAACATTGATTTATATATATATATATATATCTGCTTCAGAAAAAAATACTATCCCCTCCCAACGCAACCCTCTCAAGGTTATTTGCGGTGTCTCATAAGGAATGTGTATGTGTATGTGTACAAGGAAAAAGAGTACAAAGTATAATAGTTACACTATCTTCTCATTTCAAAAATTGTGTGATTACAAATTTTATGTTTGGGTATATATGCATTTATAAACTATCGATTGTATTCATAAATGTCTAAAACTGACTCATAAAGGAAACAAACCAATAATAGTATACTTAAAAATTCAAAATGACAAAATAATGACCTATAAATAAGCGTTTCTATAACCAAGGGCTTATGAACAGACAGTATCTGCTACAGAACAAAATCGTTAGAGCCATTTTAGAAAAATTTTGAAATCAAAAAATTTCTAATCAATAAACTACTCTTAATTAAAGGGCTAGGGTAGAAAAAAGTCTTGTGGTATAGCTTTATAAAATTTAAATACAAAGTTTGAACAAAATCCATCAAACCGTTTTGTATACGTGGCCAGGGACAGGCACACACACAAATATGGGGGCAAGCAAAATAGTAAAATACACTTTTTTGGTGTCTTGTTCACATAAAATATAAAGATTCATCATAATCTCAAGATAGATTTTTTCACTATCACAATACTTTATGTCGATATGAGAAAATAAAGATTAAAAATGGCATGTCATCAAAATATAAGTCCAGGTAATAACTCTAATATGATAAATCATCTTCCATATCCTTGAAAGAAGGAAAGTAGTTTTTCAATAATTACACGAATCTCGTGAAATCCTGTTGTTTTGGTCGAGATTTGAACCTCAACCTCTCTCTTCTCGGGTAGCTAATAAAGTATATTTCAAGCGTTTAACCAGTGTTAGCAAAACCATTTGTTCTGCAGCTGTCAGTTTTCAAGAGAAGGGGACAGTGTTCACAGATCCAAACAAGATACATATAATGGCATTTTATCAATGCTTATTGTCTATCTTTACATGTTCTAGAAGGTTGTTGCTACAGTAACCTCGTGGCTTCTTTGGTGCTGACTGACAGCTCACAGCTGACTTCTGACAGTCAACATTTAGGTATATACCTAAATTCGGTCTGTCAGAAGTGACAGCTGCTAAACACATGTTTTTGCAGACCATATGGATACATAATTTGGTATGGTAACTTTTCAAAGCCGTCAGCTGTGAGCTGTCAGTCAGCACCAAAGAAACCATGGGGCTACTGTAGTTATCTACTTGAATTACAACTTTTCAAAGCCATACTCAATTATTGGCAAAGGCTGCTCCGGACAGGGGAAAGTATTTCCAGTTTTGCTGGTTTTTAGTTTGTACTCCACACGCTCGCCATTCAAGGACACGAGAAACATTTATACTAAGGCTGTAGCCAGCCAATAATTTCAGGGGGTGTTTGGTGAGCCCGTCCCCCAATTGGCGGAGGCTGGAAAAAATTCTAAATAAAAACAGTTATAGAAGCTATTTGAAGTATTTTTTTATGGCAATACAACCCCCTAACTGCCGGAGGCTAGGAAAAATTCTAATTACTAAACACCTCAAGAAGCTCTCTCATGTGCTTTTTTTTATGGTAACACAGCCCCATAATTTGTATTTGTATTTGTAATTTGTATATTGTTTGAACCATAAATAAAGCCACTATCACAATACTTTATGTCGATATGAGAAAATAAAGATTAAAAATGACATGTCATCAAAATATAAGTCCAGGTAATAACTCTAATATGATAAATCATCTTCCATATCCTTGAANCCCCCCCCCCTGACTACGGCCTTGATGTATACATTAATTTTGTCAGTCTAGTGTTTAAGGTGTGTGTTGATTAAATCAATGTATTTAAAAAGTGAATATTAAATACTTTTTTTTAATTGGAGTATGTTTAGTGACCCGAGCGCTTTGACAACAGGCCTAGGATATTGGCTATTGAATAATTTAATATTGAAAAATAAAACGATTAATAGTTTTAGTGGGTTTTTTTACACTTGTATTGAATATAAAACTATTCTTTTCTTTGGTTATTTCAGCTAGAAACCATATTCCTTCTCATCTATTATGTTTTAAAAGTCCATATAACAGCCGGTATGTTAGGTACACGATGGTGCTAGATTCACATAGCATATCCATGCATAGCATATGCGAATATCTGCATTTGACACTGACAAAATTGGAATGAGTTTGTTAATGTTTTGACTTCAATTTCAATTTTTATATATTTTTTAAAATATTGTAAAACTGTTTCCCTTTACTAAATTTTTTCCGTTTTCTTTTTAAAGTAGAATGCAGGAAACCTCATCACGATGGGACTTTTGGGTCGATATATATTGCATACGTACGTAGTTGCTATCTGTGAAATGAGATGGGCTCTTAATATGGAAGTTTAGGGAATGCAAGTTTTTTCTGCAAAACATTTTATTGGCCAAACTAAATAGAATATGGCTTCAGTAGAAACATAATAGTTTAATTTTCTTCACTTGGTGATATCAACAGTTCTTGAATATCTGTCATGACCATAGCGGTATTGGATGAAAAACTTTTTAAATGAACAGAATAAGTCGGCATTACATTTTAGGACATCCTTAACAGGTAGTCAACAACTTTTGATATCACCATGTGAAGAAAATTAGTTTCTATTTTTCTACTGAAGAAATGCTTTATACATTTTGTCCAAAAAAAAGTTTGGATTATAAAAACTGTTCAAAACATTGACCCTTTCTCGCGTCCCCTACTCTAAGACCTTAAGTACATTAATTTGCTATTCACACAGCAGCTAAAAATTATGATTATAACGAAACACCGAGCACCGTTTGTTGAGTTTAAAATGTTTCCATAGTATTTTTAAACACAATTTAGACCGGCGTGGTAATTAATAATTTTACTCGCGCACCGCAATACATTATCATCCGCGATATCCACATACGGGGCGTTTAAAAAAAGTATTAAAAACTTAAGAATATTGTAGTACTAATTAAAATGAGTAAAAAAGTATGAGTAAACAAACATAGGTTCGCAAACCAACTCACACAAAGATACAAGCAATTTGGTATTTTGGTAATTACAAAAATCAGCTTTAAAAATTAAATATTATTTGAGTTTATCTGGCACATATTTACTATATTATCACTAAAAAAAAAGGTGTTCTTCACGTTGTCCTTCCTTTTCCACGCAAATTTCTCATATTCGAATCTTCAAATCACTTTTGCGGGCTCTTTGAATAATCCCCGACTTCATTCGAACTGTCCGACAACAGTTTTTACCTCGCCGATAAATCATTAATTTAACACGAATACACTAAACTCTTTTTAAGTATCCCCATACAAAAAAAAAGTCAAAGGATTAATGATAGGGGTCTGAGGGTGGGGGACATGCGATTGGACCTCCTCGACCGATCATTGCATCTATCTCTTTGTGAGTTGGTTTGGGCATCCTTTTTAAAAAAAAACCTATTTACACGCTAATGAAGTATGGACAAGTGAGGTCAGATTTAGACGAAATGTGCCTGAATTTGTGTGGGGGGAAATCATTTCTAGAGAAAGCACCTCGGCACACCCAACTGGAATTTTAACCCCTCCGGTCCCCCTCCCCCCGGTCACCGGAAAACAAAAATAGACATAATTGACGCTTTTTGTCCTTGTGTCCACCGGTGCAGGCATAGCTATCATTCAGGGTGGCTATAGTCAGATAAAACCTGGATAAGTCAGGGTATTTTTTTATATCAGGGAAATGTCAGGGAATTTAAATACTTAACTAATTCTTCACCTAAAAATGTAAACAAAAGTGAAAGGTTTTTTTCCCCCCTATAGTCATGGAATTTTACAAGTGTTGCAGTCACCCTGTCATTGGTTTTAAATCTTTTAAATATATGTGAGTTATACCTTTCCTAATCCCTCCCTAAATTACTTTACATCCACTACTGTTTCCAGCCTGTGACTTGGTCAGTTTTTTATTCAAACCATATATTTTCCCACTACTGATTGGCTATACAAGTCGTAGCTTCAAATGCCTTATAATTTAATTTAAGACCTGGATAAGCACAAAATCCAATCCCCTGCTGTCAAGTTATCAATTTTAAAGGGTAAACCCATGTTTACATCAATGATGAATTTTTGGCCATGCCGGGAATCGAACCTGGGACCCTTACTTCAGTAAGTAGACGTGCTACCGACTAATCTTAAGGTGTCGGACTAAATCCTTCCCTAATCTTGAACCTAAAATATGATTTCCCAAATTATTATTATTATTACTAGTTACATTGTCGCTGTTGTCAAATTTCTTGCTTGTCCAAGTCACATAGTTTTTAGTAAAACAGTCCAATAACAAATTAGACGCTTCGAGATTTTTATGCAAATTTACAACTTGAGCCCTAAGCTATTTAGAGACCTCAATCTCTTTTTTTTATGTCGTCGGAGAACCCTGTCTTACCGTAATAACATCTATGCATTCATGTAAATTGCGGCTTCGCTTTTGAAAATTTGTACACTTTAATATGGTAAATATCGAGAAAAAAAAACACAGTTAAAATCCGTTTGTTGGAACTTGATAAATTATTGTCGAAACACTTTTTCTATATATTAAAAATCATCTTAGCTCTCCTTTGAAAAATTTAGAAATTTGCAATTTTGGCACATCTGCAATGTGTAAGCTCCCGTGTGTTTTTCGTCAAAGATAATAATAAATAAAAATAGGTTGGGTAACACCCCGGAAATCATTGTGAAAAGGAATTGCTTCAGGTTCTAAATATATAGATTATTATAAGTTGTTAATTTAAATGCTGACGCAATTATAATTGTAGATAATTGAAATTATGTTTCGTGAGACTATTCAATAAATTAATATCTTGTTTAATTTACGCCTTTGTTATAGATCTGAAACGTGTCTTCCCACTGCTTGGCGTCCTTAGGCAAACTTTTATCGCTAGTTTTTTTTAGAATATAAACTCAAGATAAACCTAGAATAAGTTAGGGCTAAATTTTTCGACCGGTGTGCTGCAAAGGGTCACGAGATGTGCCTTGGGAATTTGGGAGGATATAAAAAATAAGCGATAAAAAATAATAACTAAGATTTTTTTTTAAATTCATGATTGACATTATTTTTAAAAATAACACAATTATTATTTGAAACGTATTTACTTAACTTGTAAACGCAATCTTTATTAACACTATCTTTTTATTATAAAATCTTTCCTTAAAAAACTGATGGTGTATCTTGATAAATTTCACTGTTCCATGGGTTGAAAAACGTTGAAGAAAAAATCGCTACTCTAGGGAATAACTTGTTTTCTATGTGCGAAGTAGTTTAAAAAAAATGACATTTGAATTGAAGGACATTTTAACCGGTCTCATTTTCTTGGAAGGAAGACTGGTTGATTTGAGGAGTTTGTAGAAGAATAATGATATTTTTTTCATTTTTGTTAGAGGAAGCCGATTAAAACCACTTGTCCAATAGACGATACATTTTCATGAAGTGGAGGAATATGGATGGGCCTATTGTTATTACTCAAATCCTTTGTGTCCTAAGGTATTAGAGATATTCGAGATTCGTAAAAATCTAACAGAAAAAAGTAGATTATCTTTAATATAACAGTTTTAATCAGTTGTTAAGTGAATTATATACACTAGTTTAATTGAGATAGTAAAAAATTACAAAAATTTGACAAACATATTATCATTATAATTCATTTATTTAAAAAGTTTACTTTTTGTTATTAATGAAGTAGTAGACATGGCAAGCAAAATAATATTTGTCAGTGGCACCAAGCCAAAAGCCCACTCCACAAGCTTAACAGCATATTTATCGGCGAACTTCACAGACTTGTAAGTGCGTGTGGACACACTACGTTTTCTATATCCCGTGTTGCTCGGTTTTCCTTCGATATTGGTGCAGCCAGCAGGAACAATAATCTTTGAACTGAACAATTTTGTTTTCTTTTTTCCTTGATCAATTTTTTTCTATTCTTTGATCATGACTTATCTTTGACAATTTTCACGTGAGTTTGTTACGGACAGCCCTGAATATATAAATATATAAAATATTATAAATATATATATTCATAAGCCAATATCTAGGTCATATTGAGCGTCACGTGCACTTAGAAACATTTGCCTTCTTTTTACAAGATAAATTGCAAAAATGGACTAGACTAGCAATTCTTCCTTGATGGATTCTTCGGAACTGAGTAGGAAAACCTATGCTAAGAAATGTACTGTATTGACACCCTCTAAATTGCAATTTGTTTAAAAAGACAGTTTCGCCTCCGCCGTTAAAACTAATGAAACGTTGTGTGTTTACTAGACTTTAAACAACCTTTTTTTAAAAAAAGTAAATTTGAAATATTTTTACTTTATTTGGTACATTTTTAAAGATCCTAATTTGGATTCTAGATTTGAAATAAAGTTTAAGATTCGGATTCTAGAAATATAGGATTCGACCTATCTATAGTTACTTAGTACTGTCAGAAAGGTCAACCTTACCGTGAATGGACCCTATCACCTTTTGAACCTTTGAAATTCGGTGAGCTCGGACAGATTTTTTTCCCCCACCGTGTCTCACTAATTAATCGGGCTGTACGCATAGATCTTAACTGGGCTAATGGGGAAAGGTTGAGGAAGATGAAATTTAAAGTAAAATATACACACAGTTACGTGAAAAACCATTCAGAAAAAAAAAATCTTCAGTATACTAAACCGAGACTATGGGCCAATTTCATATTCAAGTTTAGTACGCCTCAAGTGCGGCGCTACACTAAGTTCATGACGGCACCTACCTAAACCAGAATGGAATGGGCCAGTTTCCTAAGCGAGAACGGCCCTTTCCATTCGAGTTTAGGTAGGTGTCGTCTTGTATTTAGTGTAGCGCCGCACTTGAGGCGTACTAAACTTGACTATGAAACTGAGCCCTATAACCCTGACATCTCTATCAGCGGTAAACCAGACTAAATTCATACCTTAGTAAATTATTTTTAAGCTTTACCTTTTCGTTTTCACTTCCCTCTCAACCAAAATATTACCTTTAAAAAAGGAAGAATATAAGATATTGTACTATTGATATTGATGTGGTACTAATTCCTTCAAGTGGTGGAATATGCAACAATTTTTTAATCACACCCTTGGCCGGAATCGAATTAAGTTGAATTTCGATTTTCTAGTAAGGCTGCAAAGCAATTACTTTCGTTAAAAACAGACACTCATACACTTTTTTAAACATTTAGATCCAGTGTAATCATCTTTTTTTCAGAATCAAGGAGTCTACGGTTCGATTAAAGAAAATGGGCAGTATTTTAAATTTTTACGGCCTTTTTTTACAAAGAGGATGGATGTTTAAGTAGCTTTTGTCCTTAACAAAGTTTTACTTATGATATTGCTCCACTTCGATTTTACTTCGTCGATGCCATATTTGGGGATTTAAATTCACTTTACAATAATTTGCCTTAGTTTACTTTCAGTTGAATTCCTATCTTTATAAAGTTTGTGTCTAAAATTCTAAAGGCACTCATGTTTTTCATAGTACTCAACTAATTTAATCATGTCACGTCCAAATCGTTTATTACTTTCCGCCATTTTGGATTGTCTACTTGCATTAGTAAAGTTGGAAGGTGACTATTTAAGTTGCAAATGGACCTGCCTATTAGGTTTTCTTGTTTATTTACAAGCCACAAATTGTGCGCGCGCAGCCAAATTAGTGGAATTTGCATTAGTCATCTAAGATGGTGTCACCCGCTTTGGTGGCCGCATGGTCTAAGGCGCTACTCTCGCAGTAGACTATATCGCTCATGACGGGGGGATTAAGGTTTGAATCTTGGTCGTGTGTACCGAGCTTTTTTTTTTCAAAATAACTTTTCACTTTCTCTCCCCACGTAAGTGCGGGTACACTTCCTCTAAATACAACCTTTATAATATCTAAAACCATCAGCGTAATTAGTACATAAGCGCATAACCCAAACGGGCTGTAAGACGCGAGGAGAAAAAAAAAATTGTATCAATGTGTCTGAAATATTACAGATAATTAGGGATGTAACCTTCATATCCTCGAATACCTCTAATCTACAAGGATATTCGAGAAAATACCTTATTTGAAAAATGTTTTTCAAAGTTTAAATTGTAGTTTATTATAAGGGCGTAAGTTAAGAGTTTCCTGGTGACATAACCCAAAATATTTTTTGAACAAATTTACCGCTAAAGTATCATTTAACTGAATGTGTGATGATGATAATAATAATAATAATAAAGGTTTAATTTAACTTGAACATTTAGCATTTTGTCCGTTTCTGTCTGTCCGGATCTTTGTCACGCGATAGCTGTAAAATACATATACCAATTTTAACGAAATTTGGTAAGGACATTCTTTAAACCTAGTATAGGCCACATTCTTTGAACCTAGGCCAAACAACGCATGCACATGGTTTTTCGTTCTGACTATCCGTTTCAAGTTGGCGCCCACTCATTTATGAATGAAGAGAGGGTCTACTGTTCACATAACTTATCAGTCTGGTAATAATACAAACTCTCACCTGGCCACCAGTCCGTGTCCTGCTCCCGCCAGGACTCGGGTTCTTCCACCTCCACCGTCGCGCCGGAGGTGGTGTCCTCCTCCTCGTTGACTCGGAAGATTTGTTCGAGCTGCGTCGCGGAGCTGTGCGCTTTACCGATGAGCTGCGCGCACCGAAACACCAGCAACCACAGGTCGGCTCGCGCCGCCACCCACTGCAGAACTCCAGCCCCCGAAAGTCCGTCCCCGACTAGCAGCAGGGCGGCCTCTTTGTCCGGTAACATCGCCCAGGGTGACTCATCCGGTCTAGTCGCCGCCTGGAAGTCTAGCTTGCCTTTACTTCCTTTTAAGCGTCTACTGTCACTTCCTTTTAAGAGTTCCTCTAATATTTTGGCGTACTGTACCTTTAATTGACGAGTCTGTTGACTTGTAGAGTGGACTGAACTTTTCTTGTAGTTGGTTCCTACACAAAGAAACACATCGATTGATTTAATTAACTAAAATATAGTAGGATTTGAGTAGGAAGAGCTTTTTAGGAAAAAGGAACATATATTTTTGCTGTTAACATTGACAATGGACCCGCTCCGGTGACCGCATTTTTTACAGCACTACTATCGCAGTAGACTATACTGCCGATGACGGGGAGATTGAGGTTCGAATCTCGGTCGAATGTACTGAGGGTGTTTTTTTCTAAAATGGTTTTCCACTCTACTGCCATACAAATGCGGGTACACTTTTTCTAAATATAACCTTCCTAATTATTAAAACCATTAGCCTAATTAGTACATAAGCGCATAACCCTAATGGGTAGTAGTAAGACGCGATGCTAAAATAATTTAACAAAATGTTTCTATATTCTTAGTTGTGCTATGTAAAAAGGTGGTCATAATATATATTAATAGTGGCAGCTGCAGGTGACACGACCCGACGTATGAATACGTGAGAGTTTTTTTTTTATCACCGCTTCTTACTACTAGTGTGAGCTAAGGACGAGGAAGATTGAATTTAGAAGAAGTTTGGAAAAACCACCCTCAATACATCCGACCTAGGTTCGAAACCCGATTTCCCCGTCCTATGTAGTCTAATCTATGGCGAGTGTGATGCCCTGGCCTAGACCTTGCGGCTACTGAGGAAGTGTTGGTGGGGGGGAACTGTTTAGGGGAAAATAGCTCGGTACATCCGGCATGGTTTGAAGTCTAAAGATGTAGATATATCAGTTTTGCACTATCCTTGTTTTGCTTGATTTGCCACTGAAGGGGAGGTTGGGGTTTAAATACCTGCCGGGTATACTGAGGTGTCTTTCTCGCACAGGGTTTCCATTCTTCCTTCACGCAAATGCTTATACACTTCCTTCTAAAATTCGATCTTCCTTACATTAATTTAAATGTTCGGATAGCCTGAACGTGAGAGCTACGTGTTGGTTGCGCCCTGGGAAATATAACCATGTGTGTTTGCGCCCATTTAATTTTCCTCCCGGTTTTATTAAATATTTCGTATCAGTCTTTTTTTGTTTGTTTCAGAATGATCATTTATTTTAATCCGGCACCGTCGAATAATGTGTCATCTGCAGAATATAGATATCAGATTAGTTCCTAACCTAACCTACCAACATTCCTTCATACTAGAATTTCTGAAGCAGTATTGAAAGAAAAAAAGTCATACACGTCTTCTTAATAACTTCCACAAGGCTTTGACTCACCGACGGGCGCGAACACACGATTTATTTGAGGCGGGAGCAAATGCCCACGTTTTTTTGAACGGGCACTACCAACACGGGTCCAAAGAACACACTCCCAGCGCGAGTCTGGCTCGCAATGAATGACTTTTTTTTATCAATATGGAGAGACAATAACCGATATCTTTGTACTGTGAATTATTTTTCTTATCATCGCGTCCTTAATACCTGTTCAGACTATACGCATTTATAACTACTCTTATGGGGTAGGGGATGAGGAAGGAAACATTTTTATTGGTAATCAACTGGGGGTGGTTTTTCCTAAGTGGTTTTCCACTCTCCCTCCACGCAAATTCGGGTTCACTTCCTCTAATTCAACCTTCCCAATTCCTAATACCATTAGAGTAATTAGTACTAAAAGCGTATAACCCGAACGGGTAGTAAGACGGGGTGCTAAATAAAAAAAAATATTGGTAATCTACCCTCATTTGCTTGGAAGTAGAGTGGGAAAACATTTAGGTAAAACCACCCTCATGGGACCTGACAGGAATTATAACCCCAATCTTCCCGTCATCAGCAGACCAGTCCAACACGAGAGTGACGCCTTAGACCGTTCGGCCACTGAAGCGGGTTATTTTGCTTCAATCCAATTTAAAAACTTTTAATTACCCTTTTTTCTTTATAGATGATTTTTATCTATACTTCTTGTCTAAAAATAAGGTTCGTTAAACACTGGTGATGTAAAGATGATCTGTGCTGCGACTCAATAATTAACTTTACTTGTTTATAAAATGATGAATATGCTAATGATAGTTTGTCACTTCATATTCATGTGCTTATAAGTAACATGACTAGTAGAAAACAGGTTATATAGCTCTGTTCTATTTTTATATTCTGAATCAGTGGCGCGCCTAAAATTTTTCTATAGGAAGGAGGGCAAACGATCGAGATTGTGTCCAGAATTAAGTTTCGGAAGAGAGAAGGAGGGGTTTTAGTGGGCATATCTCCATAACCACTGGAAGCGAAGACAATTTATGACTATTAAATGCCTCTAGATGTTATATCATTCCTTTTTATGGTGACTAAGGGCAACGATTCCAATTATATAAGCGACCTTAGTCTAAATACAATATATAAAAAAAAAATTACCAGTACTTTTTCCCATTTGTAGCTATTGGGGCACTTTTAGCATATGTAATGAAGGCTTACCATGATATTTTCCCCACAAACTGGGACACTTTTAGTGTTTTAGCTACTCGAATAGAAGAATTAGCGGGGGCTGAAACCCTCTTTGTGTATGGGTGAAAAGGTAGTTAGAAAAATTAAGATTTTGGCCCTCCAACCCAGGAAGTTGTTCCAATAATAATTGATCCAACTAGAAGCTATTCAAAAGGGTCGTTCCTTTAAAGAATTTAAAAAAATTACGGATTCTAGAAACTTTTTGGAGTAGTCCTAGTCCGGAATTAAATTTAAAAATAGTTTCCTCTATAAGTCATTTAAATTAGTCTTCCCCGTAATTTTCTTGAAGCTATTTGGAATGGTCTTTGCCTGAAGATTTTTTGGAAATTACATGTCCCTAAAAACCATTTGATACGGTCCTAGTTTGGCAAATTTTTGAAAATGAGATAAATTAGATTAGAACAAGATATCTAGAGTGGTCCTTTGCTGGCAAATTCTTTTATAAACTAATTTGAAGTCTTGTGAGGGAGAATAACATTTTTAAAGTGAACATTAGAATGACGACTATCTGAATCGCCAATCCCCCCAATCACCGCAACAGGTACTTACTTGAATCTCCCTACTCCCCCGTCCTTCCCTCATTTCTGAGTCATCCCACGTGGTCGTTATGACTCTCCATTTTCTAACCAAGTCATAGTTACATTTATTTAGTTTGTTATAGTTACACTAGTCAACATGAGGTTTATCTCCGGCAATATTTTGGCTGTTTTTATTTAATTTTTGTGTGTAGATTTCGAAAATGACATTAAAATGTTCACATCACGCCACAATTTTTATATATAGGTTTTTGTGTTAAAACTTAAGTAATACGAGTATCTTTTTACGATTTAGTGTAGAAAATATTGCCCTAATTTGTCATATCTTTTGGAGAGAGTCGTTGTTTTACTGTCCATATATGCTCACACAAAAGCACTTTAAAATAAGGAAAGACAGCTATAGAGTGCACAGTTGATCTGTGTTTATTTGGAGTGTTTTTAATGTATTTTGGCCTACCAGTGAATTGTTAAACCGCTAAAGCAAAGGAAGTGTCGTCACCCTGGAAATTTCTGCTAGGGGTGTGATATGTTTACAACGAAAACTCTGGAGAAGTGTACTTTTACATGCCACAATCGACGGCTTTACTTCCCCTCAAAATGAAGTTTAGCTACGGATTTTTATCGCTCAAGAAAAATCCGTTGGGCCCGGCTGAGTTTGAACCCACGAACATCGGGGTCTAGTGTGACCACTTTACCTCAAGACCACCGAGGTCATTTACATGTTATTAAGCAATAATATTTTATTGACTTAGTTTGTGACTTAAAGTTGGCTATAGATTACAGTAATGTAAACTACTTGAAGTATGAACAAAAATAGAATTGTATCGACAATGCAGTGAAGTGTATTTCAACTATTTCACTAAGAGGGCATCATGGGAAAGATAAAAGGTTATGATGAAAGAGCTAGGAACAGTCTTAATGAACCTCGCATATTTAATGTTGTATTAAAATGAAGTTTGAAAGAAATTCTACGACATAGAAGAACTTAAGGATATTTATTTACTTTAACTCATTCTGCTAGCGTGAAAGAAACATAGGAAATTATGTCGAAGATTCTAGGTGCAGCTAAGTACAAATACTACCCTCGACCTCTCTGTGGTGATCTCAAAAGTTATTGGAATACTTACAGGTCTACAGGAAAGCTTAACTAAATATTGCTTTTTTCTATGTTTGTGGGACAGTCAGGAACAGAAAATATTATATTGTACGACAATGGGTAGATAGAAGCGATTATTTACCCGGAAGAAGTAATAATTATATTCCACTGATGTAAACAGAAAATGTTCTTCCACCTTTTCATATAACGCTTAGTTTAATGGATAATTATTTTACGGCCTTAGATAAAATATCAAGTGGATTCATCTATCCTGTAGACTTTTTTTTTAACCATTATAACAGATGATAAACTGAAAGAAAGAATTTTCATTGGACCCTAAATAAGGAACTTTCTCAAAGGTAATATATTTGTAACAAAGCTACGGGATACTGAATTGACAACTTGGCTTTCATTCAAAGCAGTTATGCATGATATTTTTGGAAAGAGGAAAGAATAAACACGGATCTCTGGTCTCAACTTTATGAGATGTCGAATGTCTTTGAAAATTTATTTTTTACTCTAACATTTGGGTTGTTTTTCCCTGGAAGTTTGGGATGTGTGAGTGATGAGCGAGAGGTCAAGATACAGCCACGATAAAAAAAAAAATCGTTATCAAAGACTCTGAGATATCTCCATGATGGGAGGAGATTACTGCTGATTTCTTTAGCGGGAATACAAAACAGGCGATTACAAAATATATCAGCGGCAATCATTTTAAAGAATATAGAATGTACATATTACCTTGTTTAATAATATAATTTGATAACATAATGCCATTTTAAAGAATATAGAATGTACATATTACCTTGTTTAATAATATAATTTGATAACATAATGCCATTTTAAAGAATATAGAATGTACATATTACCTTGTTTAATAATATAATTTGATAACATAATGCCATTTTAAAGAATATAGAATGTACATATTACCTTGTTTAATAATATAATTTGATAACATAATGCCATTTTAGCATGAAAAAGTTCATGATGAATATTGCATTTTTTTTTAGCACCGCGTCTTACTACCCATTCGGCTATGTTAAGGTTGGTATTTTATTCTGAAAATTGAAAAATGACACCTGTATACGGGAATCGAACCCGGGACCTTTGGCTTAGTACGACAATGCTTTACCCCTGAGTTATCCAGGAGTCGTCCCGACCCTAGGGTCATTCTTCACTCATATTTTAAGGCAGAGTCTATGATGGACGTGCAGAAATAGTTGGCTTTATTCACGAGCTATCAGATGACGCAGCCATCTTCGACTCGGTAGTTGGCTTATTACTGCGACTTGTACAATTATTATAATTGTAAGGGATTGCATATCAAGAATCAAATAGCCGATGCTATTATTAGTGCAGCATCATAGACTGCCTTAGAATATGAGTGAATAGTGACCATGGGCACGGGGCGACTCCTGGCCAGCTCAGTGGTAGAGCATTGGCGTACT
The DNA here is from genome assembly GCA_902141385.1 of Timema californicum. NCBI lineage: Eukaryota > Metazoa > Arthropoda > Insecta > Phasmatodea > Timematidae > Timema > Timema californicum. The sequence continues at coordinate 184,574 of CABFOW010000254.1, forward strand.
AAGCCAAAGGTCCCGGATTCGATTCTTGTGTCCAGGTGTCATTTTTAAATTTTTCAGAATATGATATCTAAATGGAGAATTCCTCTCTAAAAACACAAATAATAGTTTCGGATATTTGATTCTTGATATTTTATGTGTTTTCCGAACCATTCTTAAGGTTAAGTAATTAATATATGGGGCTGAAAATTAGTATAACTAGAAATTCATATGAGTTGCACACAATGAAATATGAATAGCATTAATAATATCAAGGAGGTAGCCTGAGGGTCTAGGGGTAAGGTGTCAGACTTCTATGCTAGGGGTCCGGTGTTTAATCTTTGGTCCCGGTACAGATTTATCAGATTGCCAAACCCTTCCTTCCCCTCTGACAAGACATCTTGTGAATGTGGGGAATGCCAGGCCTCCACCGTGGTTCGGATTCCAATGTTAAACTGTGAGTCCTTCATTTCATCTCACAATCCACAAACCAATACACATTAGCGTAAAATGATCATCTATTTATACAACTATATATATAAGGAACTGCCAATAAATGAATCACACGTTTTCACTGCATTTGTTTTGAAATTGTCATTATCTTTGTTCGTGTCATGTTACTTTTGCTCCGTTATTCAACACCTAACAAAGTTGTCTGTTTTTTTTTTCTTACTATTGTGATTGTACCAAATTAACGTTGTTTGTCTGTCCAAGGACAAAGCTGTACTTGTTATACTGTGTCTAGTGTCTATAGTCGGATTGAACCATGAATAACTTTAACTTATATTTAAAAAATTAATAAATCTACTTTTATGTATCCATAAGGTAAGGCAAGTGTTTGTCCTTGCGGCTTTAACTTCTGAGATATATGGGCCAGTTTCATAGTCAAATTTAGTACGCCTCAAGTGCGGCGCTACACTAAATACAAGACGACACCTACCTAAACTCGAATGGAATGGGCCGTTCTCGCATAGGAAACTGACCCATTCCATTCTGGTTTAGGTAGGTGTTATGTACTTAGTGTAGCCCCGCACTTGAGGAGTACTAAATTTGACTATGAAACTGGTCCTAGAGTCGATTTTGACAACTTTAAGATATTCCCTCTAGGGGATCATGCGTCAATTATTAAATGGCAGTTCTCTACTATAACTTTAATATTTTAGAAATGGGAAATTTTGTATTTCTAAAATTTAGATCATCCATCAATCACATCATTCTCGATACATAATCTTTCGTTTAAAAAATCATGTTTATTTTGGTTCAGTGGAACTGCCGGAAGTTTTCTTAACGTTCGATGATTGAAAATTGGTTAGTTTTTATATAATATTTCTTGGAGTAGTTTTTTTTTACTCTTGAAATTTCTATTGAAAGAAATTGTCGTTTTCTAAATTTGTGGCTTCTCTTTCTAATATATTTTATATTTGAAATTTTTGGGCACATTTACGATGTTGTTTTCAAATATTTAGATTTTTGTTTAATTATGACTACGTTACATTAATTTTTTTAAATATCGTTGGATTAAATACAATGAGTATGTTCAGTTTCATTGTTTAACGCAAACTTTCTCAACAAATTAAAGCACAACACGCCTTACAAGCTTACATAACCTAAGACAATATACCTAACATGACATACCTTAGGCTTTTTCTCCATATTATTGCGCACCGCATCTTACTACCCGTTCGTGCTATCCATATATATATATATATATATATATACATTAATCTAGTAAGGATGAGTAAGGTAAAATCTGGAGGTAATGCACCATCACTTTACGTGGAGGGATAGTTAGGGACTGTTCAGGAAATAAAAACATTTCACTCCACCCTACAGACATTCGAACCTCGACCTCCCCTGTCCCTGACAATCTAGACTAAATGAGACTGATGTCTTTTTCCGCTGTCCCACCGATACAAAGATTTAGTAATTAAATAGTATAATGAATTCTCATTCAAATCGTAAATATCATTCCTCCCCACCCGGAATCGAACCACTCTTCCCTTCACTTGTGGTGTATAACTCTAACCACTCAACCTGTCAACCTAGGGATGGGTGTCAAAGGGGTCATTTTGCTCTTATTTCTCTTTTACAATAGCAAGTCTTGTCACAACACACGTGCATTGAAGGCATTAACTTATTTTTATTTCTTATTATTTTCAAACCCCGACTTAAAAAAAAAGATGTGTGATGATAGTAATGTACAGTAGCCCCATGACTTCTTTGTTGCTGACCGACAGCTCACAGCTGACTTCTGACAGTCAACATTTAGGTATATACCTAAATTTTGACCATCAGAAGTGACAGCTGCTAAACACATGTTTTTGCAGATCATATGGTTCGGTGTAGGGATACATAATTTGGTTTGGTAAATTTTCAAAGCTTTTAGCTTTCAGCTGTGAGCTGTCAGTCAGCACCAAAGAATCCATGGGGCTACTGTAGCTTGATATTTATTGAAGTCAACTTTGATGGTTTTCTATTTAACATAGCTTGAATATGTTGATATAAATTAATTGATCATGAAAGTTTATTATTGTTTTGTATGAAAAAGAACCTTTGAATTTCCATTGTCGTCCAAGCAAATGAGTGTTAACGCCCTTTAAATTCTACCTGCCTCGCCCTCTACTCCATTAGTTTAAATATTCTGATAATTTGAACTAATGGTAAGACGAGGACTACGAAATAGAATTAAATGGTCAACACACTCGCACAGAAGTGTGTCAAAAAAACAGTCATTTTTGTATCTTTAATTTATGTTTGTATAGTCAAAGGAAGGGCCGTATCTTGCAGTAACGAAAGTGACTATACCTAGTCCAACTGGCTGAGCGTTGTGAGGTTCTGATTTCACTTGATCATTTAGAATTTCGTTTGTCCAGATCTTTGTTCCTCGTTAACTGTCAAATGTGTTGACCAATTTTAGCGAAATTTGGCAGGGCCAATTTTTTTTAAACATAAGTCAAACTATTTGTATGCATGGTTTTACTATTTCATTTTCATTTTCAATATGGCGGTTGCTCAAAAATATATGTACTTATTTTCCACAATAACTGCCAAATGCGTCAACCAAATTTAAAGAAATTTGGCGTGGAAATTCTTTGAACCTAGACCGAACGATGTAGATATATATAGTTTTCAATAAGGTTATTCGTTTTAATATGATTATCTCTCAAAATGTTTTTCGTTCATTATATAATATCAAGTGATTTTGATATTAAATTCTAAATACTCGATTGAGTACCGAGGGCGTATTTTTATTTAGTTTTGACATATATTGCGAGACTGACATCTTAATCACCGTTAACTACTGCTAATCTCTATGAATATAATGTAGTATTGATTTGTTTATTGTCTAACTTATTCAGCAACGGAAAAATATCCACTTCAAATCCGAGGAGAAATTGAAGCTATAGGGGATATCTCAACTTGAAATCCGAAGAGAAATCTAGATTGTAATAACGATAAGAACAAGGGGGTGCGGCTAACTGTTCACATAACTAGTATAATTATTATTCAAGCCAATTTCATGTCTTCTACAGATGTCACTTTTGAAATAGTTTATATTTGGCCCCGGTGGTCTTTAGGTAAATTGCTTGCCTCAACACTCGTGGTTGTAGGTTCAAACCCAGCCGAGGTCTACGAGTTGTTGTTTTTTTAGCAATAAAAATTCGTAGCACAGCTTACTTTCGGAGAGTAAGTAAAGCCGTCGGTCCCAAGTAGATTGTGCCATGTAAAATATTATTATTATTATTAGCACCGCGTCTTACTACCCGTTCGGGTTATACGCATTTACGCTAATGTGTAATGGTAGGGTGAAATGGTAGGGTGATTGTGAGATGAAATGGAGGACCTACAGTTTAATGTGAAATCCGAACCACGGTGGAGGCCTGGCATTCCTAACATTCACAAGAAGTTTTGTCAGAGGTGAAGGAAGGGTTTGGTAATTAGATAAATCTTTGCCGGGACCGAGGATTGAACCCCGGCCGCCATGTAAAATAATCCTGGAATGTTTGTAAAAGTACCTCTCCCGGTAAAATTGGTAAATACATTCTCGTGTGCTGATAAATAATTGGTCGGTTTAGAAAGTGCACGTGAAATACAGCATATAAATAAATAAAAATATTATATAAATATTTTACCAATGCCTATAAAGAAATACTAAGAATAAAATAAAATGGTATCACCTGTGACCATAAAAACATGTTTGGATTTTCTAAAAGGTATTTCTTATGAGAATCCCACTATACTTGTGATATGTCATGGCCAACCAGAGTAAAGAACCAACCGAGAGCTGTCAGGTAAATGGGGTCACCAACATTGCTGCTTAGAATACCAGTGAAATTAACACCAACCGCTTAAAAACATTCCCGATAAGATTGACGAAGACAAGATTCTTTTTTTTTAACACTTCGTCTCACTTTCAGCTCGGGTCATACACATTAAGATTTTTTTTAGCACCGCGTCTTACTACCCGTTCGGTTTGTACACTTAGCGTTAATTAACTTTGCATTTATTACGATAATGGGGTAGGGAGAATAAAGGTACAAGTTTCAAAAAATGTACAGGCGTTTGCGTGGAGGCAGAGTGGAAAACCATCTGGTGGGCTAGAGAGGAGGGGAACATTGTCATTATGCACGGACTTGATCTATGGCGTCACTCTCGCAATAGACTGAACTGCAGATGATGGGGAGATCCGAGTTAGAATTCCGGTCGGGTGGGTTAGGGTGTTTTTTTCCTAAAATGTCTTCCCCTATCGCTACGCGCAAATATGTGTGCATTTCCTCTAAATTAAAACCCTTTTTAATCTCTAACACATTAGTGTAATAAGTACATAGGCGAATAATCCTAACGGTATTAAAGATATGTTGCTATATATATATATATATGATAGTTTTTTTTATTAGAATTACATGTATTATTGGATTTTATTTTATTTTATTTGCAGAGATAGAGAATACCATAATAATGGAAACGTTTTAGGAAATCTATTCAGTTAATAAGAAGTTCTTAGAAATCACATTATATTTATAAAAAGTAGGCAATTTCACAAGAGTTAACATTAATTACATTTATAAAATAATGATGGACCAAAAATTAATTTGAAACAAATAAAATAATTATTGTTAGCTAATGAAGTCATAAAGTCCCCGGAGTACGGTGAGGTACCTTTGACAGCAGTGAATACCGTGGGCCACGTTGGGCACGTCTGCCATAGGTTCACTAACCCTGAGCTAGTGAAAAGAGAGTGAAAGAGTGATATCATATTATGAAATAAAAAATGATAGTGCAACGAAGCCGTCTAGTCTTTGACATCTTGTTGGTCGTCCCTGTTATAGAAACTGGTTTGAATATTGCTCGCATTCAGTCGTTATTAACTTTAAGTACTTTGTTTGAAATGAGTTTTCAAATTTAACGAGTCGTAACGTACCCATATGAAAATAAACCTTTGTCACCTTTCAACTTACTTTCTTGTCCAAGCCACGTTTTTTGTAGTCAAGCCAAAACTAGAGTTCAGAATTCTTGTGATTCTTGTACAGATATAACCATATAAAATTCATTTTTAGTAACCTTGATTTTTTTATGACGTTGAGAACCCGGTCTTAAAGAATGGAAGAGGACGCTAGTAAAGGACAACATTTTTGCAATTTTAATAGCAAACGTTTTTCTTTTCGGCTAAATAAATCAAATATTTATCCAGTAGATACATAAAGTTTAATCTTCTACACATAGTAATCTCAACAATTATTTAATATCTGTCATGAGCATATTAGCATTTTATAATAAACTTTTTAAATAGAGAAAAAAACTTATCAAATTTTAGGACACCTTTGACATAGATTCAAGAACTGTTCATATAATCATGTCAAGAAAATGAGATTTTATAGGTTTATAATTGAGAAATATTTGTTTTATTTTGCCATAAAATATATTTTTGCTATTAAACTGCAAAAATAATTCTCTTAGTTCACAACCAAATAAATTTTCATTTTTTAATATAGCTGTTTCCCCTTTGAATAATTTTTAAAATCAGAGTTTTAGAGAAAAAAAATTCAATTGGGTTGTGATCACTCCGGGATTTATTGTATAAATGAATCGCTCCACGTTATAAATGTATAGCCTATAGTTGATTAAAAGTACAACTGGAGCAGGTATCCAAAATTTACATTGCACAGTATCTATCCATATAATTTCCTAATGTGTGTGTGTCCACGCCCTTCAGAAGTCCCTAGATGACCTAGAAGGATGAAACATTGCACACTTAATCTCGTAGTATAAACCAGTGGTTCTCAAACATTTTTTTAGCATGTACCTCTTGGTCATGACAAAATGTCTATAATGCACCCCCACGATAATTTTTCCCCAAATGACAAATATAAAATAATCCTCAAAGGAAAAGATTTCCCTCAGTCCCCTCTAAAATTCCCCATCACGTTTGATTCATTTTGCAATTCTTCCCTTGAGAGCTGCTCGTGTACCTCCTGAAAGTCGATTGCGTACTCCAGTTTGAGAACAACTGGCATAGACCACGTGACAGATTTTTTAAATATTGTTATCCTCGATTTTGTATTAAATAAAAATTGTATTTTTCTAATTCACTCTCACTTCGTCCATTTTTACGTAATAATTGGCACAAAGATTAAAAAAAGTTTGTTTACAAACAAAGCCCTACCTTCCACGAGCTTATAGATTGAAGGTTAGGTTTTGTTAGGTTAGATAATATTATATTCAACCTGCCTAAAAACCAGTTGTAACATGTTTTGTAAACATGTCGGAAGCATCGTGAATATAATTAGACAGCATTATACCGAGAGATTGTTTCAGTAAATATAATGCCCTAGATTCCTTCTAGACGTTGCTTACACTCTACGTCTATGAATGTGCTTATTATTAATCTAATATTAAATAAACCTGCTTAAGACTTAGTTTTTTTTTAAATTTATGGATGTTTCAAAACAGGAAAAACATAAAAAAAAAGGGCTTTCAAGATATTTTTAATGCAAAAACGTTAAGATTATCGTAATTTCAAACAGGCGTTAAAAATCCATGGAATATGTCGGTTGAATAACCTGCCAAATTTACTATTGCAATCCCTAAGACCCAAGGGATTTCAAACTCATATTGACTGAGAACCCCTTATTATAATAACAATGAAATAACTATTAGCATTCAAACAAATAACCAGTTAATAATCCAATCGTATTAAATATACTTTCCGTATTATTTTTTGCTATAAATAATCTGAGTTAAAGTAGCCCGCCATACTTCTAAACTTTACCTAACATAACCTTAACTTAGAATAATAAAGCTACTCATTTTGATTTAACAAGAGTGGATCAGAAACAAATACAATAAACATATAAATAACTTAAGATTAAATACCCGCACTCGTGACCGCTGACTGGATTGCCGGTGATAGGTAGGTCATGGTTTGACTCTCGGTCACATTACTCTGGAGGCTGGTATTCCACAAGTAATGTGTCCCTGAGGTTTTCCCCAACCCATTTTCCACTCTAATGTGGGTGCATTTCCCTAAAAATCATCGCCCTCGTCCTTATCCCATTGTTAGCTTTACTTTCCACATAACTACATGACCTTAATGTTGAACGTAACCATAAAACAAAATTTAAATAAAAGTATGACCCAAAATACTTACAACTCAATATCTCACCACTGTGTCCTAATTTGTGATTAGAAAGTTTGAGTTTGAATCCTCTTGAATAAACTATCGATAAACACTGATATCGTGCGTGCACTAGCGCGCACAGTAGATATCGCTTCACACGCGTTCATCAAACGTAGTGCACTGTATGCGCGTGTGTGCTCGCTCGAAGCACGTGAGAGACTGGCTGTGTAACGACCACCGGCCTCCAAGGATATTTCTACCGTCTTTTGTTTAGGTTTCTAGGGTTTATCACCTTTCCCCGTCCTCCTCTCCCACCACTTTTTGTCTGTTGTCACTATTGAACGTGTACTATACCAACACAGTGATATCATCCATCAACACTCTACTTACAGACTAGCCTAATACTAGAACCAGTACAAACACCCAGTCCTTTCCCCCCACCCCCCACCACCACTCCATACTACTCCAGTTTTACACTGACAATTTACCAATTAATATTTTCCCCCTGGCCGTGCCAGGAATCGAACCTGATACCTTCGGGTTTATGTGAAAGGTTAACACTCTTGACTTTCCCTCAGAATTCTGAGATTTAAATCCCGGCCCCATATACTGAGTTTGATTTGCTTTTTAGAAGATAAATATTATATAATTAATAAGACATATATAGGTGTACAATATATAAAACTGTTATAACGTTTAAATAATATTGTAAGGCGATTAATTATATGTACGAGTGTATAAATTGTTGGCAAGACAAACGAAATTAGAGTTTAAAATTGTTAAATTAATAATGCTTTAAAACAAATTACAAAGAATATTCAAGAAATTTAAAACTCATCTAATATAATAAATAATTTAACACATTTAAAAGAGTGGATGTTAAAGTAAAATACAATATCAAGACTACAATATACACAATTTTTGATTGATATACTATCAATGTTGGATGATTTAATTTATGGTCTGATTAAAAGTGGGGTAGTGAATGTATTACATTTTTTGAAAATTAAAAAAAAAAAACATAATTCGCCATCTGATTTTTAATCCCTTGTTTCTTGTTAATAAATGGCTTCTTTCGTTGCAATATTTGTTTCCGCCTAGTTTCGATACTCAGCGGCATCCTCCTCAGGTCTATAGAAGTGCATTGTATGACGCCACGCTCTAAACTAATGAGCCAACCTGTTGATTGATGGAGCCCGTATAGGAATACAGGTCCATCAATCTCTTTTTACCTAACGTTTGGATTCATTACGAATAGGTGCGAGTTTTTTTCTTTCTTCTGTCATTCTTAATTATACAATGAGGGACTTGTGTAATGCATTGGGGCATTCGTGATTTTCAAGCCTTCAGTGTTTTTTTTATTGCACGGGTCATATGTGGAAACGGCTCAAGCTTTGGATGTGGGACATTAGGGCCTACTTTCAAATGGATCTGAGATTACAAAGCTTAAAGTGTGACTGTAGGGGACGTGGTAAAAGGTCAGGGTTTTTGCAGTTTGTATAGCAAAACCTTTTTTTGTCTGCCTACTGAGCTAAGGGTCCCGGGTTCTAGTCCCGGCATGACCGAAAATGTATCATTGGTGAAATGTGGGTTAACCTCTCAGATTGATGGAGGTTGTGCCTGTCCTAGTTTTAAGTTAGATTATAAGACATATGAAGCTACGACGGGACTAGCAAACAGGTAGTGTAAAATGTATGGCTTGAATTAAAAGCTGACCCGAACCATAGGCTGGAAACAATCATGGATGTAAAGTAAATACTATATTGCTCCAATAGAAACATAGTTTTTAATTTTCTTCGTTTGGTGATAACAGTTCTTGGATAAATGTCATGACTCATGAGCATAGCAGACTTGATGCAGCTGTAGAGGTCACCGTATGAAGAAAACTAAGCTAAATGTTTCTGATGAAGAAATATTTCATTTCCTTTGACCCAAAAATCTTTTGATATAAAAACTGTAAAACAGTTAACTTTTATCGCTTCCCCTGCATTCCCACCTTAACTAACACTCATGGATATTTAAACCCAAATTTTTGAAGTATATTCATATATTTATTTACGTGCAAATTGAATACAAGCTGTTTCAAGCACATAGCTTGTAATCTATCTTAGGTTTAAACACGTGATTTAATGTATTTTTTCTTTTAGTATTAGCTTGGAGATGAGATGGAAAAACAAAAGTAGTTTGTATACATTTGTTTCTCATTGTAACTGACCGGGATTAGAATCTGGACTTTTCCGTCGTTGGTAGTCCTCGTGATCCTGAAACCCTAGACTGTGTGACCACCATTGTGAGGCCAAGTTATTTCTCTTACTAATAGTAAATATACGTTGTATGATTTAAACTTTTGGGACTTTCATCATTATTTTAAACTGGCCCAAAGCGTTCACAATAACGCCACTGAATAACTGGTCACACGGTCTAAAACGTGATTCATTAGACTTGATTATTGGTGAAGGAAAGTTTGAGGTTCGAATCTCGTCCGGGTGCACTGAGGGGATATTATTTCACATATCATTGATCACAGTGGTTTCTACAAAGTCTTTCCACGCTAGTGCGGTTGCATTTCCTTTAAAAAAAACGTAGTAATCAAAAATGAGCTAACTCATCGGTTGATTACCCGCCTCTGTGGCGTAGTTAGCTAACGCGCTTGTCGTGTTGAGCTCTACTGCTGAGGATGGGGAGATCGAGGTTCGAATCTCGGTCGGGTGAACTGGGGGTGGTCTTTCCTAAATGGTTTCCCACTCTCCCTCCACGCAAATGTGGGTTCACTTCCTCTAATACAACCTTCCCAATTCCTAATCCATTAGAGTATTTAGTACTTAAAGCGTATAACCCGAACGGGTAGTAAGACGCGGTGCTAAATATTATTAATATTATTATTATTATTATTATCATCATCGGCTGATTGAACTTGACTGTTTGTGTACTTGCCACGGCTCCGATTGGACTTATCTTTCTACGAGATTTAAAAACGAGTGCCTTTGTTTAGTTTGTTTAGGTTTGGTGGGTTGTGCTCAAATGAATCAGTGTGTTGAGATGGTATTGTTTATTGTGAGATCACGTTTAGAACCAAGCAATGATAATCTATGTTTTAAATCAACAAATTCAAGTCTAATATTTGGTAATTTTACACTTAAATGACGCAAAACCTTCGCTCCTCAGAATTTGATAAATTGCGACATTTTAAAAATATTAGACTGATCGTTACAATAATAACAATATTAATTACTAGGCTTAATAATAATGCATGCTGATGACGGGGAAATCGGAGTTCTAATGCGGTTGGGTGTACCAAAAGTGTTTTTTTCCTGAATATATTTCCACTTTCTCTCTACGCAAATTTGGGTATACTTCCTCTAAATTCAACCTATCTAATCCCCAACACATTAGAATAATCAGTACATAAGCGTATAGTCCGGATGGGTAGTAAGACGTAATGCAATAATAACAATAATAATACTGTGTGTATACATACATTGGGTTTTAATTTGTGACGGTAACGTGAGATATTCTGATACAATTACAGTAGCCCCATGGCTTTTTTGGTGCTGATTGTCAGCTCACAGCTGACAGTTGACAGCTTTAAAAAGTTACTAGACCAAATTACGTATCCCTACGCCGAACCATATGGTCTGCAAAAACATGTGTTTAGCAGCTGTCACTTCTGACAGTCAGAATTTAGGCATATACCTAAATGTTGACTGTCATATGTCAGCTGTGAGCTGTCAGTCAGTACCCAAGTCATGGAGCTACTGTATATTGACTAACACAGGCTAATGGTAGTGGCTTAATACACTTTTATGTAAATATATTTATATTTACAAGTTCTCAAGGGGTGCCATTCAAGTAATCAAATCTCTGGATGGCATCAGAAATATAATTAATCACCACTTCAGTCGGATAGTCATCGGATGGTCTGGATCTTGCGGTTTGAAACGTATTCGAATTCATTTTTATGTATAAATACTCCAAGTCACGGGTTTTAACGATGTCGCTTTTTGACAAACCGTGTCAATGTTAACATATCTAATACCATTGCCGCAAACTCAAGGGCCTGGAGGGGCACGGCAGGTAATGTAAAACAGGCAATAAAAATCAACGGACAAACGAAATCACGTTTCCTTTATTTTTACTGGACCATGTATGGCGTAGGCCGAAGCCCGTAACATAATAAAAACACGTACGACATTAGAGATCATATTTTAAATTCAAAATATAGAAACACTAAGATATTGGAGATTACAGTAGAACCTCATTAATCCGGACGTAATTAAACCGGACTTCGCTAAATCCGGACATCCCTTTTCCCAAAATAAGCTTTGTTAACTGCTTCGGTGACCTTGTGGTCTAACGCGCTACTTTCGTGTTAAACTACACTGCCGAAGGCGGGGAAATTGGGGCTTGATCTCGGTCGGGTGCACTGAAGGAGGTTTTTTCCTAAATGGTTTTCCACTCTCCCGCCACGCTAATGTGGGTGCATTTACTCTAAATTAAGCCATCCAAATCTCTAACCAATTGGTGTATCTAATACATAGCGGGCGATAAAGGAAAACAACAGAAGATGAGTAATTTTTTTTCAAACTTGTTAGTGGGGATGAACCAAGACCGTCATGTTCTGAGTAAAGTCAAATTAAAGGACCAAAATATCCTGTAAGTAATTTACAAATTAACTTATTTTCTACGGATTATTTTACATTTTATTACTTTAAATGTAAATTAAAAGTGGTTTGTTTTTGGATACACTGTTTTAATCATACCTTTCTTTATTTTATAGTTTATTTTAAAAAAATCCGAACTTTCATTAATCCAGACAACGTCAAGCCCCAATTAGTCTGCATTAATGAGGTTCCACTGTATATTTTAAATTTAAAAGGGAAAATGTAAACAGTACAATATTTAATGTTTCTTTCGAAATTCGCTAGGCCTTTGATTTGGTACCAGACACCTAGACAACTTTTCTCTATTGTCAGATCATCCTACTTTGCAATGAAAGCCAAAAATATGGTGTTTTTTTAGGGGGAGGAGGGAGGGATCTTCCGTTTCTTAAATGTTGGCTATTTATTAATTATTTTTTCTTTTAATGTGGACCAAGCATAAACCGTCTCCGGGCTCTATGGAAAAATCACCCACAGTACATCTGAATCGGATTAGACCCCCCATTTCCCGGATATCGACAGTCTGGTCTACTGTTGAGAGTGAAGTATTAGACCAGACGTGTCAGACTCGTTTGATAATGAGGACCACATTGAAGATTTAAATTGGTGAAGACTGAAGGGACCACATCTTGGCAAACTCAATACTGTCACACTCTAAAGGTATATTAAAAAACCGTTGTAATCTTTACTACTACGAAAAAAAAATAATCCTTATTCTACATATTTACTAGAAATATCAACCCTTTCATTTGCAACAATGGTGCTAATGCTTTTAGGCTTTAAGTCTTGTTCTGAAGTAACTTTCATAATAGCTGAATACCTGTCTGTAAGCCGTGATCTTTCGGGTGTGTATTCACATTACCAAGAGAAAACAACTTCACACACTTAAGTGCTGCCAAACATTGCACATATTTGCTGTTTGAATTGAACAATTTTTTCTTTTCGGGAATCGTCCTTTTGTTAGTAAAGAGTAAAAAAAAATTGCTACACTGATACCACTTGCTAGATTACCCCAATTAATGCCCAAACGCCATAATCCCAAATTGTGTATTTCTACGAAGTGTAATCTTTATAAACAGAAGAATTGGGCCGCATTGTATGTTGGTTCGTCAAAAGGGCCGCGAGCCGCATAGATCGAGCCACATGTGGTCCCCGGGCTGTAAGTTTGACATGCCTATCCTAGACCCTCCGGTTGCCGAAGCGGGTTGCTTTGGTATAAATTTAGTTACTTGTATTTATCGCGACAGGAAGGTCAAGATTTGTATCTCTTCCGGGTGCGCATTTGGTGGATTTTCACGTGTGATTTATCAATATATTTTTTAATCCTCTCCTTGCACCAATTTGTTCGGTCTTCCTCTATAATTACCCTCACCATCCCTGTATTCTTACATTATACCTTGAATAATATTGGTGTTGAAAGTATAGTAATAATAAATATTCTACTACATCATAGCACATTTAGTAGCATGTCTATCTGATGAGTTAATAAAAGTCCTGGGTTTGATGTTTGGTATGGCTGAAAAATTGGTAATTATTTAAATGTGTATTCCCCCTTTCACAGTGAAGAATTAACGGCCGGGAGCTGGCTGTTGTATATGTTATATAGTTAAGTTGGTTTATAAATCTTGTGCTAATATAATCAGTCGTACCCGCTTCGGTGGTCGCGTTTGTGTTTACTATGCGACCATCAGAGTGGGTAATAAACGTTTCCATGTATCAAAGAGTTGAGAAATGAGTCACCCGTTAAACATCACTTTCCCGAGCATCGCTCAACTTACAAGTGTTTGGGAGCTGACGATTGTTCGTATCACACAACGTGTCGTCGGAACGGACGGGAAAACCATCTCGCTCTCATTCTATCTCCAGAGCTGTGACATGGTGTCGAAAGTGTCCAACCGCAAATGGGCGTAAAAACAAATATTTTCTAATTACGATAGAATTAGGTAAATACACCATTAGTCACGCTGGTAATACTTTCAACGATATATCGATAGTTTTTTTTAAAATGTAACTGAGCAGTTTCCCGTAACCGATACAATGGCCCCCACCCACCCTGGGATGTTCCATGGGATGTGTTAATTGGTGGTCAATGATTAATAAATAAGAAGGTGACTGTGGGTTTGGTCGCAAGGCTAGTGCACTCGACTGAATCCAGGTCTCGATACGAAGGTCATTATGCAAACCTACTAAGTTCATTATGTAGCTTCTCATTTGCTAAGCTCATCATTTAGTGACCCCATGGTGTAGACCTTCCTTTAATCTCATTATAGGGTCCTCCGCTAAGCTCATTATGTAAACCTTACGATTAGCTCATTATGTGGAACTTCCGTTAATCTAATTATGTATAGCATACGTTAATTTCATCTACGAGTCCCGAATTCGAGTCCCAAACATGTTACATTGAAATTGTGCTTAATCTTGTTTTCACTAAGAGGTAGATTAATAGTCTGGGTTAAGGTTGTTGTGTTGTCTCTTATAGTAAATAGTTTGTATGAGCGTTACGTGTATACAAATAAACACGTCCACAACTAAATTTAATATACAATGTTGTTCATACACTTAATATTCATAATTTAAACATGTATTATTATATTGAACAAATGAACATTGTCTGACGCCTTAGATCAGTCGGTATTGTGTAAGACTATTGAATTAAGGGTTCCGGGCTCGATTCCCAGAATGGTCGAAAAATGTATCATTGGTAAAATGTGGGCTTACCCTTTCATAGTGATAAATAAACGGCCGGGGACTGGGTGTTGTGCCTGTCCTAGTCCTAAGTTGGATTATAGAGCATATGAAGCTAAGACAGGCCTAGCCAGCTATTAGGGGGAAAATATATGACTTTAATAAAAAAACTGACCCAGGCCAGGCTGTAACCAGTAATGAATGTAATGTAATTAGTTATGTACTCTATAGGGACGATGTGTGGACTAACAAAGACTTAAATAACTCAGCTGTGGAATCACAAAGTGCAGTCTGAGGGCGTTGTACGAGTACTTCCCATTTCCGGGTCAGAACCACGTTCAATTTACATAGAATTTTGTAGGGAAATGCCAATTTGTTTGAAATTATATACGACGAGAGCATTATTTTATAATCTGCCTCTAAGCCTGAAAGCCTTACCTGGCTTGATTCCTCTACGGTGTATCACAAAAGTTAAAAGATAGCAATCTTACCTTTAAGCAAAAAGGTATAGGCCTAATGCAAATACAAACAGATGTAATTCATAGGTATATATAGCTCTATTTTAAGTAATAAATAATAACGAAAGTTACAACACATTTGTATTAAAATCAATAACATTCTTTTTTCTAAATAAATCTCTGCATCTGGTGCAAATGAACGACCGCCAATCTGCTTATTTTATTTCTTCTAAGACTAATATGTGATCGCGTTTGGTCAGCGGCCAAATGTTGGAAATGACAAGTAGGTATAGTCACGGGCTGTTTATGACCTGCTGTCGGTTAGGTGAGAGGTCGCCCATACCTGGTTTGAATCTAGGTCTAGGTTCCCCGTACCGCGAAGGAAGTAGAGGTGGTCTAGTTTACATAATATCAAGGCAGTTGGTTAAACTATAGCATGATTCTGGTAGGAAGAGCCTTTTAGAAAATATATACATGTTCTTTTGAAGTTAAATTTGATATTATTTTACTATTTTATTCGAAATATTTTACATACTATCTTTAAAATGTGTTAGCTGTAGATCACATATATTGGCATAATTATAATGTATATGTGCATATAAGCTTAGAAACTTTGTATCAGTCATAAAAGTTTTTTCCCATACGAATCGGACTGTATCAAAAGTGACAGCTGTTAAAAACATGACTTGGCGTATGAATATATAAACATTATTTTGGTAACTTTTTGTATCGGTCACTAAAGGTTTTTTCACTACATGAATCAGATTGTATCAAAAGTGACAGCTGCTGATAACATGACTTGGCGTATGGAAATATTAAAATTATTTTTGTAGTTTTGTAGCAGTCACAAAGTTTTTTTCCCCTTCATAAATCAGACTGTATCAAAAGTGACAGTTGCAGATAAAATGACTTGGCATATGAATATATTATTATTGTTTTAATAACTTTTTTGTAACAGTTGTAAAATTATTATTATTATTATTAGCACCGCGTCTAACTACCCGTTCGGGTTATGCGCACTTACGCTAATGTGTAATGGTAGGGTGACTGTGAGATGAAATGGAGGACCTACAGTTTAACGTGGAATCCGAACCACGGTGGAGGCCTGGCATTCTTCACATTCACAAGATGTCTTGTCAGAGGTGAAGGAAGGGTTTGGTATTCAGATAAATCTTTGCCGGGACCTGGGATTGAACCCCGGCCGCCAGCACAGAAGTATGACACCTTACCCCTAGACCGCGAGGTCACCCAACAGTTGTAAGAGATTGATCCTATATTAATCACGTATCAAAAGTGGCGGCTGCTGATAACATGACTGGGTGTATGAATGTATATCAATTGTTCTGATAGCTTTTTGTAACTGTCACACAAGTTGTTTCCGATCTGAATCGGTTTGTAACCGCTGTTTCTTTGGCCCACCACGCGCGGCCCGTCTTGGTTCTAGTGTCAAGCTTGTTTGTGGTGGCCTACCTAACAAGGTGCTAACTATATCTCAAGGAAGTCTGTTGGGCCTATTTGGTGGTCTCTTCGACTGGCGAAAATTTCCCGCAAATATGGCTGGTATCCCTGTTAGCTTCTGGCGATCGTTAATCTTCATTATTTAGATACATTTATTTTACTATTACGTTGGTGACCTGGTGGTCTAGGGGTAAGGTGTCAGACTTTTGTGCTGAGAGTCCGGGGTTGAATCCTCGGTCCCGGTACGGATTTATCTGATTACCAAACCCTTCCTTCACCTCTGACAAGACGTGTATTAATCACAGCTTGTGAGGGTGTGGAATGCCAGGTCTCCACGTGGTTCGGATCCCACGTTAAACTGTAGATCTTCCATTTCATCTCAAAATCCCCCTACTATTACACGTCAGCGTAACTGCGTATAACCCAAACGGGTAGTAAGACGTGGTGCTAATAATAATAATAATAATAATAATAATAATAATAATACTATTACGTTCTTCACATAAATGTTTGTTTTTCACACATAAAGAGAAATCATTAATATATCATGAACATTTTCTTGTTCGAGATTAATATGGATCTTTCTACTCGTATGTGTGCCCGAACCCAAAAAAGTGTATTTTTATCATTCTGTCTGTCCCCATATCTGTCTTTTTGCCCCTGGCCACAGAGCTGTAACGGTGTGCTGAATTTGGTTTAAACTTTATATCTAGGCCTAGATGTTATAGGGCAATCAATACCTTGGGTCTTTTTTTGTTGTTCTTAGCCCCTAAATTAAGGGTAGCTTACAGATGAGTGATTTTTTAATGGCTCTAACTATTTTGGCTAAAATGGATTTCTTGGGCGTGTCTGTTTGAATATTTTAAAATAGAGAATTTAATTAAAGCGCTTATTGATTAATAATAATTAATAATATTGATAAAACCGTATAATTACTTTGAACCGGGAGCTTTTTATAACCCCCACCCCCTTTTATTTAATCACCTCAAAGCTAACGATAAAAAATAATATACATATAAAGGTAAGTAAATAAAATATAATGAAAGGGAGGAGACGGGCTTGTAGAATATTGGGCGTGAGGGTGAAATGATGAAAGCCCCGATATCACTTCTTGAATGTAGGGAACCTCTCCCGGGACCCGCTAGTAACATCGTCCTAGACTCGCTCTAGTGTGGTGGCTTGGGGAAGGCGTCAGGCTCGCGGTAGACTGATTTGACGGGGAAAATCGGGATTAAAATCTCGGCCCGGCTGTTCATTTGGGCCATTAAGGATTTTTTTTTCCACATGCGATTTATAAACTGCGATTTTATATCCCTTATGCGAGTTTATTTTCTCAATTTTCTTTAATCAACTTTACTCCACATTAGTATTAGACCTCGCTCCCTCTATTCAAATGATACTAAATTTATATTGTTAGGAATAACGTCATGTTCTTATCGTTACTACAGTCTTAAGATTTCTCTTTGGATTTAAGTTGAAATTTTTCCTATAATTTTCCTGGGATTTGAAGTAGATATTTCTCTTAGGTGATCAAATAAGGTAAAAAAACAAATAAAATATCTATGGAATCGTACATCATATTAATTAAAGATAATAACCATGGCTCACGTGATTCAAGCCGTCGATCTCCCAATATAATTTAAAAAAATACCCCTTGGTTACTTAAGACGAGATATTAACGACGTTACCTTCTTGGAGATTTAGAAGCTATTTTGCGAAGCGGGTTGCATCTTAATTTGACGCGCTTTAGCAGTCTAAGCACCATCACACTTAGACGCAAATATACTAAATAGAAAGTGAAGGAAGAAAATGAGAAGTTAACCCTGAGAGGGTTCTTGTCTATGTGCTGATGATCCTTTTTATCTCCCTCTGACGAGTCAGTCCAAACAGTCACTTTTAATATTTGAGCCTTGAAAACATTAACTTGGATTTTAAAACTACCGTTTTCGTGTTTTCTATCCTGGATGGATGTATTATGCTTCCACGGACTTTTTTAATCAACATCCTGGAAAGAAGAGTCCTACAGGCCTTTTGCGTTACTTAGCCAAATAGCCTAAGTTGTATATGCTTTGGGAAAAAAAGCGCCTACAAAAAACTACTTAAAAGATAAAAATAATAATTTTGTGACACAGGCCTATTTTAAAAAATATTTAAGAATGTATGGTTTTTATTTCAACGTATATCTTTAAAACTCGTTGAATAAAACGTCATGTTATTAACATGGAAAATCCTATCGTGATTTGTTGTGACGTCAGAGATAGACAACGTTCTTAAACGAGAAACCTTTTGAACGACTGCTATTTTGAAACGAATTAACAAATTTAAAAATTAGGTACATACATCGTTCGGGTTAGGTTCAAAGAATGCCTTTGCCAAATTTAGTTAAAATTGGTCCACACATTTGGCATTTGTCGCGTAACAAAGATCTGGACAAACAGATGAAATACCAAAGAGGTAAGTTAAAATGAACCTTGCTTCACTCGGTCAATTAAGTTGTTTAATAGACTATCGTAATGCAGCGTGAATACGAAATACAGGATTTTCACGTGCTGGTAAAACTGAGAAAATAAAGATAATTTAATAAAAACACTAAACAAAGACTTGACTATTTGTCAATTTGGGACATTGAACACATCATCATCAACTGTTTCTAGTCTGTGACCGAGTCAGTTTAGTAAAATGCTTCCATATTCCTCTTTCTTTCCACGACTCTTCCTTCTATATTCGTTTTCATTCTTCTCATCTCACTTGCACACTTTACGTTATCTACTCCTCTCATCTCTTTCTTGGTCTACCTTGTAGTATTTTTTCTACATACTTCATCTCCACCACTCTGCTTGGTAATATTTCCTTCTCCATCCTCGTTGCTTTCTTTCTCTACTATCTCATGTACTCCCTGTACTCCCACTCTTTACCAGACAACTTCATTCCTTATCCTGTTCATCCTCGTGACAGCTAACATGTTCCTCACAAACTTAATTTCCATGGCCTCCGCTTTCCTAGTCTCTTTTACATTCATTGTCCATGTTTCTGCTGCATGTGTGACTATGGGTACAAATTACCCCCTGTACATCACTTCCTTACACTTCAAGGGCACTTCTCTTTGCCGAAGCGGGTCTCTTACACACCCATATAACAACTCCCCTTGCTTCACCCTTTTTATAAGAGGACATTAAACATCAAGCTTTAAATAGTATATTTTTGCATAGAAGATCTAACTGAATAACTAAGAACGCTGATTCCAAAACATGTCTTAATCCTTATTCTTTTTTTTACCTTCCTGAAACATTGGACGACGTAACTAACAACTTTATACATTTCCTCATCAAGGTCAAATCATCTTTTTTCAAACAGCATTGTCGAAACTTGACAAAATTAAATTTTAAGAAAAATTCAGTTTCATTCCTCTATACCAGTGGTATCAAACCTGTGGTACGCAAACACATTTTAGGGCGTATACATAACATTAAATACATATATAAGCCTATAAAAACTCATGATTTAACACATTTTGAATGTAAATTATTTTATTTATTTTTTTGCAGTTTATATAATATGTATAACTTGCATTACGCACTAACAACTTTGAAAATACAAAGAACATACAAACTATATCTACAGGTACAGAGTTGAAGATAAATTAAATCTGGGTATACGCTAACCAAAAAGTTGAATACCGCTGCACTCTACTACTCTGTCTAAAGTGTCTCTAAAAAAAATGTTAACTACTGTAATGATACTGCTTTGGACCCCTCTCATATATTCCAAAAGTCATGGATGAAGTGTATTTTTCTCTAAAGAACTATATACAAAGTTTCCTTTAAATACTTCATCCATGGAGAATCACGCGTTTTCAGAAGTAAACGTAGTTTCGATCCCCAGCTCTTTCAGATGTTTCTGTCAAGTGGGTCTGGAACGTGTCAACTCGGCCTCGTGAGGAAAAATGTGGAGCTACTTGAAAGAAAAAAAGTAGCGGCTCCGGTCTAGAAAACTGAAATTAACTGCCGGATGGTTCGTTGGGCTGACGACATGACAGACTCTATCCTCAGAGTTTGGTACTATCTACACCAACAAGTGACGGCCGCTACGCTATGGAGTTTTAAAAATATATAAAATACTTATATATATATATCTAACTAGTTTCAATGTTGACCTAAAGAAATCATGTTGGTGTTTCATAACTCTTTATTTCTACCAAATTTTACCATAGTTTAGTTCGAGAAGTTACGGTCATTCGGCCACCATAATTTTTATTGCACAATTTTAACAAGTGTATAACTATAATCTCTAAATAGCGATTAAATAATTTCAAATAATTGCAGTTCTTGAAACATAACTTAAGGTTTCAAACTTGCTATTTTATACTTTTTGCGTACTATTGTTAAGGTAAAGTAATTATTAATGTATGGGGCTGAAATTTAGAATAATTGGATACTCATGAGGTGTACATAGTGAAATATTAATAATAATTTATAATATTATTAATATACTTATTAATATTATTTATAGTTATACATTACATATTTATAATATTATTAATATTTACATCAATATTATTATTAATATTATTGATGTAAATATTTAAATCTGTACATTTCATATGGATCTCAAGTTATAATAAAGGTCAGCCCCATAAATTAATAATTACGTTACCATAACAATGTTAGCTGAAAAGCTTAAAATAGCAAGTTTAACCCCTTATAGCTCGTGAACTATAATTATGGGAAATGATCTAATCAATACTTATCACTTACTTTGTAGGTGACCTGGTGGTCTAGGGGTAAGGTGTCGGACTTCATTGCTGGTAGTCCGGGGTTCAACCCTCGGTCCCGGCACAGATTTATCTGATTACCAAACTCTTCCTTCACCTCTGACAAGACGTGTATTGATCACAACTTGTGAATGTGGGGAATACCGGTCCTCCACCGTGGTTCGGATTCCACGTTAAATTGTAGGTCCTCCATTTCATCTCACAATCACCCTACCATTACACATTAGTGTAAATGCATATAACCCGAACGGGTAGTAAGACGTGGTGCTACTACTACTACTACTACTACTACTAATAATAATAATAATAATAATAATAATACACTTTAAAAAATGTGCAATAAAATGTTGATGGTCAAATGACTTCACGGTACTGAAACGTGCGTGTAGGCCGCCAATAAGACACATATCCACCATTACAAGCTGGCTCGTTTTCAAATCAGCTACATAATCTGGTTTAAATCTTTGTTTTCACTACTTTCCCTCTCGCCTTGCCTATTTGCCGAGGTGAAAAGACAAACTTACTATATCTATCGTGCGTGGTCATCGGAGCAAACCGACTGCTTATGGCACAGTGTGTAGAGATAGGTAATTGGATGGTAATGATTTGAGCTAACTCACCAAGGATGTAAGCTGTTCCTGAAAAGAAAATTAGAAATATTCGTTTTAACTCTTCTTTTCTCATTTCCTACTTGTCGTCATGGTGTCGTCACCCTTTCCCTAACCTTTTCCTCGTTTCCCGTCTGCAGCTGTGACTTTGGACTCGGTGTCTGAGAGGTCTAAGGCGTTGGACTCGCATCGCCGTTGGTGGGGAGATCGTGATTTGAATCCCGGGTGCGCTGGAGGGTTCACACACGTAAGTTTTGAATTTGGTTTTCCCATCTTCTCTTAGCGTGGGTACATTTTTCTTAAGATACCCTCCTCGTCCCTACCATTGTGATTAAAGAAAGCCCTCTCTACAGAGTCCGCATCTATAAGGTGCGCAGTCCGTGGTCCGTAAGTGATCAACAGCTACAGAAATAGATTTCCCTGTCTACATAGTCTTGATCCGTAAGTCCTTAGTCCGTAACACTCCTTAGAAGTTGGGTCAGCTTTAACTTTCTAAGAACTAGTAGTCCTTACGTATAGATATGGAGACCCAATCACTGTTTAGTAAATAGCTGATCACCGCATTGAAATGAAAGAGTAACGAGAAAGATTGGCAGATCGGAAAAAGTTTTCTGGGACATACCAAGTACTCAGAAAGAATGATATAGGCCTACATTAGTAACATATTTGAAGCACGAAACCGACATTTCAATTATATTCTGGACGCTTTCTCAAAAATTGTTTGTATTTTCGGTCCTTCTAATGATTAGCTGGGTATCGTCTGCTTGCTCCTTGCTATAGACCATTTTCTTTCGAAGTATTTTACTGGAAGAAGTCTATGATTTTCTCATTAGCTGACAATGTCACGTGATTAAGGATGTGGATTTTGTAGATACGATTTAAATTTCTAAGGACCATTAAGTACTCTAAGAATATGGAGCTTACGGGCTATGTATATGAGGCTTAAGCCGTTGATAAGTGTAAAAAGTATAGTGCCCGGAACAAAAAGGGATTAAAATTCGGTTGCCTATAACGACAAATACTGTACTTTTTTCTTTAAACTTGGACTCTGTTTAGTGTTCATTTTGTTCACCCTGTAAGCTAACAGCAGAATAAAAGAAATTGTGACAAGGAAAACGGAGCTAACATCCGTTCTATTGCAACGATCATTATTACAATGTTCAAATTTCTCTTAAATAAAAATGTGAAAATTGCGTTTCTTGTCAGTTTTAAAATAAACCGTTTGGAGAACAGCTACCATGGATCACCATGTGCATATATATCCAGTTTCACTTCATCAGGGCTAACTGAAACGAAAATAGCCAACGGTGAAATCTTCCATTCAACCCTGTCAGTAATATATAGTAGGACAACTATTGTAGGAAAGATTGTATCTGACATTTACAAAAGTTTCTAAAACTATTCTAAGATACTTACATACCAAATAACGTGATTTTAAGCTCTCAATTTTAATATGTATTATTAATACATATATAATACTTATTAATATCTACATATAATCAAATACACTAACAGTATAGTACTGTTGACTGTTGACCATAAAAAATATTCGAATGGATTGTAAAATGACACCTGGCCACGGGAATTGAACCGTGTACCTTTGACTTGGCGCTCCACTGCTCTACTAGTGAGCTATCTGGGGATATTACCGTGCCCAAAATCACTCTTCACTCATATTTTAAGGCGGAGTCTGTTATTGATATCACAATCACCGGTGACTCGAATATGGCTCATTTATGTAATTATAGTCATTCATCCCCCAAGCTTCGTATTTTATATATACTTAATTGGATAGCGTTGCTTTCTTCCAGCAGCAAAAATATGTTAATGACACGAGGCCATAATATTTTTCCGCCCCCCTCCAACCCCTACGCCGTGCTCTATATCTTACTACTCGTCTGTTATATTTCCGTGTGAGGGAAGAATGGAGAAGATAGATTTTAGAGGAAGTTTTATTTCACTTGTGTGGAAGGAGATTGAAACTAGGGGAAAACACCCCAACCAGGATTTGAACCCTGACCTCCCAGTCACCGGAAGTTGAGACCAGATGAGATTGATGACTTGTCCGCGTGCCCACCGGTGCATATGATGCCCTACTAACGCATCTGACCAGATGAAGGCTGTTGTAACACTACAAGAAGTGTATAATAAGACACCCCCGCTAACCTTCCCAATACTTCTACTTGTACTTATGTGGTCAATGGAGAAATTATTAGGCATGTATGTAGTCCATTGTGTTTTGATTGAGTTTTTATTGAAAACGCGTCCTACCACCCGCCCATTTGTTCACACTTGTGAAATAATTACGCTAATGGTGTTAGGGATAAGGGAGGTTATATTTAGAGGACGTGTACCCGCATTATCGTGAAGGGAGAGTGGAAAACAATTTTGTAAAAACCACCCTCTGTACACTCGACCGAGATTTGTACCTTGATCTCCCCGTCATCAAGAGTATAGTCAACTGCGAGAAAAGCGCGTTAGACAATGCGGCCACCGAAGCGGGTTTTAGTTGTTATTAATAACTAGGAATGATTACGAAGAATTGTGTATACATGATCTACTCAATTTAGCATGGGAAGAGATTTAAAAAATCACATATGAAAAATCACTTTCAATGCACCGGGCCGAGATTTGAACTTTTACCTCCTCGGAAATCCAGTTCATCGGAATGCCTTAGTGAGAGTGTACATCTTAGGTGTGAAGGGAGTGGGGGAGGAATCACTCTCACTTATTTGTCGGTACTTGAACTCTGTCTTCCGCTACGGCAGCCAAGAGCAACTGCGAGTCTTAACGCCTCAAGATCCAATTTCACTCCATGAATAAACATGTAGCTTAGGGCGGTAATACAGCTCTAACTAGACATAGCATCGTAGTGTCGTAACTTGGTAGTACAGCTAGAACCAGACTTAGTATCGTAGTGTCGTAACTTGGTAATACACCTCAAACCAGACATAGTATCGTAGTGTCGTAACTTGGTAGTACAGCTCGTACCAGACGTGGTTTCGTAATTTGGGAACTTATTTAAAAAAAACAGTGGAATTGAGACCAGTAAAGCAAATTTAATATGTTTTAAAAAGTAAAAGAAATAAAAGCAATCATATTTTAAAATGCAAAAAAACAACTATAAGCTGGCCCCATTTTCGTTGATTGCAAGGGGAAATGCTTAAAACTTTACATCGATACTTTTTCTGGTTCGAGTGAAATCTTGCCTAAAAAACTTGATGGCGTTAGCCTGCAACCGAGCCATACTGACAGAGTAGCCGCTCTCTGTTGGTGAAGATAGTGCCTACTTCCAACAACATGGCGCGTCATGTGGTCAGTACGACGAGCCTTCCTGCCGTTAATCTCAGTTTTCTAGACAGGAGCCGTCCAAGTAGCTCCTCATTTGTCCTCACGAGGCTGAGTTGACGCCGTTCCAAATTTACCACCTCACAGTAATTTCTGGACGTGGGTAACCTGTTAGTCTAGGGGTAAGGTGTCGGACTTCTGTGCCGGGGTCCGGGGCTCAATCCTCGGTCCCGGTACGGATTTATCTGATTACCAAACCTTTCCTTCACCTCTGACAAGACGTGTATTAATCACAACTTGTGAATGTGAGGAATGCCAGGCCTCCACCGTGGTTCGGATCCCACGTTAAACTGTAGGTCCTCCATTTCATCTCAAAATCACCCTACCATTACACATTATCGTAAGTGCGTATAACCCGAACGGATAGTAAGACGTGGTGCTAATAATAATAATTTCTGGAAGTGCCGGGAATCGAACCCGCGACCTCTGGTTCTGTAGCGAGGAACTCTGATCACTAGACCACAGAGGCGGTTATCATATATCTAATATCTCGGTTAATCGTTCGTGATACGGACTGCTAAGGTAATTCGACAATTTAACAAGTGCATAATTATAAGCTATAATTAATGGTTATTCATTGGTTTCAAATGATTACAGTTCACGAGCTATAAAGGGTCGAGCTTATTACTTTATACTTTTGGCGTACTATTGTTAAGGTAAAGTAATAGAACTAGACATTCGTATAAGATGTACATAATGAAATATTTATAATATTTCATTATTATAATTATTTAATTGTGTACACCTCGACTGTAATTATTTGAAATCATTGAATCCCTATTTACAGCGTATATTTATTATAAATTTGTTAAAATTATGTAACACAGTTTTAACTGTCGAATGACCTTAATAAACCTGTGAGCGACGTTATCGGTTATTGTATAAAAAAAATAGCTCACTCCCTTTGGGAAATATCTTCTCGGATCTGTAAACAGCTCGCCCAAGCTCTTCTAAATTCACGTTCTCAGACAGTATTATTTTGTCATTTGCTTCCGGGTGAATCCAAATAGTTCTCTATTCTGTTAGATTTAAAGCAATTCTCTTTGTTTTTGAAACTTTGTTAATTCGAATACGTGCCTTAGAACACGTGTGAGACTTTGGGAAGACTTTGTTTTCCAGCGTGTTGTGTTTAGTTTCGTTTAAGGTGGGAATTCAGGGGGCGCGAGAAAAGGCCAGTGTTTTTTTCCAGTTTTTAAAGCAAATCTTTTTTTGCCTAAAATATATTGTTGCTCCAATATAAACATAGAGTTTAATTTTCTTCACATGGTGATATCAGCAGTTGTTGAATATCTGTCATGATCATAGCGGCGTTAGATGAGAAACTTTTTAAATGATGAGAATGAGTTGTCATTAAATTCCAGGACTCCCTTGACAGATATTTAAAAAAATGTATATAACCGTGTGAAGAAAACCAAACTTTATTTTTCTATTGGAGCGATATTTGATTTATTTTTACCAACAAATTGTTTTGATATAAAAACTGCAAAACACCTTTTCTCGCGTCCCCTACACTCCCACCTTAATGAGCCGTAGCGCCAACTTGTCTCATGTAAATTAACTGGGTATAGGTCGTGTTACCTGTAACCAGGGGTACCAGGATACTTTTTGACCTAATGGAAAAGGGGAGGCGGGCATAATAACGTTATGTCCAGTATTTATAAAACTTTCAAACAAACTTTCTATCTGTTACATAACCCACGAACATTATTCTTAAACTATTTTAAGTCGCAGATAGCTCGTGGCACACAAAAATGTAAGAAATAAATATTTGGCTTGGTGGAGGAAAAGGATGCACTGAATCCTAATATAATTCAAAACAAACTCAAAAAGATTTTAGATGCATCTATTTTTCCAAAAAGTTCCAAGCAAGAATCACTCTAAATAGCTTTTAAGGGCATCTAATTCTTTTTTTAAATTTGCCAGTAGAAGCACTCTACAAATAGTTACTAAGGTCACCTAATAAAAAAAAATCGTGCAAATTCAACTACAAATAGCTTCTAAAGGTATCAAATTTTCAACAAAAATTACAGGGGAGGACCACTTAAAATTAGGGTTTAAAGACACTTAATTTTCCAAACAAATCTAGTTGAAAACCACTCTAAATATCTGATAAAGGCATACACATTTTTATAAAAAAACTTTAAGAAAATAATTCATTAAATAACTTCTAGAGGGGAGTAATTTTCGTAATTTTCCAGGTGATAGCTACTCTAACTAGCTTCTAGGGGCATTCAAATTTCCAAATATTTCTGGGAGGGGCCTTTATCTTGTGGATTAAGGACCTAAAAAAACCTTTGTTTACTAAATTACCCCATACATAAATAAGATGCCACCACCCCTAGATAATATCATAACCTATAAAATAAAAATATAGTACATTAGTTTTTAATTGTTGACAGCAACAAAGTATGTATTTTCTAATCCAACCTTTCTACCGTGTTATTACTATACATACAATGAGAAAGGAATAAAAGCCATGAAAAATATTATTATTATTATTATTATTATTATTATTAGCACCGCGTCTTACTACCCTTTCGGGCTATACGCACTTACGCTAATGTGAAATGGTAGGGTGATTGTGAGATGACATGGAGGACCTACAGTTTAACGTGGAACCCGAACCACGGTGGAGGCCTGGCATTCCCCACATTCACAAGATGTCTTGTCAGAGGTGAAGGAGGGGTTTGGTAATCAGATAAATATGTGCCGGGACCGAGGATTGAGCCCCGGCCGCCAGCACAGAAGTCTGACACCTTACCCCTCATGAAAAATAAATCAACTTCAAAAAACTTTAAGAGCCATCCAGGGTTTAAAGTTTTACATAGGTAGGATCCCGGATTACCATATCTCCGAAGAGCTTCCGGGGTCCCTGAATAGAGCAGCTTTGGTGAGCAAATTTTTAAAGTTTCATAAAATATGTTTGAGATGATTGGCGTTAATTTTTGTAATCACTATGTACAAACTTTTAGAAAATGTGACGTGGTGTAATAACACACATTTTACAGAATATTTTGTCATATATTCTATAAAATAAAATATTTTATTTTTTAAGCTATAAGAAATATGAGTGTGGTACCGGCTGAAGTTTGTGAATCTAGGATGAGCAGCGCTGACCGATGTTTTGATTTCGGTGAATGGCCGATGTTCTGAGACCATTGTAAAGTGGTCAGAGTTTTAGGCCCTTGGCTCTCGACCATTTCATTTACATATATTAGTCTGCCATTGTTTATTTTGATAATTTAATACCATTCTTAAAACCACTAAATTCATTATGGTTGTAATAGGCTTGAATTTGCCCAATAGTTATAATATTCAAAGATATTTAGTAACATTTTATATATCATTTTACCAAAATCCCCCCTTTAGTTCATTAGCAAACATGTTAATATAATCAAGATACTTATAGTACTATACTTTTAGTATATTATTGTTTTCCAATCACTTAGGTCTATTTTAATAATAGCGTTCAACATCTTCAATGTATAATACGTTTCTAGGCCTAATTTAATCTCTATATCACTATCAAATGTTTAATTATAAGAAAGTTTGGGATCTAATGTTAATTGTAAGTTGTCCAAATCATAATCAAAGTTGTAAGCAATATATGTTTTAAATTTCAATTCATTAACTTCATTTTTAGGCCTTTAACTTTTAAATCTAGTAATTTTCATTTTTGGAAAGTCTTTGTTGGGATCTTAGCGTCATCTAAATATATTACTTTTACCTTTCACTTTTAAGCATCGTGTTATCTTATTTTATCTGTACCTGGAAGTTGTGAGATGCACGTGTGGCTTCACAGTGGGAAGGGGAGTTTTGCGCGAACAGCTAGCCAATCAGCACATCGGATTCAGCGTCTGTGTTTGACCCTATGGGGAAGGGAAGCGTCAGACGCGACACACTTGCCCGGTTTCGCTCGCGAACTGTTAAGACCTATACTCAGAAGTACGATTAGTGAAGACTCATAGAAGCATAGCAAAGACTCACGCTCTTTTCGTAGAGGTCAAGGAGGTTTTAGAGATGGGTGGGAGAAAATGGAGACCATTTGGCTAAATTACCACAACATTAACAATTTATCCATCTTCATGTATTAAGTAATATGTTTTCATTTCATTATCTAACCAATGGTTCAAAATGTATTTTAATGTTTATTTAAAATAAAACTTCAGCATCTATTTCATAAATTTCTACTTATTTAATCGACTATGTTCTCCACTCCTACCATTAATTAATTAACCCCGAGAAGCTCTACGGAATCCACTGAATGCCGTGGACAATATTTTAAGAAAATGGTGAGGAGACTGATTCGATCTTCGAGTGGGTACACAATCCATGTTCTACTACTGTACTATCGATGTTCTATCTTGTACATTTAATCTATTTATTGACTGCTAGGGTTTTTCTTATTTATAAATTATATTTGCAATTTAATATCAAATTTCGACAGCTTAAAAATCATTTCAATATTGGGTCGTTTTTATTTCATATTTTACTGTACTTTACGTATTTTAATAGTTTTATAACATTTTAGTTGAACTGTGGGTTTTCTTTGCTATCTGAAATAAATGACTATTTTTTATGTTAATTTAGTAATATTGTGACTACCTCATTAAATATTAAACATGTTTTTACTATTAATTAAACAATCTCTATTGAAAAAATTAGTTCATCGCTGGTCATTCTTACTGTGTATATATGGATGTTGTTATGTTCTACAAACCCTGTGATTGGACACGCAATGGATTTGACTAGGACTATTCTTCGCCTGGGTACGACGACTACAGTAGCCCCATGGCTTCCTTGGTGCTGACTTCTGACAGTCAGCATTTAGGTATAATACCTAAATTTTAACCTTCAGAAGTGACAGCTGCTAAACCCATGTTTTTGCAGATCATTTGGTTCGGCGTAGGGATACATAATTTGGTCCGGTAACTTTTCAAAGCTTTTAGCTATCAGTCAGCACCAAAAAAGTCATGGGGCTACTTTAGTTGTGATTGATACTATCCAGACACTTGAGAAAAGAAGAGAGTTGCGCGCGCGGCTGAAAAACACGATGGCGCACCCGTCGCTAGTGTTTGAACTGTCTCATGGCCCTTTAAAGTTGTGTGGGATAATAATTAAGACACAAGGTGGCTGCATGGTCTAATGCGTCGCTCTTCCAATAGAATAGACTGCCGATAACAGGGAGATCGGGTGTCGAATCTTAGTATAATTTACTGAGGGTGGTTTTTCCTAAATGGTTTTCCAATTTCCCTCGACGCAAATGCAGGTACACTTAATCTAAATTCAACTTTCGTCATCCCTAACACAGTAGCGTAATTAGTACATATGCGTATTACTTGTACAGGTAGTAAGATATGGTGCTGTTAAAAAAAAGATCCAACGTACAATAATTATAGTCTGATCATCATAGAAACAATCTTTAAAATGGAGCGGGAAAAAAAGCCATCAACATTTACAAAGTGTGACCATATTTATCTTACAGATTCCAAAAGGAACACATGGCTTGGCTTATGAACAGATATGATGTATTTTCAGATTTTCTTCCTACGCAAAACTGACTATACGTATAGCGGAATCTTAGTATGAAGGGTACAAAAGTTACTGAAGCTACTTTTATATATACATACGTCAAATTACATTTTGTCATCGTCGAGGGAAAAAATATGTTTTATATGTGTATTAAACCTATTTTATTAATGCAATTCTATAAGTTCTTTATTTTGTTTATGTGCACCGCGTCATTAACTGTAACAGCTATTAGAATTTAACTTCATTAAAGTGTATAAAATTGAGGAAGGTTGAGTTTCATAGGAAATTTAAGCCACACCTTAGCTCAGTCGTTAGCGTGACAGTTTACTGAGCTAAGGGTCCCCAGTTCGTTTCCCGGTATGGCCGAAAAATGTATCATTGGTGAAATATGGTTTTATCCTTTCACATTGATAAATCAATACCCGGAGACTGCATATTATGTTTGTCCAAGTCTTAAGGCGGGGTGTTAGTGAGAGCGAGTTTAGTGCATTAACTTTGCAGTTTTTATAGCACAAACATATGTTTGCCAAAATAAATCAAATACTTCTTCTATAGAATCATAGAGTTTAGTTTTCTGCACATGCTAATCTCAACAGATGTTGAATATCTGTCATGAGCATGGCATCATTTGGTGACAAACTTTTTAAATAAAGAGAAAAGTTTGTCACCAAATCTTTTGGCCAAAATAAATCAAATATTTCTTCTGTAGAAACATAGAGTTTTGTTTTATGCACATGCTAATCTCAACAGTTGTTGAATATCTGTCATAAGCATGGCAGCATTTGGTGAAAACTTTTTAAATAAAGAGAAAAGTTTGTCACCAAATGCCGCCATGCTCATGACAGATATTCAACAACTGTTGAGATTAGCATGTTCATAAAACAAAACTCTATGTTTCTATAGAAGAAATATTTGATTTATTTTGGCCAAAAGATGTTTGTGCTATAAAAACTACAAAAATACTTCCCTAAATTCACGTTCACTAGCACTCCACCTTAAGCTATATTATAAGGCATATGAAGCTGCGACAGGTCTAGCCAGCTGGTAGTGGAAAAATATATGACGAATAAAAGCCCGGCTGCATTTGCGTGGAGGGAGAGGGTAAACCCATTTTGGAAACAACTTCCCTCAGTACACCTGACTGAGATTCGAACCTCGATCTCTCGGTTGTCGGCAGTCTAGTCTACTGCAAAAGTAGTGTCAGTCGGTCATCGAAGCTGGTGTTTGAATTTTTGTTTTAATCTGATCGTTTCATAGGATCAGATTGGGCCGGAGCTAGTTTGGCGAAAGTCAAGTCCAATGTAGATGTAACCTTAGTCCTCGTGGTCGCCGATGTGAGTCTCTATGTATTCTGTGTGGATTGTACCATCTGAAATTATGAAAGAAGGAAGAAATACTTGCTCTTTTTGGAAGTAAATATCTCAACTGACAATTTCTCTTTTGTTTTCTTCTTCTAAGAGTGTCGCAAATCTTAACTAAATCAGTTGTGCTGGAAACACAAACTTTTAAATTTTAAAACGCACACCACTCTATTCCGTGTTGTGTGAACTTGCATCCTCTCCCGGGATTCACCCACCCGCCCCCCACTCTGTTGATTGTATTCGACTGTTTTAGATCTTCGATATTTGCCTCGCTGCCAAGTATGTGAAAGTGTTCGGTCCACGGTATTTGCCATTGACACGGATATTTCAAGAACAGGTTGCTGGTCAAGAGTATTCAGTTTGAAAATAAATACGAACTAGTTCATTGATCTCTGTTGAACTATAGTCAGATCTGGTGTCAATAGTGACAGATGAAAATCACCTGGACTTGCCTGAGGGGAGGGGGTGACAAGTCCCCCCTCAATATTACTCCTTTAAGGAAAAGTACATTTTAATTATCTTTTTAACACCGCGTCTTACTACACGTTCGGTCTATATACAAATGTACTAATTACGATAATATGCTGGGGATGGGGACGATTGGATTTAGAGTAAGTTTACCCGCGTTTGCTTGGAAGGAGAAGATAAAACCACTTAGAAAAAAATCATCTTAAGTAGGCCTTATCTGGATTTAAACCCCGATCTCCCCGTTATCGACAGTCTAGTCCAGGGATCTCCAAACTACGGCCCGCCACAAGATTATATCCGGCCGGTGACTGTGACGATTTTTGGGTAGTTACAAGTCTCCCGGCAGAGGGTTATCACAGGAAAGTTCTAAAAGATGTAACCTAATTGTTTTAAATAATTATATTGACTAATTATTATAAATATAATCTATTACATATAAATTGATTCATTTCTCATATAGAAGAATCAACGTCAATCACTTTTATCAAACACTGGCTGGCCTTGGAAATTGTATTTTTTTTATAGACGGGACTGGCCATATTACTTGGATCTAAATTTGCATGTTGAGACAAATTTGATTTATGATCTATTTGCGCATGTCAAGGCATTCAGGGCAAAAATAATGCTACTTAAAGAACAGATGAACGTTACTTTGGCCCGCAAAAATCTGCACAATATAATATGTGGCCCGTGTGGCAAAAAGTTTGGAAACCCCTGGTCCAGTCTATTACGATAATAGCTTATGTCTCAAATACGATTAATCCGGTGGCAATGTACCATACATAATGATGTTTTGGACACGATCAGAATTCTTGATATTATTTAAACAAGCTTACATAGACTATATAGACAATGAATGAAGGGTAAAACCCGCAACTACTTTCTCAACCATTCGATTTTGAGAGATTGAGCATTTAACAATGCTATAATATATAAATTACTAGAAAAATCGCAGGTCTTACTAACTAGTTTTCACAGTTAATAAATATGATTGCCAACCCCTTCCTTCACTTCTGACAAGATGTGTATTAATCACAACTTGTGAATATGTGGAATGTCAGTCCTTCACCGTGGTTCGGTTCCCACGTTAAACTGTAGGTCCCCCATTTCATCTCGCAATCACCCTACCATTACACATTAGCGTAAGTGCGTATAACCTGAACGGGTAGTAAGATGCGGTGCTAATAATAATAACTCACGGTCAATTAATCTCTTTGTATGTGGGATGCTTGCTATCTCTTCCCTAACTCGTCTGGAAACTCGTTCTTGCACTTTGGGATCCCCAGATGAGATAAGACTGAATTCTTAGGCTCAAAGATCTGAAGTTGGATCGCTCGGGTACAATGTGGAATGGATACTATTGGGGAACGAGGGCTATTTAAGTAAGGTAACTCTTAAGTGGTCAGACATCTTAGCACAGTCGGTAAGTTTTCTGTATTTTGAGCTAAGGTTCCCGGGCACAATTCCCGGCGTAGCCGAAAAATGTATCATAGGTGAAAAGTGGGTTTACCCTTTCACGGTGATGAATTAACGGCCAGGTACTAGATGTTGTGTCTGTTCTAGATTTAAGTTATTTTATATGTCGCATGCTGATAATTATAATCATTGGAATGTTAAATACCTCAAATAAATGAAAATTAAAAATTCTTAGATGTGTGAATGTTTACATGTTTGTATTGAATGTTTAAAGACATAGGAAATTAAATTGAATTCGGTGACTATTTAACAAACATACGCAGTAAAATATCCTTAAAAAATTAAAAATAAACAAACATTGCAAACACATCGCCAAAAAGCGTCCCTTTTTTTGCAAGCTCACCAATTACATTCTGGGTGTTCTTCCCCAAAAATCTTGATCCAATCAGATAATTAGTTAAATAATTTAATACTGACTTTGTCGTCTAATGATCATTATGCTTGGCTACAGATCCAGACGTTCCGGTTCCGATCCCCGTTTGGTATCTTGGTTATTTTTCTTTCAAGGACCCGCCTCGGTGGCGTA
This sequence comes from Timema californicum, assembly GCA_902141385.1. Taxonomy (NCBI): domain Eukaryota; kingdom Metazoa; phylum Arthropoda; class Insecta; order Phasmatodea; family Timematidae; genus Timema; species Timema californicum. The sequence continues at coordinate 219,517 of CABFOW010000254.1, forward strand.
GTTGGCTAACGCGCTAGTTGTGTTGAGATCGACTGCTGAGGATGGGGAGATCGAGGTTCGAATCTCGGTCGGGTGAACTGGGGGTGGGGGCTTTCCTAAATGGTTTTCCACTCTCCCTCCACGCAAATGCGGGTTCACTTCCTCTAATTCAACCTTCCCAATTCCTAATCTATCAGCGTAATTAGTACTTTAAGCGTATAACCCGAACGGGTAGTAAGACGCTGTGCTAAATAATAATAATAATAATAATAACATCTTTTAAGGAGAATTATCCCAGCGATCGTCAGGGGTTGATAAATTAGGCTTGAGTTAGGTTTAAAACTCCCATTGGCTCACACCTCTGTATTCAATATCATCGCATCATCTTATTGCGGGGACGAGGTGTAGACAATCTCCATAGCTGTACCTTAGACAAAAAACTGTGCCACAAGAGCGGCAAATAGTCTGCACGTAAGGCGACAGAACTGGATGTCGTGTCCTTCCCGCTCAATAAATAATGTCATACCCAAAACAAACAAAAACTTTAGATAATCAAAATATACAAACACTAAATGTCAACAGAACCGGTCATAGACAATGTTAGAACAACTAGCTGCTAAAATGTTTTAAACTTCCCCCCACTTAGCTAACAAATACGCATTGGAAGGAAAACCATGCTACATCAGTTCCGATGTTGCACGAAGCCTTCAGAGCTATGTTTACACTTGAAATGAGGTTTTTTTAATAATAATAATAATAATAATCAAACAATTAGACATAAAATATTAAAACCCTTTGTAATCACTAATCACATTAAATAAATAACGAATTCCATAAATAAAACCCACAAAAGATTAAATAAATTCCCTTCTGACGAGCATGTGTAGTTGGGACATCTGCTTGCGTGAACTACAACTTCTCCTCCTATGGTAGTTCCAGCATGTTGTTTGAAGGAAGACCAGATCAAATGGATATCCTTACCAGGTAAGTGAAACAATGCATACTGGCCTTTTCTCGCGTTCCATACATCCCCGCCTTAAAATATCCCTGAAAGATGTGAACATACCTTTCCGGTAAAATTGGTAAGCCCTTTCGAGCGTGTTCATAGAAAATTCAGCGTGGAAAGCTAAACTTTCTGACTTCTCCCAGCACATTTGATTTTTATACCCGAGATTATGTATATATTTAGTTACAAGCGTTCTGATTGGGTAGTCAAAATAATTAATTTATTTTGTATTTACTTTAAATTAGTGAAAATATTTAACATTATAAAAAAACAGTTAGGCTACCCTCTTTAGTGACTGAATGACCTAAAAGGTGTCACTCTCGTGTTAGCCTGGCTTTCTGATGATGTGGAGATGGGGGTTAGAATCCTGGTCGGTTGAGCTGTGAGCGGTTTTCCCTTAAATGGTTTCTCACGCTCCCTCCACGCAAATGGGGATATATTATCCTTAATAATCCTTCCTCGTTTCTATTCCACTAGAGTCATTATCATATATGCGTATAACCTGAGCAGGTATTAAGATGCGATGATAAAAAAAAATAACTCCCGATAAATATATTTTTCCATTGATTCAACACGTAGAAAAAAAATCAGGCTTATATTATCGATTATGATTTCTCCCCGGAAACCTAATATATAAACAGTTTCGTTCTATGTATCGCCGTTTGATAATGCGAGGCGAAAATCGTAATTCTGTCTCTGTAAACGTATGAGTTAATGACCCTAATCAGCCGGTTTAACAAAAATTATAGCCTAACCTCACCCATGAACTTCTGCACTGCGCAGCTACGCTGAACAAACTACACCTTCCTAAATATGTGGTTATAGGTATAAGTGTATTAAAGTTAGTAATCGAGTCAGTAGAATCGATATTTTTTTAAACTTTAAATCAATCACTTAATACATAAAGTTCACGGTAGGAATTGTTTTCTGAACGGCCTTTTTCCCTACCAGAAATCTATTATATAGTAAGGTATTGGTAGGAAAAAGGACCTTTCAGAGAGTAATTCCTACCGTGAATGGAGTATAGCTAGTACTGACTGTGTAACATTCGATTATTTTATTAATTTAATATGGAAAGGGTAACTTAAGTGTGTAGGTTTAAATATAACATGTGTTGTCCTTTATTCTCTCTTCTTCTTAAATCAAACAATCCAAAGGTTGGTTTGATGTGATTGCTATTTATTGGGAGCTGGGCATTTACTAAGCTTTTCGACTGGTTAGTATTGCCTACACCATCTGGTTGAAATCTCGTGTACTTGGAAGTGTGGTGAATTCCCGTTACCTTTTATACCGAAGCAAGTGCGAAAGGGCTTACCAATTATTTTTTTTTTGTAAAGGTATTTTTACATGCCTTCTAGGGCTCTTTTACATGACACAATCTATATGGGATGGATGGCTTTACTTCTCCTCCGAAGGAAGTTGTGCTACTGATTTTTAGGGCTCAAGAAAAGTCCGTCGATTTCATCACGTCCATCACAGACTCTGCCTTAAAATACGAGTGAATAATTACCTTGAGCACTAGACGATTCCTGGATAGCTCAGTGGTTAGAGCATTGGAATATTGAGCCAAAGGTCCCGGGCTCGATTCCCGCGACCAGGTGTCATTTTCCAATTTAAAGAACATTAAATAATTTAGTTAATAATCCCGAGAATTATAATTGATTCATCCTATGCAACAGGTCCTTTGAATTTATATAAATAATCGATTACTCTTTAAAAACAGATTAATCGATTATAATTGCTCATTCCTGTGGTAATTCTGGTCACTCCCGCGTGTAAAATACTATGTCCCTTTCATTTCATTCATTACCTGATGATGTTCTAATCTATGATGCAACGAACAACAATGACTGTTTCAATAAATTGCAGCTGCTCGCATGATTGGCCATTATTGTCGTCTCGCGACGTTTAATGGGCGCGTTTCATCTTCAAACTCTGACCTTTCCTGACCTCTAGATGAGGCAATGTGGTGGTTGATATAATGACACTCTTTCTCGGAGAAAGTTATCATTGTTTGGCGACAGCCGCTGTCCTTTGGGCATCTTGTAGACAAAGAGCCCCACCCTAAAGAACACCATATGTTAGCTGAAATGGCCCTAATAGTTTACAAAGTTGCAGTGTTGCGAGGTGTGTTAGTATCCAGTGCAGGGGTGTCTAAATTCACCCAACCCCCTTCCTCTCGCCAGAACAAATTGGTTCCTAGATTTACTCACTCCTCTCTGATATTATTGAATATGATACGATTAAAAATAAATTCCAAAAACTTCTAGAGTCTAGACACATCCAATTTTCAAAACATTTCCAGTATAGGGTCACTTAAAATAACTTCGAGAGGATTTTCTTTTTAAATCTATAAGTACCACTCTATATAGATTCAAGGGGCTGAGGGGGGAAGGGGTACTGATGTAAAAATAATTATTTGGGAAAGACCACTTAAATAGATTCCAATTTTCAAATATTATCTTAGGAAGGCCTCCTTGGGCTTGAAAGGACAAGCAAACCTCTCAAACATATTATCTTCTTGTTGGTGGCCCTCCTCCGCTCCTTCCCTGCACAGTTAAGGTCCCTTCGCCACTGATCTAGTGTTATCACTTGGAACATTTGAAGAAAATATTATATTTTTTTCACAGGGTTTGAGGTACACATGTGACCTGGCGGTCTAGGGGTAAGGTGTCAGACTTCTATGCTGGCGGCCGGGGTTCAATCCTCGGTCCCGGCACAAATTTATCTGATTACCAAACCCTTCCTTCACCTTTGACAAGACATCTTGTGAATGTGGGGAATGC
>CABFOW010000254.1:225876-239311 GCA_902141385.1 Timema californicum
CCTATGTACTAATTAAGTTAGTAGTTTTAGGCATAATAGTAATAGAAGTGATATATATATATATATATATATATATATATATATATACACACACAATTTATATTACTCCTCAAATAAAAGCAAATAATGGAAATCCACCTTTGTCTCAAACCACCATGTTTCGTTGTAAGTACAGTAGCCCCGTGGCTTCTTTGGTGCTGACTGACAGCTTCTAAACACATGTTTTTTTCAGATCATCTGGTTCGGCGTAGGGATATGTAATTTGGTCTGGTAACTTTTTAAAGCTGTCGGCTGTCAGCTATTCCCTCATTTCCCTATAGTAAATTGAATTTCATAACGACTGCATAATTTGCCCCGCCAAGGTCGAACCATCCTGTTATAAACATCAATAACATGAACTCAAAATAATAATAATAACTCTTTATAAAAATTAAATGTTGGTAAATTAACTCCAAACTTTTCTCAAGCCCCCTGAGATATTTCTATAAGCAATAGTTGAAATAAACAAAAGAACAACATTAGACTTTAAACAATGTAGGCCTATATACATATTTTGCTGTTATGGTAATAATAGGTCACTTCTCAAAGTGTATAAATAACAATAAGAGTTCAAGCCGATACCATATTTTCTACGCCCCAATGGTCAGTTAATATCTTATCCACTGGACACTACATTTCTTCACAACCTTCTCTTCGCAATGAATCATCAAATTGAAGAAAGGTTATCTTAAAATTGAAGTTTCTTCATAAAAACAACCGCCTGCAAGGTATGGTTTCCTCTTCTCTTCATTTCTAAAGTTTAGTTACACACTCATTTCAATATTGTTGAGCTTTATGTATGCGATATATTTAGTTGTTTCTTAAATTTATATTTTTATATAAACACTTATCAAGTGTCACTCATCACTTTGTTTGAACCAAATCCCTGGTAATTTAAAAATGCATCACATGGGCTTTATTACCGGTATGGTACCGGGATGTACAGTAGCCCTGTGGCTTCTTTGGTGCTGACTGACAGCTCACAGCTGACTTCAGACAGTCAACATTTAGGTACAGTAGCCCCATGGCTTCTTTGGTGCTGACTGACAGCTCACAGCTGACGGGCTTTGAAAAGTTACCAGACCAACTTACGTATTTCTATGCCGAACCATATGATCTGCAAAAACATGTGTTTAGCAGATGTCACTTCTGATGGTCAAAATGTAGGTATATACCTAAATGTTGACTGTTAGAAGTCAGCTGTGAGCTGTTAGTCAGCACCAAAGAAGCCGTGGGGCTACTGCATATACCTAAATTTTGACCGTCAGAGGTGACAGCTGCCAAACACATGTTTTTGCAGATCATATGGTTCGGCGTAGAGATACATAATTTTGTCTGGTAACTTTTCAAAGCTTTTATCTGTCTATTGTGAGCTGTCAGTCAGCACCAAAGAATCCATTGGGCTACTGTATTAATAGATAAAAAGGCTACTGAGTAAATCTCATTATTTCAACTCTGGGCTATAATTTCCTTTCAGTTTTGATTATTGTGTAAACGTTAAGCTGGCAGATATTAGTTTTGTAATTGTTGTTGTTGGTAACGATAATAAAGTGTTTTAAACATATAACTCATATAAATAATCGTGTGAAAGTGCAGTAAACTATTTTAAGCTCAAATTCCTATTTAGTAGACCTGCATGTGTTTTAAAAAATATAATTGCGATAGCTAAACAGATCAATGAATTTTTATAACATTTCACACATTATATATATTTTTTTTTATTCCAATATATTACTTAAGTTGGGCGAGTTGACCATGCAGTAAAGTGTGCTGTTGCACATGTGGTTCAACTACCATGCGTGATTTCTTAAAATTTATTCTTATCCATTCAAGCACATATCCAGAATTTTATTTCGCAGGGGCCTCATTATTTAAATATTGCTCAACGACTAAGGTAATCTCAAGGCTAAACAGCGTGGGGAGGGGGGCGCACGGAGCGAAAACTATATCAAAATTTCGTACAAAAATATATTGAAGTAGAACCATTCTTGCATTCACTAATAAAATAATTGGAATACTTTTTGACTTTTAATATAAAATATACTAATTTTACAAACATTTTTATAAAATCTAACAGTTTTCTATTCAAAGTTATTAAAGTGTATTAATTATATGAATGCAAGCATGGGTCAACTGTAATATATTTTTATATGAAATTTTGACATATTTTTTTATCTCTGTGTAAGGAGAAATTATTAGATCTTATTATTCACGATGTTTAGTCTGGTTAATAAATGGAAACAGAAATGTATTACTATTGTAATTTTTTATATTTTTAAAATAATTTTTAATTTTTGTTTGGATTTGGGGGTAGGGGAGGCTCTATCTCCATAAGATCCCCTTCTGGATATATGCCTGTATCCAGTTCTCATGTCCCTAAATTCTAATAGAAACATTATAATAAATAATTTAAAACCTCCTTTTGTGAGCAATAACATTTTGTAGGTAGCCCGAGTGTGTGCAGTCATGGAGAACAGACCGGTTCTCACGTTTCCTGAGAATTTGTCACAGCTCTCATTAGCAGATGACATACTGGAGGCCATAAGGGACGAAGCCACTGCACCAAAGTCTCCGGGACTCCGACCATCTAGACCTGTGGTGGGGGAACGCTTCGCACACTATAAAATGTTGAAATAGTTCCATAAAGCCCCTTACCCGTGCATTCTCACCCCCTCCCTAATAATTCTCCTTAGTAGCTAATTGGGATGTGGAACATATAAATTCATTGTTAGCAAATAAATATATATAATATATATATATATGCCTTGCTTGAAACCAGAAACAAATGTCACCAATATTTTTCCTCATATGAAAGAAATTCTCTTAGTAACTAAGTTCACTAAAGTTGATCTTTATAGCATTACATTTTTTTTCAAGCCTACAGAACAGTTATACTTTTCTTGTGAGGACTTCATAATAGTAATTTGTTCTATTATAAGACCCGTTATTGAGGACCCATTTAAGAGTAAGTGGTTAGCGGTAGAAGGATCACACTAGATTGAATGTGTAGTAGGCCTAGACTATATATATAAATGTTCATTGTGTCCTTCTACCTGTCCTACATATTCACATAAACGGAATAAGACTGACTTCCTGGGAAAACAAAAGGCGAAAGGGTATTATTTTTTTAACAAGAGTGGATCCAAGGCCTGTTGTCGGTGTGGCTATTGTCATTTATAAGGTTCTTTGGAATTTGAATATAATAATTTTAATTATTACTAGATTTAATGATAATAATTTCCTTTACCACCACCCCGTTTCCTTCCCCCGCCTCACCCTGCTAACGCGTGTTTGCGTCCTTTTGAGGTACATAAAAACAGGTCAAGGACACATGGTGTTTCCTCTTCCTTTCATGGTGTTAGTATCGGCCGTAGGTTTTATTTATAGGGGTTGTCAAGAATAAATTTACTTGGATGCTCATTAAAGAGAGCTAAGTTGAAAGCGTTAACTGGTTAGGTCATGTAGGAGATAAGGCAAGGCAGATGGTAGCGCTCTTTAGGAGTCATTCACTCTATATATTATTATTTAGCACCGCGTCTTACTATTCGTTCGGGTTATACGCTTTAAGTACTAATTACACTAATGGATTAGGAATTGGGAAGGTTGAATTAGCGGCAGTGAACCCGCATTTGCGTTGAGTGAGAGTGGAAAACCATTTAGGAAAAAAAACCGTTCACCCGACCGAGAGATTCGAACCTCGATCTCCCCGTCCTCAACAGTCGGGCTCAACACGACTAGCGCGTTAGCCAACTACGCCATCGAGGCGGGTTCCACTCTATATAACATTAGTGTATTGCTTTCAATAGTTTGTATTATTTTTTATGCAAGTGGGAATGGGGGGAAGTTGATCGCCCCACTGGGTCCACCGTTGTTTGATAAATACTTTATTTTACTTTACTCTTCAAAATTGAATTTGTGGCACACTACGTAATATTGGTAGGCCTATTGTAGTGTGTTTCTTGAATTATATACATATAACCTAACAAATGTTTTTCTAGGCTCCCTCACGTTCGGAAAAAAAAGAACAAAGGAAAACCCAACCTGCCCCTATATTTACTCCCGGTCTGGTCTTTCTACCTAAAGTGACTGATAAACCATCTTTACCCACAATACATGAAGGACAAGCACTTCTTTCGGAGGATTTAGAAACTGACATGAACATGACAGCGAAAAATCTCAAACTTGTTCGCTTTGATCTGATTACCGAGTATCTCCAATACATCCAAAGTTTCCACGACCTGTGGAAGGGAAGAGAGGAGATCCGCAGACAAATTAGACAACTTGAGACGAAACTAAAAGAAGAATCAGGAAAATAACCAAGTCTTTATGAAGTTTGTCAAAATCTGCACTAATTCTTCAAATGAATAATACTCCACCACAGAAAGTTTGAATTTAACTTTGATTTTCTTATTGTATCACATCCAATTTTGTAATAATAAATGAATGCACTTATTTTGATGCTGTATAATCATTTTGTATTCTTTATCATGTTTAAGACTATTTAAGCTTTTGTTTAGTAAGCATTTAGAATACACATACACCCACACACATCGTAAATACCTTCTTCTTAAGTCCACAACTCGAAGGTTGGTGATTTCCATCCATCCGGAGCTCAGAATTTACTCAGCTCTTCGGCTGGTTAGTGCTGCCTGCGTCATCTGGTAGAAATTCCAGTTAATAGTGGAGTTCAGTAAGTGTGGTGGTTCCTTGTAGCCTTTCACTCTGAATTTTCTATAAGCACATGCAAAAGGGCATAGCCTACCAATTTTGTCAGGAAAGGTATTCTCACATACATTCCTAGGTTCTTTTTACATGTCACAATCGACATGTGACCGATGGCTTTACTTCCCCTCTAAAGGAAGCTGTGCTATGGATTTTTATCGCCAAGAAAAATCTACCTACCTTGGACTGGGTTTGAACCCACTAACATCGGGTTTTGAAGCGAGCACTTTACTTTACATATCTAAAGAGTCATATTAAACAGCTCGTTTGAAATAATTTCTCATTTTGAGTTTTAAAATTTAGGTGTTTTTTTAACACTGATAAAAAATTCTTTAACAGTAGGTGTAAGACATTAATACTGTCCGATTTCCATAGAATTAAACTTATCCGATCGATCGTCAAAAAGTAAATTACAATTTAATTTCCACAGGGAGGATCTTTCAGAAAATACAAACATATTTTTTATGGCTGAAATTGATAACTTTCTACTATTTTATGAATGTTATTTTATAGATATTAGTGATGTAAATTAAAAGCGACAGCCGCATATCACATAATTAATTTGAAATACGAGTATGTGAAGTAGATCTTGTAACTTTTAAAGCCTTTACATAAGGTATTTCCTATGAGATAGGAGTGAATATCTACTTTCATGCGCATTAACATCAGACTGGGTGTTCTGTTTGTTTTTGTTTTTATGAATTATGTCGATTTTGACAGTTATAATTTAAATCGTGATCTCTTGTAAATGTTGGCATTATCATCGCTAACATTGGCGGCCGCCGCTTGGTCGGTATAACTCAATTGCGGGATCACACCATCGAGGTTTTATTTTCTTTCTAAAATTATATTTTCGTGCTCTGACCATACGTATGTACTTCTTTACTATATCAATAACAATTTAAAGGAATGTTATTGGTACTTTTATTTGGCTATTTTATTTTGGATTCATTGGTTTTAATTAATGATACTCTGGGCGGCCTTGAGGGAGGTGGGGAAGAGAGGGGGTGCCAAAAACGCATCAACATTCTAACATAATCTGGGTGTGATAGGAAAATAATCCCAAAACCTAACATGGCTTGGGCGTAATAGTGGAGTAAGCATAACAATCGTTCAGTTTTTGATTATTAACATTACATTTTAAAGATTAATCTAGTTTGTTATGGTTATGTTTAGTAAAATAGAATAGTGCCACACTTTAAAAGCTATTTTACATCTACCATCTTGACGAAATAGTGCACCCAAACTTTTTTTTCATTTATAATCTTAACTGTTCATTATGTCAAAATGTTTGTTATAATAAAAAAAAAATAGATGAGAACATTGTCTACCAAACATATTCTTACAATTTTCTTTGTAATCCTAACAGTTTTTTTTAATAATCTCGCAATGAAACGTTTGGAGTAGGCCTATAGTTACAATTTATGAAGTTTCTCTTCAGATTATTTTCCTACCACATCCATATTACTTTAGGTTTGGGGATTATTTTCATATTTTCCTAGCGATCATTCGCCATGGCAAATGTGGTAACTAACGGAAGGCGTAAAAACGGTTTAAAGAAAAACATAGTTAAATATTACTTTTTTTATAAAAGTTTTGACTGCGAAAAGTGACGAAAAACCTATAGGTATATGGTTTTTCAGATCATTTGGTTTGGCGAATGGATACACTAAAGTAAATCTGGTAACTTTTGCTAGCTGTCACTTAGCACGACTTATATGGTGAATGGACTATATTATCCACCAGTCATGTATGGGGGCCACCAAAAAGCAATCCTGCCCGGGAGCAGAATTTACCTCAGACCACTCCAGGTGATATTACTACTTAAAAAATTAAAATTGTGACGTCATGGTACTAATATATATCGTAATCACTACTAATCTACTAGTTATCAATTAATTAAATAGTTTAGATATATTTGGTTGGTAAAATGATTACATACAGATATGTTATTTTTTCAGACATTTATTGTTAGTTGGGGTCAATTTTGTGGGTTTTGATGATATTCGAGGGGACCATGGGTCAGTGAGACCGCCTTTTTGGTCTAGTTGTCACAGTCCCTGGGCTAGATCCCTGGTGCTTCAAGATTTTCCTGTGAAGAAGTGAGTCTGGAACGGGGTCATCTCGGCTTCATGAGGACAAATGAGGGGCAACTTGAACAAAGAAGTAGCAGCTCTAGTCTAGAAAATTGAAATTAATGGCCGAAAGGTTCTTTGCGCTGGGCACATGACACCCTCTACCCGCAAAAGCTGGTGCTATCATCGCCAACAGACGGTGGCTTCTCGGTCAGTATGACTCTATTGAGGGCTGACACCATGAGGGTTTTATTTTTTGTTCTATAGGTCACGGTGATCCATATTCACATTACCTTACAAACAAAAATTGTGTCTAAAATGATCGCTACTAATTCAATAATAGAACTAACTCTGCTCCTATCTACACTAATATTATAAAAAGGAAAGATTTGATTTTTTTTTTGTAATGGATAAATTAAAAAACTACGCGACCGATTTTAAAAATTCTTTCACCAATATAAAGCTACATTATCAGCGAGTAACATAAGCTATATTTTATTTTGAAAATTTAATTTATTCCTCATAAAAATGTCGATAGTTTTACACAAGGTATAAAAAATTGCCTAAAAATATGCTTTCTCCGCGTGCGCTGCAAAAACTATTGGTATTACATAAAAAAACTGTACATATTGAACGTTCTCACTAATGTGAACAAAAAAGTCTGCGAGACAATGTATGTATTTATTATAGTTATGTTACAATAAACGTTTTTTGTTGAAATTAGTCAACTAAAACACGGATGCGAACAAAAAGTGATTTCCGTATCATAATATGAATCCTTATCCAAATCAATTATTTAATCAAAACCTTGATCTCCCCGTCATCGGCAGTCCAGTCTACTTCAAGAGCGTTGTGTTAGACCACGCAACCACTGAAGCGGGTGTGATGGGTAGCTAGTCAATGATAAAAGTGATGCCTATTTTAAGTTTCATCGTCCAAACATGTCTAAAGGTGGCGTTTATAATACCCCAAGAAATGTTCGCGTGTGGAGGGAAGGTTAGGGTAGTAGTATAATAATAAATCGTTAACCTCTCACTCAATGAATATAGCAGAGTACTATATTAATATCTGCCTCCCTCCCTCTTCCCCCCGCTAAACTTTGCACAGCATAAGGAGCGCTCCACTTTGAGCAATCAACACTAACACTACTTTCTTCTATAAACGGGAACTGTTATTTTAAGCCCCGTCCAGACTTGAACAGAACGAACGCGAACATGTTCGCGACAAGCGTGCGTGGACAATTTTCCGAACAGAACATTGTAACAAAACGTGTTCGTTCTGTTCGGCCCCGATCCACCAGTTGTCGGTTTTTGCCCGTCACATCAAAGGGTGTTCGTGTTCGGTCTTGTTCTAGTCTGTATGCCTCCGCGAACATTTCCCCGAACATTCAGTCATTGGCCGGACAGCAGCGGAGCTACACGTGCGTTTTGATTTTTGTGAATCTACATATATCTTTTGGCGAGTATATTTATTAATGTATATGTTAAATTAATAATAATAATAATAATTATTATTATTATTATTATTATTATTATTTCATAATTTTAGCATATTGTAAAAAAAGGGAGTGGTCAAAAGAAGAGAAAATGAAGTTCATAGAGTCTAAGTCACACCAGGTAATCTAGAATCCTGAAGATTCAGATCACCATAGTAAAATAAAATAAAAAACGTACGCGTGGAGGAGATTAGGGTGTGACGGACAGGGATGGGAACGAGTGCAGTAAAAAATTGGAAAGAATGCTAGCCGTCCTTAGAAAGGAAAAAAGGAAAATAAGATACCATCGGTACAGGAAAAGTTAAAAAAATTATAAAATTACAAACTAAATAAATGACATTTTTCGTTGGTCAAATATTTGCTTGACCTCAGTGAGCAAAATACGCCCTAAGTAGGGTACCTAGTTTCAACTAGGGGAGGATTTTTATTTGGCACCGCGTCTACTACTCATTCAGGTTATATGCCTATGTACTAATTACACTAATGGACTAGGGATGAGATAGGTTTAATCTAAAGGAAATACACCCAAATTTGCTTGGAGAGTGTAGGAAAACCATTTAAGAAAAAACCCTTCACTGCACCCGAATGGAATCTAACTCTGATCTACCCGGCCTCGTCAGTCTAGTGTAACACTAGAGTGACGCCTTAAACCTTTCGGCCATCGAGACAGGTAGGGGGAGGGTTAAAGGCATATTTTCTTTTACCTGATTTTCTGTTATTGATGCTGCACCTTTTTTTACCTGTTGCTAATTTCGCTGTTGGCATGCCTCGTTTTACTAAAACGACTTGATAGACGATTGTTCCCAATTTATTATTTCCAGAAACGTTATTATTTATTTATTTTTTTACCAAATAGGAGACGTTTGTGAAATCAAGGTAATTAAAGTAAATACTTAAAGTAATTTATTAAATTTATTGGTAATGTTCTTTACTTAAGTAGAATAATTCAATTTTTTATGGTTTAATATATCACAATACACACACACATGAGGGTTTTTGGTCTCCAGTTGTTTAATATAATATCTGTTTTATTAGTTTGTAAAAATAATTTAAAATAATCAACTATGGGAACACGTAGCAAACATGTTCGTGAACATGTTCTGTTCAAGTCTGGACATTTGGCCACAGCGAACGAAACAACGAACATGTTCGTGTTCGTTGTTCCGTTCTGGTCTGGACGCGGCTTTAAACTACTCTCTCAGTAGACTAGACTGCCGGTGATGGAGAGATCGAGGTTCGAATCTTGATTGGGTGTATTGAGGGTGATTTTCCTACATTATTTTTTTACTTTCCCTTCACGCAAATGCGGGTACACTTCCTCTAAATTCAATCTTCATAATCCTTAAAACATTCAATTAATTAGTACTCAACTTGAATGGGTAGTAATACGGCGCCTGTTAAAAAAAAATACGTGTACTTTTCAAGGTAAACCAAGTGTAAACTGTTGCGTATCCCCTAAAACCCTTTGCATACCCCTGAGAGTATGCATTCCACAGTGTGAGAGATACTGCTCTACATGCTTGTTCTAAATATATACTGTTTTTTAACAGATGAGGAATGTTTGTTTCAGACCCTTGCTTGTATATCTTGAGATTTGCCAATCGTCTCGAGTTTGGTGATAAGACTCATGAGGTGTCAATGACTGCCCTGAGGTTAGTCCAACGCATGAAACGGGATTGTATCCACTCAGGGAGGCGCCCCTCGGGTCTATGTGGAGCAGGTAGGTGTGGACATCAATATTGCTCAGCTTTTTCCTAGATTATTTTGGATATAGAAACACCTGGAAAAGTCAAAGAATCTAAATACCATACTTAAATAATTTTGCTCCTAAATATAACAAAAGTGATAGATTTATTTTCTCAGTGTTAACAAAATACATTGTCTATAACATTATGTTTCCGTGTGATTGTTGTACAGGGTTTGTTTTATAACACATTCACACAGGTACACAATAATCTACATCTAAGACATTAAATACTGAAAAAAATTGTTTAAAACAATGTTGATCATTATTAGCTTTTAAGATTGGATTTTAAAATATGTGATCAATGTAATAAATGAAAAAAATTGCCGTTCATAAAAAAAATCTGCAAAAATATTAATTCAGGGAATTTTTAAAAATACTGTTTGGAAAACCTGGAAGAGTCAGGGAATTCTATAGTAGGCCTAAATCTTTTGTAGCTACCCTGTAGATAAACCTTTGTGTCATTGACAAGATTGATAGAGGGGGCTTTAAGGGTGATACAACTCACTCTTACAACTAAATAAATTAATGTTTGAAATATTGTCATGGTTACATCCTAACATTATGTTGCTAATAAATGTTATATGGAATATAACTGATATACTAGTGTGTATATATTTTGTAAATTTAGTTAAGTGGTAAACTAAATTATACTGAAGTGAATAATAATAATAATGATGATAATGATGATGATTTAAAATAACTCAAAGATATATTTAAACATTTGCACACTTATTTAAAGTTCAAATTATTTTAAAACCTTATCCTAGTTTATTTAACCATGTATATTGGGTTAAGTTATCTAATTTTTTTCAAACCTGCGACTCCAAAATGAGCATCTATGCACTGGTATATAGATCTGTATGGTGGATTTTATCAAAAGGAACAAGATTAGGTCTTTCAGAAATAAGAACTTTGAGGAGAGGTGTTGAGGCTGTGATGTTGATATTACTTTGTGAAGTCATTTTCTACAAATGTAGCCTTGCCTTTCATTTAATATCAGCCAGCACAGTGTATTGTAATACAAAGAAACATGGTTATGTCGTTTTCACTTAACTATATATCAAACACATGTGTTTTGTAGTCAATGTAATTGTTCTACTAGATCATATTTTAAGTACGTTTTGTATACTATGCCACAATAGTCAAATGTGGCGAGATTAAATTCTCTACTAGAATAATTCACGTTGACTAGGTATCAAATTATGCTGCCTTTTTAAAGAATAGATACAGGCAAACATTTTATTGCAGATGGCTATGTCCAATTAAGATTTTTATTAATAATCACAAACTTCATTGTTATCTTGGTCAATAATACCCTGGTTCCTCCTTGTGGTATTTCAGCAGGGGCGGATTTACAACTCTGCCGCCCATAGGCACTAGATAATTTTCCGCCCATCTTTTCTACCTTAATTTACCCCCCCCCCACCCCTTTCTAAATCACAGCCTCCCCCTCTACCACCTGCCATGCACCAACACACATATACCATATAAAAGTGCTATCAGTCGATTAACAGATAAAAAGTGGTTAAATTATTTGATAATTTATTATAGTGAGCTTTTAAATATAGTAAGAATCTCAGCAAAGACTTGAAAATTAAAATAAATACTCTTACATTATCACAAAACTCAAATTTAACAATATCAAGTTTTCATTAGTAGATGGTAGAACATGTTAATACAAATAAAATATTATAGGGCCCCTAAAAATGGGGGTGGGGGGTTGGCAATCTGTGCTGGAGCTGAGGATTGAATTCTGGACCACCAGCACAGGAATCCGACACCTTACCCCTAGACCACCAGGTCACCAGTTTGGAAATTTAGTCATCTTAAACTCATCTACCAAATGCCCTTCCTTATCGATCCATAGTTTTGATCACCAATTATTATATGATAGATAAACACTCAACTAAGGTGTGAACATCAACAGTAATACAGATTTTTACATTTTGATTTAAAATCATATGAATTGCTACAATTCCTTCCAAATTGGCTATATCAGAAGTAATCCTGTTTTAATCCACGTTATTACTCTAATTGATAACTTGGTCAGGCACTGGTTCTTTTAAAACTGTGTGTGTTTAATTACAGCTCTTTTGATGGCAGCCCGGCTCCATGAGTTCAACAGGACAGTAGGAGATATTATAAAAATTGTCAAAGTGCATGAAAGTACATTAAAAAAAAGGTTGGTAATAGAAACTGCTTACTTATGGCCCTATCTTTGTACTTTATTTCACACTAAATGAGGAAAGTAAACTGACAAAACAGGCCTAAACATATCAAAAACTATATTTAAATTTAATTATTGCATATAATGAACACCTAATGATATAATTTTATACATATGAACCATTATTAAAATTTCACATAACATTTTTTCTGATTATTTTTCATTTCAGTAAATATTTCATTCTAACAAATGCAAATGGGATTGTCAATAAAATTGTAAAATGAGTCATTATGTATGTGTCAAATTGACATTATTAGACATTGATAACTTTTAAAGAGTAGTTGTTAACAACGTTCATATATACATTTTAAACTTTTTAGTTCAGCGCCTTTGGAACCTGACGAGTACCGGACCACAAAATTTGACTCCTAGGAACCCTTTATATACACCTCAAGGTGGGGATGTAGGGAACGTTAGGAAAGGTGTTTTTGCAGTTTTTATAGCAAAACTTATTTTGGTCAAAATAAATCAAAGATTGTTTCTATACATACATAAGAGAGTTTAATTTTCTTCACATGGTAACATCAACAGTTGTTGAATATCTGTCAAGGCTGTCCTGGAATTTCATGACAACTTTTTCACTTCTTTTAAAATGTTTCTTAGATAATGCCACTTTGCTCATGACAGGTATTCAAGAACTGAGATCACCATGTGAAGAAAACTAAACTTTATGTATATATAGAAGTAATGTTTAATTTATTTTGAAGGAAAAAAAAGTGTTTTATAAAAACTGAAAAAACGCTGGTCTTTTCTCGCACGCATTCCCTACATCCCCACCTTAAGCCTAGATCTTAGGCTTGCTATATCAGTCTACATACTTATTGTTGTGTCATACAAGGTAAGATAAAGCTTAAAACAGGAAATAACACATAACCCTTCACAACTCTTGGTCTCTTGGAAGACATAATCAAGCGCTAAAATACATCCAGAATACAAACCAAAACAAGAATGTTTAACCAAAACACTCGGTTGCAGAATTAAATAACTTTGATGCTTTTGTACTGCTAATAGCTGCCCCTCAAACAGTTTGAAACAAATTCCAAACGTTCTGGACCACAGAATGCTGGTCTAAAGAGCAGTGGTTCTCAATTACTTCTCAGCACAAGCCACAGCTATTCCCCCCCCCCCCC
>CABFOW010000254.1:239328-343900 GCA_902141385.1 Timema californicum
CATGGACCAGGCCAGAGGGTGTGAAAACTAAATTTGAAAAATTTGGATAATATACTCAAAATGAAAACTAAATGGCACACAATATTATGAACACTATTTTTATTTTAGGATTTATAAAATATAAATTATAAAACAAACTTTACTTTAGTTACCAAAAGACTAATAAGAAAAATGAGGGTGATTTCCTTCTACAATTTGTTTAAAATCTTGAATATAGGCTGTAATTGCTAATCTAAAGGCATTTTCAATACGAACATCTGTTAATCTGTCACTGTAACAATTTTGTATATTGTTCATGTCAGAGAAGCTTAATTCTAATTTGTAGGTAGACCCAAACATAGTCAAAATTAGAATGGTAAGGTTCTTACAATTTGAATAACTAGTCATAAATTTAGCCCAAAAATTACACATTGACTTGCCCGTAAAGTTACTTTTCAGTTCTTCTGATCCTTGAACATCAATTAATTCAAACTGTAAGTCACTTTGGTCCATATTAGGTAACAGTTCCTTTGCACTTTCAGAGCTCTCGCTTATCTGGGCAGTAAAGGTTTTTTTTTAATGAATACCTGCATTACTTTGGGCAGTGTAAACTCTGCAAACCTTGACTCAAAGTTTTCTATTAACCTTGTAAAAAAAAGTGTTAGGGCTATTTCCACAGATCCAAACAAACACTTTTTCCTTTCAAGTTCTTCATTTTCCAAAAGTTCCCCAAACACTTTAAAATGAATAGACCTCTGTTGGGTAAAATCATCCTTCATCAGCAACAGCTTGGTCTTGAAATTCTGAATTGCTTCAATAATATCAATAAAAGTTTTCTCTCTTACCAGCACCTGAAGGTTTAATTTATTCAAGTGACCAAACACAACACTTAAAAATGCAAGCTTTATTAATAATCCATTATCATTAATTAAAGACAGAAAGTTTTTTGCTTTAGCATCATCCTTGTTTTGCAAAAATACAACCACTGCTTCTTTCAATTCCAATAATCTCTCGACTACTCTTCCTTTGCTTAGCCACCTTACTTCACTATGTAACAAAAGGTTGTTGTGTCCAAGACATATGTCAGCAACGATTTTCTTGAACAATCTCTGTTGAAGGCTTGAAGTGGAACGAACAAAATTAATCATCTCCATTACAATAACAATTGTGAATTTAAGTTTGTCATGTAACTTAGCACACAAAACAGTTTGGTGAATCAAAAAATGAGTACTTTGAATATTAGGGACGATAGTTTTTAATCTATAAACAAATCCCTTTTCTCTACCGACAATGGCTGGAGCGCCATCAGTATCCACATTTATAATTTTGTGTAAATCACGTCCATTAGAATTTAAAAAATCTACAAATATAATGTAAATAGCTTCACCAGCATTCATTTAAAGAAGTGAAATTAAACATAACAACTCGTTTCAAAATGTCTCACCATCATAGAACCTAGCAAATACTGACAATTGAGACAGGTCGTCATTATCTGTTGATTCATTAAGCACAACTGATATGAAATCACAATTATATAAATCATTGACTCACGCTATGGCAGCAGAGACTGTTTGTCTTTTAAATAACCTTTGCCCTCCTGTAATGTCCTTCACTCCACCTTCTCCCTTCACACCTAGCATGCCTGTGTAAATCAATGTTGTTTGGTTATATACACAATATATAATAGTTTGATTATCTACCGCGAGCCAGACTGGCATCCTTCTCCTTCGCGGGCCACCCATTGAGAACCATTTCTATAGAGTTTCAGCTGTATTTATAATAGTTTCTATACACAAAAGTTTCTCTCTTTGATGTAATGAAATAAGATAAATTCATGGACTTGGGAATTTTACATTGTTGTACACCACGGTTGACCGACACATCAATCACTAACTACCCGGTTAATCACACGAGAGTTCTCATACCTATGCAAAAAACTTGGAATTGTTGAGGGAATTTTAAAAATCAACTGGAATTCTCTGATGTTTTTAAAATAATTTTCTAAATACTAATTAGAAGAGCCAAATCCAATTTAAACTATTAATTTTAACTCCAATATTTAAGAGTTAGTGAGGCCACTTAAATATATTTTTTTTAAACTCTTCTGTCAAAATTTAATTTTAAAATCTGATTTTATTGATTTGTATATAAAATAATTGTAAGATGAAAATTCTTTGTTTGTAAAAACTGGAAAAGTTGGCAAATATCAACGCTATTTATCTTTGATGTTTTACCAACAATTAAGTAAATATGATAATAATTAAATGTATATATTTACATAATATTAGCTCATTTCTTTTGGAAGGTTAATTGAATTCGGCGAGACTCCATCCAGCTCCCTGACTTTGGACGAGTTCATGACGGTAGACTTGGAAGAGGAACAGGATCCTCCTTCTTTCAAGGCCGCTCGCAAAAAAGACAAGGAACGACTTGCCAAAGTATGTTTCACCTCTCAAACGAGACAAACCTTTAGATTAATTAATTATGAATTTGAATGTTAAATATTACAAACCCAGGGACAAAAGTTTGAAAATCCAAGCTTGAACCTCCTTTTGCATTTCAGAGTTCCCTAGGAACTTCCAAATTAATTGAAGACACAGGCTAATAGATAAGAAATGAAATAACAAAATAAAGAAATATAAGTATGAAAAATTACTCCTCATATACAAATAAAGGCGGATATACTAGGGTGTTTCTGAAGGGTGCCAGTGAGATTGTTTACAGAAGTTTATATGTTTGAGGCATGAGAGTCACCACTGAGTTTAACCGAGGTCAAGGTTTGACTAAGGTCAAGATTTTGACAGAGATTGATGGTGTGTTCGAGGTGTGTGAGTCAATAGTTATAGAATCAAGTCAAAAGGTTCTTATCTTGACAATCTACTGGTATCCAAATATACTACTACTAGCTATCACTGGTTTACACTAGCTTGCCTTAAGGAATTAGATGAGAAGGCACAATTTTAAAGAACTGCATTAACATTTTCTTGGGAAGGAGATAGGAACCTACAGAATAAAAACCACCCCTGGTGCAGCCATTCAGGATTGAACCTCACTTTCCCAGTTCAGATTCAGGTTCTCTAACCATGTACCTAAACCCCTAGATTTGTAAAACTAGAATGTCCAGCGACCTAGAAAACAGGGAAAAGTCAGGGATTTGGATCAAATTTCTGGATTTTTTTTACATATTCATTTACATAGTTCACAACTTTTATTTACAATAGTCAAAATAACAATTTTATTTTACTTAACTCATCGCCCCAGTTGAGCAATAAGTATAATAATCTCAATTTTCAAAGTCAACTACAGTTTAAAGAATTGTAAGTCCAAGAAAAGGCAGTCACTATATGACACAAAAGTTACTAGATCTTCTTTCACTTCAAGTCACATGATCTGTAGCTGTTAGTTTCGACAGGTGGTATCAATACCTATAAAATAATAATACACTGGAATATTATCTGTGTTTGTACTATTTAAAACGCCCTTCTACCATATCATTACTTTAATTTATATCAGTGTATAACAGAAAAAATTACATTTAGTTAAATATTTAGCAATCTGTGGCTGCGTTGAAATAAATAGCTCAAGTAACCTTTGACCTTACACACCTATTACATACAGACTTTGCTTCAAATTAGGGATGAAATACCCTGAGCACGGGACGATGCCTGGATAGCTCAGTTGTAAAGCATTGGTGTGCTATGCCAAGGCGGTGTAGCTTTTACCTATGTTTAATTTTATTGATGACAATCCAGTGCACGGCTATTTCTCTAACACAGATAATTTCCACTGATTGAGGCAATGAGTGTGTGTATTAAGTATGGGACCCTAGAATCCTTGAAACTTTGAATCCTTAATTATGTTCAAGATTCGAGGATATGAGAAAATATAAAATAAGAAGTTCAAAAGTATTAAAATTCTTTTGAAAAAAAAAAGTTGTTTTATAATTTGATTTACCATCTTAATATAATGTTTATTGGTGTTTCAGCCTCATCATAATTATTAATGGACAGACTTAACCGGACTTTAATTAACCACTTAACTGAATGCATGGATTTTACATGAGTTCGAGTTTTGTTTTAGTAACTGCTCTAACTCGACTTTTGAAGATTTTTACAATACTTGAAAAATTTTACTACTAGGAATTTTCGATCTTTTTCTTGAAAATTCCTAGTTTGATTAATTTTATTCAATTTTAAGATATAATTTCACATTAAATAGAATATCTCAATATTTTATTATTTCTAACTAAAAAAAATAGTACATTTATATTGAATTTATTTTAAAATTCAAATATATTTGAATATAAATTTTTTCGCAGAAATAATTCTAAAAGAGTTATGTTTGTACTTATTTATGAGTTATTCAGGAAAACAGAATTGTCAAAATGGCAAGAGACGAAAGACCAGCCTTTGAAATGAAACAGGCAAAGGCCTATATAAAAGAAAGAAGAAGAAGCATGGATCTATTTGAACTTGAAATATTTCTTAAATAAATATAGATAGCTCTATACTACTCAAACTTTTTAAAAAAAAAATCATTGTTTTCATTCAAACAACTCGAAATAAAAAAGTGGCTTCTCACACACCCCTAATTTTTTAGGTAAAATGAATATTCATATAACAGTGATTTTGATCTCCTATAGTGTTCATGATTTTGTTCCAGATGATGGAAGATGAAAACGTGGATGATAGTTTCAACGAGCTGCAGAGAGAGATAGAGATGGAGCTGGAAGAAAAGGCACGTGGGAAGAAAAGACCAAGAAATCTTATCTCTAAAGGTGAAAAACTGACCTAAACAAAATGTTTGATTCAATAATATGATTACATTTTATTAGGTTTGAAGTTGTCCATCTTGGACACAAAATAACGACATTTTTCACCAATTGTTTTGATGCCTCTAAATTAATTCTTTGAATTGAGTTGTTAGGAAAGCCTTTAATTCGATACATTGGTATACCTCATATTTCTGAACATTCCGAGCTCCATTTTGGAATTCTGGCTTTAAACATTAAGCGCCGCAACATGTGAACTATCCAAAATCTGTTTCAGCAACATATGTTGGGTACCTACACCACACATATGTTCAATGACTGCCCGGTAACACTTCTCAGTTTCTAGAATGTATGTTTAATGTGTAGCATTGGACGTTATAAGGGAGATGTTAAAACAAAACAATAGAAGAAACTTACCGCATTCACCTGTCGACGGGCTAACAAGAAACTAAAGCGCGTAATGTCTGGCAAGCTAAGCGACGCCTAGGTTTGGCTGGGCATGCGCAGTTACGAGTCTCCGTTACGAGAAAGTTCGCGAAGATCAGCATGCTTGAATTTTTGTTCCAGTATAGTCCAGAATTTGTCCTACCCCTTCCTCTTTCGTTCTCTACTGAATTTTGTATATATTCTGCTCTCTGTATCGATAACGACACAATTGGGCCTGTGTCTTAGCAGGGTTAAGATAAGCTCCGGCTTTCTGCGTCTAAAATGTAAGATCTAAATTCTGTTTTGGCTTATGAAACTTTTATACCATAATTATTTTTCTAAATTCTCTTTTCGGCCACACCTTTAAAATTAATAAAATTACGTCGTATGGTTAGGAGCATTTCCTTACTCTTTTGTATTACTAGGTCTTTGCGCCTCATTAATAATAATGTCATTTATATTACGATAGGTTTGATAAGTTTTTTTATCATAATGTATTTAGGAATTTTTAATAACTTTCACGAATACCTTTTTCGGGGTCTTCACGTGAATTTATTACGGTTTTTTGTCTGAGAATAAATTTGTATCTGAAATAACTTTTTGGCGCCATTTCTCATGGCCAACGATTTGATATTTAAATTTTGTTTGTAATACGTTAATTCTTAAGGGGTATCTTTCTTGGCTAAGTTAAGATTGTTTATTGTCATTTACAAAGCTCCTTTTATTCTTAGCAAACCTTTTATAGTAAATGTAGGATTTAAATATTTGATATTAAAAATATAAAATATTAAACATTTATAGATTTAGCGTTACTAGAAGGGTGCCTCTTCAAGATCGAGATATTGTTTACCTTATTGAGTTACCTATGTATGTAGCACCATATGACTATGTTTATGGAGTCTTTAATTAGTCTCGTGTACACCATACGCATGTAAAGAATACTATGTTAAACTTTAAATGGAATATTTCATTAGTTTCGAGACATAACTTTTTACCTATTTTATATTGTATACTCTGATTCAAACTGTTACGCAACTATTGAGCGTTATTAATAAATGTCAATCTTCCTTAATCTGTTTTGGTATCTTTCTAATATATTCCCCATCATTCCCTAGGACTGTTCGTCAAACATTTTAGTTTTATATGAACTTTAGGAAGGCTGCAGTCTCGTGCTGTCTGGTTGAGATAGAGGTTCACCTTTTTTATATATCCACAACTAGTTCGAGGGCTGCGAGTTGTGGGACTGTAATGTTTGTGTTAAGCATTTACAACCTAGAACTCCTCGGCACTCGCTCTGGGTTTAAATCCCCCCCATATTTTGAGTTTTTATGTTTTTCTATGTATTTTGTGGCATCTGCCCCTTTTGGATGCTACAAATGACTCGGTGACGGCCAAAAATGTATTGCTATATATATTCTGATTTATATATGAAGGGATTTTTTGGAATGTAAAAATGACTAAAACTTGTTATTTATTTATATGTAAAGTTATTTGATCTGCAGGTGTCGCTTTTCATATATATACATATCAATGCAATGATGCAATTAATAAGAATGATCATGTTGACTGGAAAAAAAAGTGTATATTTAATAGGCCTTTTCTACCAAAATCATTTAAATTAGGTTTTGTTCATAGATTAAGCTAGGATTATTCACTAGTGGCATGTATAAGGATAAAATGTACTGTATAAATAAACTTTTATAACTACCATACAGGAGATAGCAACTAAAACACATCATCAACTGTTTTCAGCCTGTGGCCGGGTCAGTTTTGTAAAATACCTTCAACTTCCCCTATAATTCCGACACTCTTCCTTCTTTAATCCCTTTCATTCTTCTCATCCCATCTCTTTCTTGGTCATTCTTGTGATATTTTTCCTACATACTTCATCAAACAAATACTAGGCCATATTAAAATATATGTTATTCCATAACGTCCTCAGTTGCTATGCTATGTTTTTTATAATTTTGTTTCTTTTTCTTCATTAAATTCAGATTACGATGAGCCGGACCCAGAAACTGTGGATACAAACCGTTTTATAACCCAGTCAACTCTCGGTGTGATTCATGGCTGTTTAGTTAATGATGGAGTTGTAATTACTCCTGAGACCACAACACACCCCTCTACATCCACAGGGCTTGGTGAGTGAACACAAGTTTTTCTAAATTAGAGGTGGCCCCTTAAATCCTCAAATCCATAAGGATAATTGAGATTCAAGAATTCAAGAAAATTTCAAATTCGTTACTTAAATTCTTAAAAGATTTTTTTCACTTTTTCAACTAGAATTTGTTTTAGAGCTACAATACTATTTATTCGTAGCTCAGAACCAATTATAATTTTATGATAAATTAAACAACCAGACCCTAAACCAGTAATTTAACATTTAATTTAATGTATGAATGTTATAATGAATGTATTATAAGAAAGAATGTTAACATTTAATTGCTATTTGTATTTTATATTATTTGGTTAGATCTACATTTCCTCATATAGTCATAATATTTTCAAGATTCGAAAATATATTGAAGACTCAGATTTGGATTCTTATAAAAGTGTATTTGACCCAACTATCTATAAAAATAATAAAATAGTTTCTAGCAGTGGGGGTTGGTGAGCTCAGAAGATAAGCGAGCAACTTTGGAAAGGGTTTTAGGGTTAAAAATATTCTAAAGCTTGTCTTAATTTTCTGTCATCAAATTCTTGGTTTAAATAATTTTAGTGATATAAAATGAATATGATTATTTCAATATGTAAATACCAAGGTCTATATGAATTTCAAAATAAACTATAATTCATGATCAGGTTTTGGTCTACCGATTTGAAAAATCTCACTTTTAACAGCAAAATGACCCACTTTGATGGCCCCATGGTCTAAGGCGTCACTTTCACAGTAGACTAGATTGCTGATGATGGGGAGATCAAGGTTTTAATTTTGGTCGAGTGTACTGATTGTAACATCTCCATGGGTTGCCCCTAGTTGGGATGCCATTTGTAACGCCCCCACGTTGTGAGCCATTTGTAACACCCTCGTTATGGGCCCCTTCGTTTGGACACCAATTGTAATGTTACTAATTAGCTGGTTCCACGTTGGTCCTATTTGTTACGCCACTATGTTGCGAAGTCGATTGCTATGGGTCCACGTTGTGCGCCTATTGCTATCGTATGTAATAGTTATTATCACTCCCCTACATTGGGCTTCACTTTTTGAGATAGAAATAAATAGTGTCAGATAAAGTTGATATTAGTTTATTCAATGATAGTAACATTGATACTTTGATAGAAAAATGACCATGTTGCACGAGCGCCAAGCACACGTCCGTTCATGACAATGACTGACATCACAGTGGCTCTGAAATTGCACCACTCGTGATATATCTCAGTTCAATAGAACTTACTAGAATGTTTAGTTCGCATAAACATATAAAAGCATACAGAATGTTTGAGAACCGGAAACTGCCTCAAATTAAACATCTACACTATTCTGGTTTGTTTTGCATGAAATGCGTAAAAATAGGGAAGTGCGAGAACTCAAATCTAATTTGAGTCGAATTTTAATAGCTGCTCAAGCTCAACTCAAAGATTTTCACAAAACTCAAAAAACTTGATCACCTAATCAGAATTTTATATCTTTTCTCAAAGATTTCAAGTTTGATTAATTTTATTCATTCTTAAGATTAATTTCATAGCAAATAGAGTCCTTCAATATCTCCTTTTGTCTAGTTAAAAAAATGTACAGTTATATTAAATTTATCCAAAAATTCAACTTTTGTGACTATAAATTTCCCCCCCAAAAACCGTGATTCTAAAAAAATATGTTTTACTTATTTATGGTTTATGCATGGCTTTATTATAGAAATTTAACTTGAAATATTTCCTGTAATACTCATACTCTAAAAACAACTCACTTGCATTCAAACTCGACTCAAAGTTAAATATGCTTAGGCGCACATCCCTAGCAAAGAGTGTTTTCAATACTAATTTAGACAAATGTTCTGGTTTCTAGAAATAAATCAAATACACATTTTTTCAAATAAGAATCATTAAGTAAACACTAAGCCTAATAAAGTAACTCTCCCACACTTGTATGATATACCCCTCAAACCCCGATCACTTCTGGAGGACGGGAAGATCAAAGTTTGAACTGGGGGTAGTTTTTCCTAAATGGATTAGCATAATTAGTACTTAACATATAACCCGAATAGTTAATAAGTAGATTAATAAAATGTATTCATATTAAGTTGCCTTAGCATTTAAAAATAGTGACTACATTTTAATATTTTTATATTATATTTGGAAAAAGGTATAGAAAAGGTGGATTGAAACACATAAAAGGAAACGAACATAATATGACATTTCCAATGAAAAGAAGAACACAGTTCACATTTTACATTGCTGCCATTGGACAAAGAGGTAATGGTTGCCTCTTAAAGAAAATCGATTATCACCACCAAATCCCCCCGACCTAGGTTTCATTCTATCGGAACTCGTCAGGGAGGCGTGTGAAATAAACAACGCAACAAAAAAAACACAAAAGAAAGAAAATTTAAAATTGTAAAGAATGATAGGAACATGTGAAAGGTATAATATAAAGGACAAACACAGGGAAACAACATTGGCTGCGAATATATAATATATCTCTATAATGAAAACCTGTTTCTATCCACCTTTCCTATACTGTCTTCCAAATATAATACAATTACCTCATATAGTGAAAAGAGGTTTTCCTTATAAAGATAAATTTTAATATTTTTGTAGTTATAATAAGAATCTAGATAAAGTTAAGTCATTTTAACTGTGGGTTCGAGTTATTAAGTATGTGCTAGAATCATGACAGTTTTAATCACTAATTATTAGCATAATAGCTCTAAAAAAGGACACAGTACTGATTGTTTCATTTCAGATACACACATTGCTCTTTTTTACATAATTTTTTGAAATAATTTTTTTTTTCAGAGAAAACTTAAAAGTAAACAACAAACAATAAGGCTTACATTAATTCATAATGTTGGATAGTTTTAAGGTATTTTAATTATGTTGTATGTTTAATTACTTGAGAATTTGAGCTTGAATATGTGTGCTAACCTTAATAATGTTTAAATAATGCGTTATTTTAAGGTTGAAATTCTAATTCTTTGGTCGAACATAAATCTGATTCCAAAAGAAAATGTGTTCTTACAATATCATAATCATTTCAAGGAGCAATTTTTTTGTCATGCTAAAACTATAAATTCTTTAAAATTGATTTTTTTTAAAAATGGGCTCAACTGTAATTTGTATGCTGTCTTGCAGGGCCCAACATGGCAACCATGGGTCTTAGCAGTTCATTGAACAAACAAACTGTGACGACAACTACAGAAGATACACCTTCAGCTCCAGACAACGGTGAGATAGATCTGATGGGTATTGATGAGGATGAAATAGATTCTTACATCATGACAGAACAGGAGTCGAGGAACAAGGACGTACTCTGGATGAAGATAAATGAATCCTACCTTAGAGATAAGAAAGGTTAGAACTGACGGGAGAAAGTCGGGCATGTATATTTTACACTTTACCAAAGATTCTAGGGTATGACCTCTAAATTGATGCACAACCTATTCCCCCTACTATACTATACTATACTATACTATACTATACTATACTATAATTGTCTCCTTGCGATACCCAACACTTACCTACTCTTTTCATTTTATATGGGTTTGCAAGGAGATAGGTATGGTTTATCTCTAGAGCTACTAGTTAGGTTTTGCGATCTATTCAGTATTCAAATGTTCATCAATGTTTTTTTTGGGGTGTCAGAGAAGCAAGAAGAATCAATCTTTTAAAGAGTGCCACTTAAAATGTCTTTGTTTGCTGTAGGCTGGCCACCCCTGCAGCAAATGATAGTTTTGGTATTCAAACCAAATTGAACGTTCTAAATTGAGTAATTTTTTTTGTTGCCATTATTATTAGTTCCCTTGCCATTTCATTATAGCACCGGGAAATTGTAAACCTACTCAATAATGATTTTGTGTTATAGTGATCTCATGAAAATCTGTAACAATGTCAAATAATTAATTGGTTAGGTTCAGATAATAGTTTTTCTTTAAGATGTAAATCTTGTACATTTAATTATTTTTTTTTCGACCACATCACTGTGCACTATAAATAAATAACAAATGCATAACATTTATATTAAATGTGAATTTGTATCAATGGAAAAGGATTGAAATCATTAATGTTAAGGGATCAAAATTGAGGTTAAAATTTAAGAATTAGATTTGAGATAAACAAGATTGTGACATCTATCTTTTGTCATAGTAAGGCTGCATATTTACTCTCTTGGTGAATGTTTTTACAATGCTTTCAAATTCACCCTCTTGATCCACTTCCCTAATATTCTATTATCATCATCATCATCATCATCATCATCATCATCATCATCAAAGACTGTTTTCACCATGTGTCTGGGTCATATATATTAAATACAATTAGTCTGGGTCATATATTAAATACAATTAATATAGGTCAACATTTCTAAATTCATTCTTTGAAATTTATTTTAAAAAATTTCACTTTCAACACATGACATTTTAATATCTATTTTTTGATTCATTTAACTTGGATTGCAAACAAATTTGGGAAGAAATACTTATAATATTATTATTTGTAATGTTGATTTGGAGGGACAGGAGGGAAAGTACCTATTTTGAGAAAGTTCTTAAAGGAGGAAATAAAATAAAGATATTATACTTTTTAATTTCTGTGCATCCAACTCAGAAATTATTAATGACATTTTACGAGGACAGTATTAAATCACTAATAATTGTATGGATGGAAGGAGGATAGAAAAACCCCTATTTGAAATCAGTCACAGTGTATCTGTCTTGGGTTTGAATTAGGTCAAATCCTGACCTCCTACATCAGTCAAAAGTGTGAACCTTAGACAAACCCAATGGGTGTCCTTGTGGTATATGTTTATTAAAAATAGTACCTTTTTTTAAAAATATACATATATACGTTACTACTTTTATTACAGAAAAAGAAGAAAAATTGGCAAAAGAAAGGGAAGAAGGAAAACCAGAAAAGAAGAAACGAAAACCCCCGAAAAAGAAAAACAGTCAGCCAGCGAACTCAGCTGGAGAGGCTATCGAAAAAATGCTTCAGGAGAAAAAAATATCATCCAAGATAAATTATGATGTATTAAAGAGTTTAAGTGTGAAACCCATAGACTCTTTCAAACCACCTCCAAAAGACATTACCACGGATAGCAACAGCAGTGCCAGCACCCTATCCGCAGATATTCCATCTGAGCCAAGGTCTGTACTAATTATAGGAATTGCCATTTTCAGTGATTAGATTGTAGCCAAATTTATGTTATTACCTAGTAACCAATTTAAATTTCAAGCACCATGGTATTTATGATACATGGAAAGGATGATGGGAACATATAAAATTGTCCCTCCCATATCTTATTTCATTCGTGTATAAAATTATGGACCTAAAAAAAGAGATACTCCTTATAATGATATTACTCTGTCAGTAAGTTGTTAATATCTTGCCTGCTTTCAAGGAATGTAAAACTTAGAATATACAAAACATTAATTCAACAGGTTGTTTTTCGTGGGTAAGAAACGTGGCCTCTTACCTTACATGATGAAAAGAAATTTAGGGTGTTTGAAAACAAAGTGCTTAGGAAGATAGTCCAAAAAGGGATAAGGCTATTGGATAGTGGAGGAATTTACATAATGATAAGTTAAATAACCCGTTTTAAATCATAATGCATTGTTAGGATCATCAAATCTTGTGGATTACGGTGGGCAGGACATGCAGCGTGAATGGGAGAGTCTAGAACCGTGTTGAGGGTACTGGATGGCAAACCCATTGGGAAGACCTAGATGCAGATGGGAGGATAACATTAGAATGTACATGAAAAAGATAGGGTGTGATGAGGTAGACCAAATAGAACCAGCTCAAGATAGGGATAGGTGACGTACTTTTATAAGTGTGGCTATGAACTTTGGAGTTCTTAATGTCTTGGAAAAATTAAGTAATGTAACTTTCAACAACCAGTTAATGTACTTAATTTTTAATAATTTTATCTTGATTCTTGTCATTAATTAATAGTGTATTGAAACACAAATAAAGGTAAAAAAAACCACAATAATACATATTCACAAACAAACACTACTGTTTTCGGAGGAAGATGCGAAGATGCTGTGTGGCATTGTGTTAGGGTTTCTTTCCTTTTTTTATTTTTGCTTCATTGTCTCAATTCTATCATATTTATTTAATGTATTGCTTGATGTACTTTATTCTATAAATAATTATCCTCACACATTAAGAATACCTACTCTAGAAAGTCTCTTTTAAACTTTTTTTTTTTGCCTTCAATATTAATAACATTTTACTATACTATTAGCATTATTATATGTGGTGAAATTTGGCGACTACATGGATCGATATATGACGTTATGAAATAGTTTTTAGTAATTTTTGTGACTGTCGGATACTGACTTTTATACTCCGTTTCTATTATACAAACTTCACTTTGTTCATTCTTTTGGTTTAAGTTAAATTGGCTACTTAGTGTAAACCAACTATGGCATGTTCCATAATCAAAGCCCATAGTCTACTGTTTGTGTATTCATTTTCCTTGCTATCAAAATAGTAAAATGATTGGCTTAGGAGTGTGATAATGATCATTATTAATTAGAAGAAGAAATATTGTTCAACCCTAAAAGTTGGTTGCAGTGTTATTGTGTTGTTATTTTTATTCTCAGCTGCTGTTACTTTCAATCATTGTAGGTAGGTGTTGTCTGCACTAAGTCAGACAATGTGACAACTTGAACATAAAAATACCACCCCTATTTTTTTTATTTTTTAGCCCCGTGTTTTGCTATCGATTCAGTTTATATACCTATACCAATTGCACTAATGGGTTAGGAATTAAGATGACTTAATTCAGAGGGAGTGTACCCGCATTTGCGTGGAAGGAATGGGGAAAACAATTTGGGTAAAACCACTGTTATTGCACCCAACCGGGATCAAACCCTGATCCCCCCATCTTTGGCAGTTTAGTCCAACATAAGATTAGCGTGTTAGACCACATGGCCACCGAAGCGGTTAATTATTTATTATAATAGCTTATGACTCTATTTCATATTAATATGTACACAATGCTTAGAGTAACACTAACAAAATTATGAATATGGAAATATTTAATACGACTAAATTATGTTTGGTCATCTAACACAGTTTGTCAAGTGACCCGGTGATAACATCAGCCCGAATGAGTCGATTGGGGCCCCGACTGGACGCAGAACCCCGCAAACCCAAGAATGCACCCAGTATAGGTCTTCCTCTAGCCACCTCTGAAGAACAAACAACTGTGCCACCAGTTATAGAAATATTGCCAGATACAGAACTAGGTAATATATATTGCTTTTTTTTAACACTTAACACATAAAAGGTTTATTAGGTTTGTATGTGAAGCATGTAAAGGATAATATTCTGTTTATTTGTTTTCATTTTTTCCATTAAGAGTTGCTAACAATTTTACTATTATTGTTATTTTAGATTATATACTTTAACCAAACACTAGCGATAAATGACCAAATAAATATTTTACTCTAAATATAAATTTAGTTATTAGTTAATATTTATAAAATAACAATCAAGGTGAAATTTTATTAGAGCAGTCTATTAATAATTAATTTTAGCATTGAATGTTTTTTATTGGTACTGCTACCCCTTAAAGCTACCTTATCAGTCTTTCAAACTTTCTCTTTTCTTTTTTGTTGAAAACAAAGTAGGGGTTTGCGTAACTTTGACTTGGTTTCGACAGTTACGAAGCTTCGCCAATAAAATTATTGACAGCAAAAATACTCGATACATGTTCAATTATTGCCACTTTGTGGCGTAATATGCATTAAAAATCAATATTCACATGGAAAAAATCTGAATAACTTGGTTAATCAAAATAAAACAAAATATTACAAACAATTATACAATAAAAACTTTTACAAGTAATTATTTTAGTGCATACAGTTTTTAAATAGCCAAGAAATAATATTTTTTCAAGTATAAAACAATAAACAAAAAATATTCAGAATTTGATTTGGTTTCAAGAATACTTCATATATATGATTTGAGTTCACCTAAAATTAAAAAACGTGGATTTCACACACCCCTATCACAAAGTGTTGACCTTGAAATCCACCCTCACGCAATATCTATCTCTCACTCTATTCAGTCTCAGGAAAGATGAATAGAAACACATACAAACATATGTTTCAATCCACCTTTACTGTACCTTCTTTTATATACAAACAGTAGAGTCTCTGACCTAAACAGAACTAACAGGTTGTCGAATTACCGAAATGTCAGATAATACAGAAAAAGATAAAAGAGGAGGGGGAAGGGCAGAGAAACAAATCCAAATTACTGTAAATAGAAGTGCAGAGTAGGTATGAAATAGGGTTTGTTATTAATTATTCTTTTTAAGGCTTGAAGTTTTTCTTTGATTGAAAGAAACACTTTTTTTTTCTCTTTTCACTTGCCATATTTTACACACAGTAAAATCACTTTAATGGGAAATTGCAAAACTCAATCACAGTATGAACGAATACAGTACATACATTCACTAAGGTGGGTGAACAAGCTACGGCCCAGAGGTATGTGACTCACTCACTAACAAAGAAATGATGGTAGTGGGAAAATAACATGCATGCGGATACTGCACAAGTGCACAATAATGTAAATAGCATATCATGAGGATATGTTGGTTTAAACGGAATGTTGGATAACCAAAGGTTGGATTATCGAAACTCTAATTAATATACACACACACGTATTGGCCCAAATATAGTACAGCTTCGCACATAATATGACCCTAAAATGTTGAAGTTGTTCTACATGAAAAGTAAAAGCTCTCCAATATACTTAGTGGTAATAACTTAAATAACAAATGACACTGTTTATTAGCCCCTTTGAATGCTCTTCTTGATGTGCATACAATCCTAAAATTTTCTTCATTTTTTCCTCCAAAGCTGTATATTAGCCTCAGAAACATCAAACTTACTAGCAACCTGCACGTTAATGGTTTGTTACGGCTCACTTATTATTCTTAATTTAAAATTTAACTGTAGCTTCTTCTCATCTCCTTGTTTATTTTAAAACGCCGAAGAAGCCTTCTTTCTAACAGTATCACTCACTTGTGATCTGACATGGACGAATTTTTAATAAACGTAACACACCACAGGTTTCGCCACCAACTAATACAGACCTACTAAATTAACACTTCATTGACACTGAATGCTGGAAATCCTCTTTCACTTCATTTTGAATTTTAGTTTATTATTAGATATGTGTGATGATTCCCTACAAAATAAACTTTTTTAGGAATCTCCCTTCTTTTTTTTTAAGTGAAAATTGCTAGGTTATGTATATAATAAAGTTTTCGGAAGGGCACTTTTAGGAGGAACAAACGTTGCACTACATTCGGGCCAATACCATAACATTAAAGGAAATCGAAATAGTAAATCAATGTTTAAAAAAATATTTGTTTTAATACATTCCTTATAACATTCACACTTTTGGTTAAGTTGTTAAATTAATAGTCTTAAGGCAAGGGTGGCCAACCAGTGGCACATGCGCCACGCAAAGAAATTTTAAGTGGCATGCATAGGCTTGATTTTTTTTAAATAATCAATAGATGCTTTATTTTTAAAATGTTAGTTTATTTCTATTTACTTTAACTATCTTCCAACCTCACTTAAGAGTAAAAAAAGCTTAATTTTTTTTAATAATAGACTTAGTATTGTATTTTTCGCAGGGTATTATTGGTAGAATAAAGTTAGAATAGAGTTTTTGGGGTATAGTGGCACACTCAAGTTAATCAGCGTGAATACTGGCTAGACAGTGGCATGCTGAAGAAAAAGGTTGGCCACCCCTGGTCTAAGGTATCTTTGTTAAGTTTGACCTATAATTATGTTAGGAATGAACCACCATCAATTAAGCAGTATTAAAAATCTCTAACACAAATTCCATTTAAAAATCAAACCATAATAATATTTGATTCACAAATTCCTAAGGCAGCCCAACACAATCTTGCCCACCTGGATATATTTATATTTTCTGTTATCCGGTTGACACCTGGTTATAGCTATTGTGGTTATTGTTTTCAGAAGATGATGAAGAGTATGAAGATGAGGTGGAGCCAGAAAACAATGACGAGGTATCATTGTCCCAAATGTTGAACCAGCACAGAGACGACGATTACTATGGTGGATACGACGAAGATGAATTCTAGATGCCCATACAACTTGACAAGTGTAGGATGAAGATGTATTCGATCGCAACTCAGCTTTATAAGATATAATGAATGCAATTTTGAATGGTTTATGTTTGAGTGAATAATGTACAGATGAATGTGACTTCTAAAAATTTGTTAGATTTTTAAGTTCTTGATTATTTTAATTTTTTTGGAAAGGTGCCTATTAGTTTTTAGTTGGTCCATGTCTATACCAAGTTGAATAGTTTTTGTTTTTTGATATAATATACAACATGAGCTTGAAAACCTGAAGAGAATTGTAAAAACTATATAACATAAGTGTAAATGTATTCTTGTATTAGAAACTGCAACATGAATTTAAAAAGGTGATCAAAGAAGAGTAGTTTGATAAATTAATCATTTGATTGGTTTAGCTATTGTAAGTTTTTATTTGTATCTCTTTGGTGGTATAGTTATTAATTTATTCCAACTCAATCAAATCTTGTATTTCATTCCTTTACTAAGTTTCATACTATTTTTATACTATCTCCTTTACCCTAGTTAAATAAGCACACAGATTAACAAACCATAAATCAACCCAGCTATCCGAGCGAGCAGATGTTCCTGTACTGATTGAACATTGTTAAGGAAGAAAAGAATAGATAACAACTTTTTTTTAAAGGGGCTTACAAGCTCAAGTTTTTTATTCAGAGTCAAACTCGGATTAAATTCTTGGAAAGCTCCTTAGTGTTGAGAAAAGCTTGAATTCAAATAAATTTTTACTAAAGATTTTGAAAAAAGGACATATATTTAAAATTTAAAAAACTTTGACATTACAAAGTCCATTTCATCTATTTATCGTTTATGTTGATTCGTTCCTCTTGCGTGTTTATATTTAAATGTCCTATCATTCTTTACCAATTTCCTTTGTCTCCCATTTGTGTTTTTTTTTTTTTGTTCTTCTTTAAGGAATTTGGGTTGAGTGTTCCACACTCCCTACTGATGAAACCTAGGTCGAGGGATTGGGTGGTATTGATTAATTTTTTTCAAGAGGCAGCCATCATTTTTGTCTTGTGGCAGAAGTGTAGACTGGGAATTGTGTTCTTCTTTTCTTTGTAAAAGTCACTTTTATTCATTCCCTTTTATTTGTATCTATCTATCTTTCCTGTAATTTCGCCCATATTGAACAAAATTACATTTGCATTCATATTTTTATAATGAAAAGAATATCTAAACCATTTGAGATCAAAGTAAACAATGCTTCATCCAGACAAATATAGCACAGAAATAATACCATACAACATGCTCGAATTTGCAGTCTGTACAGCTGTGAGTTTTAACAATAGCTTTTATTAAAGGCTGGAGTTTAAAATTGGTATATATGCAGACCCCTTAAATAATTGTATGAGGGTTTATTAATTGTCTTAAGAGGCTGAAGACTCAGAGAGACAATGATTTGTGAACACTCCATTTGTATAAGAATTAATAAACACTTTCATTTAAAAGATTAATAAGAGATATTCTTCTGAAATATAAAACAATTAAGTCTATGCCATGTTCAATATCTCAATTATGCTATTTAACGTTTTGATTATTTATTATTTTTGCTTCAACACAAAATATATTAGTTTCTAATTGCATCAATTTAAAAAAAACTTATTGCTAATTAAAACTAATCAATAATAAATAAAGTGTTATGGCTTAAAATGCAATTATAAAAATGTGCAAACTAAGATATGATAGTGTTCTATCATTGTTCTATTGTAGTGTAAGAGACCTATTATGTAGAAGAGAAGAGCCCTTATTAAAGTGTAAGGAAGGGTTGTACAGGGCACACTTTGAACCCATTGTCACGTATGCTGTAGTATAAATATGGACATTGAATGTAAGAGGGACTGGGAAAGTGGAGGTCATGTCAATAATGTTTGTGAGGAGCATGTTAGCTGTCATGAGAAGAAACAAGACTAGGAATGAAGCTATTCAGGAAAGAGTGGGAGTACAGGGGGGTACATGAGATAGTAGAGGAAGCAAGACTTGAGATGGTATGGGCATCTAATGAGGATGGAAAAAGAGAGAACGCCAAAGGGAGGATGTATGAAAAAGACCTCAAGGGTTACCTAGAAAGAGTGGAAAGAGCAGATAACAGCAAGTGTGCAAGTGAGAAGATAAGTATAGAAGCAATTAAAGGAGGGAGGATAAAGGAAGATAGAGGTATTTTACTTATAGCCCGTGGACAACGACAACTCTTTATCACGTCTTGAATTTTTCCCAGGATAGAATTCATATTTTAATTTCAGGAATATACTACTTAAAGCTCTAATACATGTTAACTGATAGTCAGTACTTGGATTAGAGTGTATACAAAAAGTTTTTATTTGTTGAATTTTCTTGGTGATGTATCCTTGACATTGGCACTGCTGCAGTACCTTCAACCCCCCTCCGCCATCACCTCCCTACCTCCTTAGATTAAATTTACAATAGGTATTTAATTGGGTTACTGCCTCCCTTTTTCATAAACACTTTAACTTGATGGGGCCTTTAGTAAAGTTTATCAATGCGAAGTCGAATCGAATAATATGAGATATTCTTTAAGTCAAATCAAAGTTCAGATATAAAAAAAAAATTGAAAAAAGTACATGTTTATGTTTATAGCTCTATACATTTTGATACCATATTAAATATAATCTACAAAATGTTATATTGCAAACATGGTTAACATAGTTCATCCTAATTTGAAAAATAAAGTTATCTCAGCATGTAAATTAATTACTTAAGACTTTTGTCATGTCAACATTAATTTGTGATGTACATAACAGCACAAAATTATAAAAATTGAACATATTATATTATTATATGTGTATTTTACCTTTAAATAGTTTTATTGGTGAAGTTTTTTAAGTGTCAAATCTGAAATATTACTTTGAATCTAAATTAGATTTGACATATATTTGAAGTGAAGTTGAAGTTTTGAAAGCTTCGCACACATCTACTCTATTGTAGTAAGCCAGCTATGATTGCTCAGTGAAACCAATTTACTTTTGTAAAGTTCTTTCAGCTGTGCATTTGTGTTATTTTAATTCAAAAAGCAAACTTAATAAAAATTCAAAATAGATCTTTATCTTATTTCTGGGATAATTGTATTATATATGGAAGAAGATGCAGTAAAGGTGGATAGAAACATATAAAAGGAACAAACACAATATGTATTTTACAATTAAAAGAAGAACACAGTTCACACTTAACATTACTGCCGCTGAACAAAGCAGTAATGGTTGCCTTTTGAAGAAAATCAATCATTACCACCCATTCCCTCAACCTACATTTCATTCTATCAGAACTCATCAGGAGGTAGCGTAGAACATGCAACGCAATTTCCTAAAATACACTTAGATAGGAACATACAAAAGGAATAACATATAGGACAAAGACAGGAAATGGACATTGGATGTGAATCTATATAAAATATTTTTATAAGGAAAACATCTTTTTGCATAAGGAGGTAAATGTATTATATTTGGAAGAACATAGTAAGGTGGATATAAATGTATAAAATAAATTAACAGAATATGGATTTTACAATGAAAAGAAGAATACAGTTCACACTTTACATTTTTGCCATTGGGGAAAGAGGCAATGGCTGCCTCTTGAAGAAAATTGATCATTACCGCCCAATCCTCCAACCTGGGTTTCCTTTATATCTGAACCCACCAATATAATTTGTGACAGACGCAACACAACTTCCTAGAAGAGGAAACCATAAAATGCAAAAGGGGGGAAAATGAAAATTACAAAGAATGATAGGACACTTAGATAGGAACATGTAAAAGGAATAACATGAAGAACCCCCAGGGAATAGACATTAGATGTGATAATTACTTGTGTGTGGTTTTTTTTACACCTCTTATAACATATGGAATGTCTTTTAATATGTGCATGCGTATAATGATGAGGGTATAAGGAATTAAGATTTATGTTATCTCTAGTGTTTAATGCTTTGATATAATCATACTTTGATAGCATGACTTAGAGAACATAAAAAATTCTAGAAAGTGCAGAATTTAACAACTTATTAGAAATTTTTATTTTAAGATGTCTTCATCTTTATTTCTTGAGCCTTAATTAAATATTTGTGTCTGTGTCCTGTCAATTTTTGTGTATAGATTTAACATTCTATTTATGTAGTTTATTAATACAACCTATAAGTTTTAATGTTAATATTTTGATGTAAATCTACTACAGTGATAATATAAATTATTTTTTGGTTTACCCACAGAAATATTTTTTTCAATACCTATCCTTATCTTACTGTCTAATAAAATTAAATAAAAATAATAATATGTATTATACTGCAACGTTTAGATGGAAGCAGTAGCCTTTATATTATAAGAAAACTGACTGTCATCTCAATTGATAATTACACTGTATACATTCTGTTACTGTATCAATGATTATTATTGTTCTTTAAAAATTATTTTGTTCACTCTCAATAACATATTTGTTTTTGTTAAGTTTTGTTACTGCTTTATGTTACATGAATATTGAATGTAAGAGAGACAAGGTAAGTGGAAGCTGTAGGAATAAAGTTTGTTAGGAATATCTTAGCTGTCACGTGGAGAAATGGGATAGGGAATAAAGTTATCTGGGAAAAAATGGGAGTACAGGGAGTACACGAAATAGTATAGGAAAGAGGACTGGGATGGTATGGTCATGTGATGATAATGGAAAAGGAGAAAATACCAAAGAGATTGATAGGAATGAAGTATGTAGAAAAATACTGTAAGGGGGACCAATAAATAGATGGGAAACAGGTAACAGAAAATGTCCAAATGAGAGGAGAATAATGGTAGAGGAATGGAGGAAAATGGAGGCATTCTATTAAACTGAACTCCACAGGCAGAAAATAGTTTATGGCGATTATGTTGATGATTGCACTAGCAATACACGAAGGAATTATTGTTTTCTTAAGGAAATAGATAGGACAAAAAAAATCTTATATAAAATACATCCCATTAGTAGTCTTAATTATCTATTCTGGCTATTAACGAATTAAACTATAGTTTCCAAGGAAATAGGACAAAGAGGGTGGATTTTAAGTAAACACATAAGCATTTCTATGAACGATGTTGGAAAAAAACTTGATCTCTACCTGAAATTTAACCAT
The DNA here is from genome assembly GCA_902141385.1 of Timema californicum. Classification (NCBI taxonomy): domain Eukaryota; kingdom Metazoa; phylum Arthropoda; class Insecta; order Phasmatodea; family Timematidae; genus Timema; species Timema californicum. The sequence continues at coordinate 261,919 of CABFOW010000254.1, forward strand.
CTCGTCTTGTTGGATCCAGGCACACTAAAACCAGTAGCAAGGATGTATAAACTATTTAATCTATAGGAATAGGATGAGTAGGTTGAATTTAACTCAACCGGTGAGAGAAAATGAATAACCGGCTCTCACTACAGTGATTTTGGAATAAGGAATAGTGGTTGAAACAGTAAAAACTAAGAAAACATTCCCCCAAATAACTTAAAAGAGGTGGTGTGAGAAAACTACAGGGAAACATTTGAAAAACCACCCCTAGTGCACCCAGTTAAGACTTGAACATTGACCTCCTCATCATTAGAAATCCGGTCTATAGCGAGCCTAACAAAAGAAACCAAATATAGCTTCAGAACAAAAACATAGCTTAATTTTCTGGTGTAATCAACAGTTGTTGAATATCTGTCAAGGATGTCTTGAAATTTAATGACAACTTTTTCTTTTCATTTAAAAAGTTTGTTATCTAATTATACTATGCTCATAACAGATATTCAACAACTGTTGATGTCAGTGTGTGTAGAAAATTAAGCTCTATGATTGTACTAGAGCAATATTTGATTTATTTTGGCTAAAATGTTTTGTTATAAAAACTGCAAAAAGACTGGGCTTTTCTCATGTTCCTTTCATCCTCACCTTAATAAAACAAACTTTTATATTATATAATTTATTATTAGAATCTGATCTTTTGCATTTTGTGTATGCATATTATGGGTGTGCAAAGCTTCCAAAACTTTGAGTTGACTTTTAAAAAATGTCAACTTCTCTTGAGAGGAACTTCTGGTCTCGCTAATAATTTTTTTTGACAACTATTCAATTCAATATTCAACCATTGCCATTATGAGCTGATATTACATATTCATATTAAAATATAACAAACATTTGGGAAATTAAACATTTTCTGAATTATTTTACTGTATACAACAAATACATTAACCAAAAATCTTATAACTGAAAAAGTAGACTTAACACACTCACAATGCATTTCCTAGTATAGGTTTAACCAATAAGCTAACTTTGGGAATACCTATTCCAAACTATTATCTTATCAATCCGACGCCTTAGCTCAGTTGGTAGCGTGTCTGTCTACTGAGCTAAGGGTCCCGGATTCAATTCCCAGCATGGCCGAAAACTCATCTTCAATTAAACATGGGCTTACCCTTTCAGTGATGTTTTAACATCCGGGTACTGAATGTTGTGCTTGTTCTAATCTTAAGTTAGACTAGACAATGCAAGCTGGTAGTGGAAAAATATACAGTGTGAATAAACAACTGACCCAGGCCACAAACTGGAAACAGTAATGGAAGGAGAAAAAAATCATGCTATAAAACTTTTGATGCTCTGTTCTTGTAATTTTTATTTCCTGAATTGAAACCTAAGTTGACAACATTATTTTCGTTTGTTTCAAAGCTCAGTGCTTGGCATTTCATTGGATTAATCTATAGTATAATTCTTATGCAATTATTATTATTAAGACAATGTTAAGTTTAGTTTATAATATTTCTTAATGTTCATAGCCTTAACAACTCTCTATACATGTAATAAAGTAGAGTTTCAGTATTTATATAGTTAGTGAGTAATACTTTAGTGTGAAATTATTTTGTCATGTAAAGTGCTCAAAACCAGGGAGTTGAAGTTGGTTCTTGAATCTATAATCCAAATTCGAATCCCTGAATAAAAAAAAGTTGTTTGAGGCTTGGTGCCACTTACAAATGAGTAATTATTTTGTTTGTCATTTCTATTAGATCATAAATAACAACTACAAGAACACTTTTTCTAGTAAATTAATTATAATGTATTAATACAATAACTTTGTCCTTTTTTTTTGTGATTTTGATATTTCTTATAATTATTATCAAGTCAAGGTTTTCATTATTGTATGTGAGATTTTTTACGATTCTCGAATCTCTCGAATACTGCAGGATTTGAAAGAATTGACGATTTAAGTGTCTCATCTCTAGTTGGTTTTTTAGTTTTTTTAACACCCCATTTTACTACTACCTGTTCAATATATTAAATTAATGTTAAGAAAATATTATTAATTTTGATTCAAACATCTTTTACTTGAAATGTTAATAAAAGTATTTTTAAGTTCTTAATTTCCAAGTACACCAAAATATGCAGCTGAGCCTGCATAGTTAAAATATATATTTTATTATAAGAACTTTCCTAATCGTAAACCCTGGTGTCACTGTCGCTGCCAGATTTAAATAATTCCACGAATGATTATAGTTCTTCACCCTAACTATCAAACAATTAAATATTAACTTAACAAATTATCACCTTTGCACTGCATTCAAAATACACATTCACTGAACTATTTGATATATTAAGGAAGAGTGAAATGATCTACAATTTTCAACCCTTCATCCCCCTTCACACACCTTTTTATACTCTTGCCACTTATCAGAAAACTGAAGCCCTCATAGTTCACAATTAAAACACAACAAAACACATAGTTATGTAATTTTTGGGTTACACCAGTCACCTTTTTCTGGAGTATAGAGTAAAACTCAGATTGAACTATGGCAGCATGGCTAGAGATTGATCATGGTTACTTGGATACTGTTGTTGCCCTGTTCTTTAAAATGTGTTTTATTGAACTTTAATTGTGAACTTTGAGGCCTACAGTTTTCTGGTTAGTGTGTAGGCCTTGCCCTTCTATCCTCCTTTCAATGTTTAATTTTATACAGCCGTTTGGCACCATTTTCTTTTTGAATCTATTTCTTTGTACTCATTTTCTCAGACTTTCTGTATAACTGGGATAGGTATATCTCATTTCTCAATAATCACTCATCTTAAAATGTTTGCTTTCACCTGGAAGTTAAGTACGAGGTGTGTCAGGAAAGTAAAGATACATTGTGTCAGTGTCGCTAGGGGGAGTTTAAATGCTTGTTGTGAGTAAACTGGCATTGACTTTGATCCTTTTGGATCTCCTTTCCCTTTGGTTTGGCAGTACGAAAATAGTTTTTTTTAGAGTGGCACGTTATTAAAATGGCAGTGCCAATTCAATATTATGCCAAATGTGAAGTTCGTTCTATGATACTTTTCTGAACGTAGAAGGTAAGCAAGAGCCCAACGAAAATTCACAAAAAATTTCTGCTGTTTATGGTCACATTATAAGTTGACAAAATGTGACGAAGTGGTGCCGTGAATTCTCGGGAGGAAGGACTAACGTTCATGGTGAACAAAGGAGCGGTAGGCCATCTTTGATATTTGAAAACCTTCAAAAAATTGAAAGAGAAATTCATGCAGATCTGCGTTTGGTGATAAGAGAGTTGTATGACATTATTCTTGAAGTTTCTAAGACTACGATTCATGAAGCCATGACAGAAACATTAGGTTATGAAAATTTGTGTATGTGCTGGGTGAACACAAGCAAAATTGCATGGGTTCTGCGCTCACGTTTCTCAAGTGCTACGCAGAGGATGGATCTAGTTTTTGGACTTCAATGTGACTGGGGCGAAACATGGGTTTTTCACCACACTCCTGAATCGAAGCAGCAGTCATTGCAATAGTGCCATACTCATTCTCTTAAAACCAAAAAATTCAAAACATCGACTTCAGCAATAAAAAAAAATCATAGATACACTTTTCTTGGACGGAAGAGGCATTCTCCTGATTGACTTTATGCCACCTGGCACAACATTTAATGACAATGCATATTGTAAGACCTTGAGACAGCTTCAACGGGCCATTCAGAACAAAAGGAGGAGAATGTTGACTAATGGCGTCTGCCAGTTCCAAGAAAACACTCGGACCTACACCGCGTGTGCCACCACTGATTTGCTTGACAGTTTAGAATGGGATGTTTTGGATTACCCGCCCTACAGTCCAGATCTTGCACCTAGCGATTACCACTTGTTTCTTCACCTGAAGAAACGAAGAAGTCGTACTTGGTTTAAAGTACAGGTGGCATACTTTCATGACTTGGGGATACAGAAATTGGTTTCCAGCAGTGGCGGCTCGTGTATAAGTACTGCGGAACTGCAGCACCCCCTATTTCCACTTGATATTATCGATAATATTTAATATAATGAGTCCTTTTTTCTTTAATTCATTCTTTATTTTCGTAATATAATATATATTTCTTAAGCTTAATGTCAGTACTTCAGTATCCATTCCTCAGTTTATGAAAAAGATACAAAAATCTTTGTATGGAACTGTGCGCTTCACAGTTCCAGTGACGTGGTGTTTGAGTGTTGTGTGCATGCACACATAGGAGGAAGGTGAAGAGGAAGGCGGGATTGAGAGAGCACTGTTGCTCTCGCAGTGCCAGCTTTGGCGTGATGGTGGAAGTTTTTTATACTCAGCGTGTGTTGTGCTTAAAAACCGTGTACCATATTCTTGAATGTGATCAAGTGTAGAAGAGTGTAGAATTAGATTATTATTCTGCTTCCAGCTATTCTATTTGATTCATTTTTTTTTCTGTTCTTTTATTTAACAAAAAGAATAAATGCGCGTGCAGTAATTTCAATGGAGAAAAATTTCCTCAATTGTCATCCAGAAATCAAGTAGAAAATTAAAACAAGAAGAATGTATTTCATTTTTAAATGAATAGATCAAGCTTGAACTGTAACAATTTAAGTTAAAAAAATAAAGTTTTTTTTATAAGATTTTATCAAGTTCCCGAGTAAATTTCATTTTATATATGTTTTTTTCCTTTTACACAATTTTAAAACAAAGGCTAAACATTTTCTGGAGCAGCACCCACACTAATTTTAGCTACGAGCCGCCACTTGTTCTTAGGCTTAATAAGTCTTTGGGAAATGGCCGCGAATATGTGGAAAAGTAAAATTATTCATATGTAAGTAGTTTTCAGTATAAGTTTAGTCAAAAACATTTATTTGTAAAAAAAATTTGCTCGTCTACAGCCTGTCATACCCGCTTGTCGGAGTAGTAGTCGTAATATATCGGCTGTGTACATACAATACCATCGCAGTCGCAGCAGTAAATCGGATGGAATGAACATTGTTGCTTTCTACCAACAATGTCGTTGCGACACCTTACGTCCAGCCAATCAGAAACTAAGATGGTTGGACTACTAAAATCATTTCAAATTAATATTTATCCGACCTAGGAAAATAGTTCTTGTAAATAAAAAGAAATATACATTGCACTTTTTAAATTAATAATAAACACATTTAAGAATATTTTCAAATTATTTGCAAACGCGAATATGACTTTGATTTTGTAGTCATAGTCCATGCTGATGCTGGTGTATTTGTGTTCTTTGGCTAGATTTTTTTCCCATGATAGTTTTATGGAAGCTTAAACCAGTTCAAAAATTAATTTTGATTGAGTCTGTCAGGCAATATCCACCTTTTTTTTGTTAAAATAGATCCTCTTAAAAAAGATGTGTCTAAGAAAACCTTACAATGGACCCAAATTGCTCACACTCTCAGTGAAGTTACCGATCATAATAGAGCCTTTAATTATATACGAGCCCCACACCTAGGTTTATCTATTGAAAACAATCTAATTTAAATTTATTATTACTTGATCATTTATAACTAAACAAAAACTTCTGACACATGAAGGTAACGTCAGTTATTACACTTAAAACTATTTTTGTCGTGCTTTGCATCTTGCTATCCGTTTGATTTGTATGAACATTTACACTCTCTGGTAAGAGATAAAGAAGTTTGAATTTAACGGTGAGGTACAGTATCACGATTATTCTTGGAGGTAGGTGGGAAACCATTTGTAAAAACTCACATTATTTCACACAACTGAGATTTGAACTCTGATCACAAAATCAATAATTCCGTCAGATGAGAAGTTGACACTTTGGTCCAAATTACCATAAATAAATGGGTATTGTCATTGTTAAAATTGAAAACTAAATGACCCCCTCTCTCTCCATGGACAAATGTACTGAGTTAAATTTGTTAAAAAATAATATTTATTGCATTAAGAAAGCAAATTTAAATGCCTTTACAAATAATAAATCAATTAATTATTACCTCTAGTGTATAATTATGTATTGTATTAATAAAGTCCTTACATTGATCATCTTAGTTAACTTACTGACAGTACTTACTCTATGGCATTAGTAACTCGAATGTTTATTGCCGCACTTAAAAAAGTATGCCACCTATACCTACCTAGAGTTAGATCTATCCAGTCCACCTCATTGTACCACATCTCTTTCAGGTTCATTCTAATGTTAACCTTCCATCTGTGTCCAGGTCTTCACAATGGTCTATTCCCATTGGATTTACCAATTGGTTTCCTGAACATGATTCTAGACTCTCTCATTCACGCTGAATGTCCTGCCCATTATAATCTACGATACTTAATTATTCTAACAATGTATTGTGATGAATATAGAATATGTAACTAGTCATTATGTAGCCTCCACACTCCCCAGTTGCCTCATAATTTTTTGGACCAAATATCTTCCTAAGCTCTTTGTTTTCGAACACCCTAAATTGGTCTCAATCATGTAAGGTAAAATACCATGTTTAACACCCATTGAGAATAACAGGTAAAAATGTTGTTTTGTATACTATCTATTCTGAGTTTTACATTCCTTGAAAGCAGGCCAGATGTCAACAACTTAATGACCTAGTAATAATATGCATTTTCCAACTATTTTTTCCTCCTAATTTCCAATCTAATATTGTTATTGCTAGTTGAAGTTGTTCCTGAATATTTAAGTTTATTAACCCCATTAAATGATATGCTGTTCACTGTCATCTATAAATTATTACTGTCCCCAATCTGTGTTCTCCGTGGGATCATATACTTGGTTTTTCCAGTGTTCACTTACAAACCTATTTCCTTACTAGCCTCTAAAGAAATGTCTTCATTTCTTGCAACATCTTCTTTACTAGTAGGTCTACTTAATAAAGCTAAATCATATGTATATCCTAATGGCTGGTTTGTACCGTTTAACATCAACCCTTCCCTTCTTTCTTGTACTACCCTAATAATGTATTATACAATGGGGCTAGATTAAAAATTAATGGTGAAAGTGTACCTCCTTATATAGTCTGAAAGTATTTGATTAGTGAGATGTTTTTTGTACATTATCTTCAAGTATTATTATTATTATTATTATTATTATTATTATTATTATTAGCACCACATCTTACTACCCTTTTGGCTATACGCACTTATGCTAATGTGTAATGATAGGGTGATTGTGAGATGAAATGGAGGACCTACAGTTTAACGTGGGATCCAAACAATGGCGCAGGCTTGGCATTCCACATATTCACAAGTTGTGATTTATTAACGCCTGGTCATAGATGAAGGAAGGGTTTGTTTGGAAAGCAGAAAAATCTGTGCCAGGATCGAGGATTGAACCCCGGACCCTTAATACAGAAGTCTGACACCTCACCCCTAGACCACCAGGTCACCTTCAGGTCTTATTAAATGATAAAGATTATTTATTTTAAATACATATTATCTGAAAGTTTGTGAAATTTTAAGGTATTATATGTAAAAAAAAACCTTTTTGTGGGGGATCACAAATTTTTGGGGTATCCTACCTTAGCTAAAATTCCATTTAATTTTTTTAAAATTAATTTTAAGCCTTTTTAAAATCTAAACATAATTTATAAACCATCATGTTGTAGTGCAACCTTTTTCTTCTTATAATATTTGCCGAATAGTAAAAATCTAAGCCATTATTGTTATATTTCATCTAAATCCACACTAATGTTCCTCAATTATTTCCTTTGCATATGGCATCAATCTAATTAAAATTATTTTAGATATTATTTAGCATGCTCATGAAATTAAATCCTAGTATTTCAAACGACTCTACACTATTTGTATTGCACGCGTGCTAACATGTAAATATATTAGCGCTCTTTGGCTTTAAAGTCTGATCACTAAAACTCAAGATTAGCCGGACCCGTATATCTTAGACCTTGCTCATTCCAGCTGTAAGCTCATTCAATTGTCTTTGCTTATTTAAGTTATGTCAACACTTTAAAACTTTATTGAATGGCTCTATCTCTGCCCTCTGATCTGTGACTGTTTGGTCAACCAACATGTTTATAAATTTGAGGTTAAATAGATTTTAGTGATAGTAATACTAATGTCGGGTTTTGTCTTTGAGCGAATGATTAATGTTATTGACATACCGTATTTGGCTATTAATACAATATTTTGACCTAGTTTTTGAATGGGTATATATTATTAGTTGACTTAGGCCTTGTGTTAAAATCTAAGCATAGTAGTTTGTACTATATTGATTAGTTTAGTGATATGTCAGAAGTTTCGAGCTCCGAATGTGCACCATGGAATTTTTCATGGATTGTACCAAATGAGCTGGCTGGCATGGCTTGGCCACAAACTCCTGCAAATTTACGCTTTCTTGAAAGTCAAGGTATTAAACATCTAGTTACACTATCACCTGAAAAAAGACCACCCATTCATGCTTTCCCAGGGTTTAAATGGACAGAAATACCAATAGAAGAATTTGAACCACCGAAGTTGTGTCAAATGAGGAAGTTTATTGACCTGTGCCAAAAAAGTAGAACAAAAAATGAGGTTAGTAAAGGATCCTACAGACGACACGATTTGGTCGGGTGGTCGGGCCAATTTGGTCAGATCAGGCACAATATCGGGTTGTGTGACGCCCGACAAAATTTTCTATTTCATATCGGGTGATGTCGAGTGGCCGGCGCATCCAACCGCACTATCGTCCAACCAAATCATCTCGTCTGTAGCATTGTCAGGTGATTTAGCGTGTCAGTTGTACTACAGTGGGTAAGCCTATTGTGTATATTGTGACATCTTATAACTACACTTTTAACGTGTAATTAGCCATTTTTTGACCCACATTTTTTTTTTCTGGAATTAATCCCTAACAATGCTATTAGCACAATCCCAACTTTTTGGTGTTTGGATTAATATAGGTGGCATGATGCGTCTCTCTCTTAGAGAAAAAATACCCTGATGAAACCAGGTACTAAGTCAGGTCATCTGTAGATAACAGGTGACCTGGTGGTCTAGGGGTAAGGTGTCAGACTTCTGTGCTGGCGGCCGGGGTTCAATCCTCGGTCCCGACACATATTTATCTGATTACCAAACCCTTCCTTCACCTCTGACAAGACATCTTGTGAATGTGGGGAAAGCCAGGCCTCCACTGTGGTTCGGATTCCACGTTAAACTGTAGGCCCTCGATTTCTTCTCACAATCATCCTACCATTACACATTAGCGTAAGTGCGTATAACCCGAACAGGTATTAAGACGCGGTGCTAATAATAATAATGTAGATAACACCTGATTTGGTCAGGCCGACTGTCGGATCAACCAGATCAGATTGTCTCTAGGGCCCTTAAGACCACATTATTATACAAGACTGAACTGTCTGAGCACAGCTGAGCTATAATTTTATTATTTGAATCCAACATAATGCTTTATAATATAATGTGTAACTTTTATACTTAACATTAAGTTGAAACTCAAGACCTATCTAACATATTTGGCCTACATTTGGTTTTATAAACAGATGAATGATTTGGGATAGTCTACCTTCAATCTAATACCAATCACTTGTTTGTAATTGTAAAAAATAAAATTTTGCAAAAAACAAAGATTCTGATTGTATCTGCACTGTTTACTATAAGTATTGAAGGGAAAGATTGCCCTTGACATGGGTAGGCCTACTTTTCTCTTCGATCTCACTAATAATTAATTTAAGTTACTTGAACAGGATCTTTTATTAACTCATGTTCCATCTTTAAAATTATGCTATTTCTTTCTGGAATTTTTTTTCTGTCAAACCCGTCTTTGTTTCTTCCTTGCTCAGCTCATTTAATTTACAACCAGCATTCTATGCCTCTTAGTTTCCAGCTAAGATTTGTCGTTTTCAGTTAGGTTTTCGGCTGCAGCCTACTTCCTAACTTTACATTAACCACTTAATCTCCTTTATTTTATCGCCCTGAATAGGGACCTATATTGCTATAGTACAGTATATATGTGCTTCCTTTCACTCGCCGAGTCCTGCCATGATTCTCCTATTATTCTAGTATGGTTGGACAACAGTTGATTCTCGGCCGGGGTTCAATACTCGGTCCCGGCACAAATTTATATGTTTACCAAACCCTTCCTCCACCTCTGACAAGACATCTTGTGAATGTGGGGAATGCCAGGCCTCCACCGTGGTTTGGATTCCACGTTAAACTGTAGGTCCTCCATTTCATCTCGCAATCACCCTACCATTACACATTAGCGTAAGTGCATATAACCCGAACGGGTAGTAAGACGCGGTGCTAATAATAATAATAGTAATAATAATAATAACAATTGATTCTAGATTCTTTATTTTATTCATCACTTTTATACATAACTAACACACCGTTCCCTTACAGGGTAGGTCAGGAACTGTCCATATAATCGGAAAAACAACTCCGTACTTAATCCATTCTCACCAACTTTCTCCAAACTTCCCCATCCTTGCACACTCCCTTCACAACAACAACATCTATACACCGAGTCATACATGCTCTTTTATTCTTAAAACTGTTAATCGTTCTCTTTTTCACACATTTGTCTACAACATTTAGCCACGTCTTACATGGCCTACCCCTTCCTTATGATCCACACACACTAACTGCATATATTTGCTTCATCACTCGATCCACACTCATCCTCTCAAAATGCCCAACGTTAGATGGTTCTTTCATATTGACCTATCGGATTCCCTTTCAAACTGCACTCCTTCAGCACCCATTCATTACTGACTCTGTCCATAGGAGTTTTTACACCTGCATTTCTTAGAAATCTCATTTCATCCACATTCACCTTGCTCTTGTCTTTATCCTGACATACACCCTTCACATCCATGAAACAATGTTGCCATCAACTCTTTTATATATAGGCCTACTGCCATATTTGTCTCTTACAATATTCTTACATTATTTGTAATAATCTACACACATCTAACTACTCTCCGAAATACATTCATCTGTTTGTTGATTCAATCATCTATTCTTCGGACTTTATCACAGAACATTCTGCCCAGATACTACAAAAAAACATTTGCTTGTTCTAACGGTTTTCCATTTACACTAAGCTGTCAATCATTTCCTGATCTGTTCCTATAAAAAACTATATCCTTAGCCTTGGAGACATTTATATATGAAGATCCATTCTCCCTGTCAAATGATTTAATGCTTTCTGCAAGTCACTTTCATTTTCAACCATTAATACAGCCTCAGGTGTATATAGCAGCCCACTCACATTCACATTGTTCATATGTACACCAACCACTTCCACACAAGCATTCCTCATACACTTATCCATGAATACATTAAAAAAACATGGAATCATAACACAACCTTGTCAAACAACCTGTTCAATGTCAAACCATTCTCTCAAAGTTCCATCAACCCTAACGCATGCTTTACTTCCATCATACACTGCCATAATTGCATTACTAACCATGCATTCACACCATACTCTCTCAGAACATTCCAAAGTATTCTCCCATTCACCCGATCATACACTTTCTCCAGATCCACGAATGCACAATAAAATTTATTCCTTAGTGGCATACTTGGTTATATGATACAAATGGTAAATTTTTGGTCCATGCAATCTCTACCAAGCACAAAACTACATTGCACACCCTAAATATTGACTGCAGTATTTTCACGCACCCTCTCAATTAAGACTTCCAATAACTTTACCTGGAATACTCATCAAACTAATTGCCCTATAATAATTCTTACATTCATTCTAAATGCCAACCAACATAGTTCTATGAATGCCTATTTCCATATGCAGGCCTACCCATAGAAGTATAGATGACATCAACTCATACCTTCTCACAAACAGCTTAGATCTTTGGCTTAGGATTTGACTTACTCTCTAACATAATAACATTAATCTTATCTGGGATTAAGTCTAAATTGTATTTGAATGATTTTCTTTAAGCTATTTTTCCCCTGGGTTTGAACCTATACATTTTATAAATGACAAGGTTACTTACTGTAGCTCCTCTATGTGTGTTATAAGTCAGTTGGAATTCACTGTCGCATGGGTAGAGGACGCACGGGAGTCATGGCCGCTTGCTACTTGGTTCATTTCCTCGACCAACCTCCAGAGAGAGCCATTATCAATATTAGACTGATGAGACCCGGTTCTGTTGAGACATATGAGCAAGAAAAAGCGGTTGTTGCATACCATGATTATTTGCGCCGCACCAAGTCGTGAACTTCAACGGTTGGTACATTCTAAGTAACTATTGGAATTTAACCCTAGTTGATATATTACCTACTCCTTTAAGGCATGGCTATACATGCTACCTGGTCACTATGCTGTAGTATTGCAGTATGGCCACCCTAATATATATAAAACAGGGTTTTGTATGCTCGTGACCAGGTTATAAGTATGGTTGTAACCTCTTATGGATTTTTCTTTGCCCAACTAATAAGTTATTGATATCATGCTTTATTCTTTAGATTAAGTTAGTTTACTAGTTATAGATTTGGTATTCTAAACAAGGGCTACAAGTAGGTGACTTAATTTTATAAGTAGGGATGAGGATAAGAACCCTGCATTGTTGTGGAAAGAGAGGAAAAACACAGTGAAAATCATTTGCGGGAATTTACCCCCAGGTCACCTGCTAGAGATTTGATCCTTGACCAACTGTCTCTTACCTTTAGCATGTGTTCATTTTCAGAATAGGTGTGCTTTTAAAATAGGCTATAAGTTTTTTATTTTATTGTACTCAAAATAATTATGAAGAAGATTAGTTGATTCAAAACACAAATTTCAACCTGTGACATTGAAATAATACATTATTTAAAAGTGTATAGTAATAATCCACATACAGTTTACATAGTTTCGATAAAATTTATGAATGACTTTCATTTAGGTACAGCGACACAACATTTGTAAGCACCTAATTGAAAAATCTAAATATTCTAAACACTTGCCACATAATCATAAATCGTACCTAGTACCTAGGGTAGTTTAGTTTCAAGTGTGTGACTATCAAGTACAGTTATTTATTAAATAATTTAATTATTTTATATTTTGAAGAACTTTATAATCTTAGAAAAGCAAAAGGAAATCAATAAAAACTAAAGTTTTTAGTATGACATTGTTTATTATCAAAACGAGTAGAGTTTGGCAAAGCTAATTTTTAGCAGATACATTTGGTAGGTTTTGTGAATTTGGTTAAAACTGAGCTTAGCTCTTACTGTAATCATGTCACAAAGTTTTCATTATATTAATTTAAATTAAATGGATCTCTTTGTTTTCAGATTGAGAGATATGAAATCTTACCACACAGGTACTTGAAAACATCCATGTTGTGAAATGGCGATGCCCATGAAGAAGAGAGAATTTAGTTTTTCTTTAAATATGAAACCTTAATCAGAAGTTCTTAACTTATTTCCAATATTACAATTTAATTCTGGTAACAAGGAGGTCAAGCTAATGCAGGTGCACTTTAAACTACTGGGTCAATCCTTCTCATGGCTATCAAAATAATCAACTCAAATATCACCCACATGTGCCACATTCATAGACTTAAAATGAGTATGTTTCTCTCAAATATTGGCATATGTATTCAATTGTGATGTGTTGAAATGGACTATCTGGAGGTTAGGTGAAAAGTTGTTAAGATATGGATTTATGGGAAGTAAGAAAAGGTAAGAGTTTCTGCAGTTTTTGTTTCAAAACTTTTCTTTTTTTGACAAAATAGATCACATATTGCTTGAACAGTACGAATATAAAGAGTTTAATCTTCTTCACATAGTGAGATACACATCTGTTGAATATCTGTCAAGGGTGTTTTGGAATTTAATGACGACTTTTTTCTTAATTTACATAAAAGTTTCTCGCCTAATGCATCTATGCTTATAACAGATACTCAACAACTGTTGCTATCACCATGTGATGAAAATTAAACTCTATGTTTGTACTTATAAGAAGTATTGATTTATTTAGGCCAAATAATGTTTTGCTATGAAAACTGCAAAAATTCAGGCCTTTTCACGCGTCGCCTACATTCTCACCTTAAGTATTTTTTCTGTCTCACATCTAAAGTTAAAAATAATTTTATTGTTCTTTTTTTTTTTAGTATCACATTTTAGGATGAGGAAGGTTATATTTATAAGTGTACCTGTGCATGAAGGGAGAGTGGAAAACCATTTTCGGTACACCTGACATGGGTTCATACCCTGATCTATTTGTCATTGGCAGTCTAGTCTAACACAGGAGGGACACCTTAGACCATGCAACCTCTGAAGCATTTATTACTCTTTTAAAGCCTAGCAAACATAAATAGGCTTAGTGTTTTTTACACCATCATATCTTACTCTCCATCCGGTCAATACACATTTTAACTATGGCAATAAAGTATGGATGAGGGAGTTAGAGCTTAAAGGAGGTGTACCCTCATTTGCTTGAGGAAGAGCTAAAAACAAAACCACCCCCAATACACCCGGTTGAGTTCTGAACCCCAATTCCTTGTCATTGGCAAACCAGACTATATGAGCTTGACATTCAAATCATATGTCAACTGATGCAGGTGTTAAGATCATTTTTCGAGTCCTCTATTTTATATACTTCACCTTGTTTAAATCTAACCAATAAAAAAACTAGGTGTTATGAATAAGTGGAGGACAACTAAAAAGTTAAAAATTATTACCTTATTTATTGAAGAGTATTTTTTGAACACCATGTGCTATTTTGTTGTGGATTTATTTAATTGCTATACCCATAAGCTTTAGTAAATTAATTTGTATTTAATAAATTAATTTTTAATGGAATTAATCAGCCTTCTAAATACTGAAGCAAAGGTGAATTAAAATATCATATTTGGATTTTAATTTGTTAATTAAAACAAATTCAAGTGTAATTTACACCAATAACTTTATCCTATAAGTCAACAATACAACACCTTTAAGAAAAAAAAAATCATTAGCAGTTTTTGACATGCTGTTGGGTCAGCTGCGAAAACAAAAGCCTCTTCACCTCGTCTGGTTCACTCCATTACTTCTATCTACATATCTTATTCTGGTCTCCTCTTATATTAACGATGGATATGTAGTTATTTTAAACATCTATACCAAAACTCAAAAGTAACTAACATATCTCTGACTTAAATAGTTTATTTTCTGAAACCTAAAACAACATAAGACACAAAGGCTAGAATAATTATAGTTTTAATAATTCTCAGAACCGTCAACTGTATGCTACAATCCAATTTTCACAGTAAGTGTCATATCCAACGGCTATAAAAGTTACTAGATCTACTTTCACATGGTCAAACATAGGTTCACATAACCTTGCAGCTGTCACCTTTGATAGATATAAAATAGCACTAATAATATAGTAAAAAGTTATCTATGCTAGTCACAAAAATTATGCTTATATTTTATAAAAGGCATTTCCTGTGAAAATTAATTTGTACCACAACAAATAGAGGTTGAATAAAGAATTCACATCAAATTTACATCCAACATGAAGTGTGACCTGAAATACTTTTGTCTTTGGTGACATCACATTCACATAGAGCTGTGGCTCAAGTCTAGCTCATTTGGAGACTCTATCTCCTATTGAGTGACTACGCATGTGCGGTCGGTCTACTAGCAAAAAATTTGTATGTCCAATGGGTTGAAAAAACTTCAAAGAGAAATGTCATCTGCGTCTGGTATGAATACTATGGCTAGGTGTTAGTTTTTTTTCTTGGCACAGGATATTGATACCCTTTTGGGTTATATACCTATGTTCTAATTACCTTAATTTGTCAAGGTGGAATTTAGAGGAAGTAGAGGTAGAGTGTAAAACCATTTACACCCAATCGGTATTCGAACCTCGATCTCCCCATGATCAACAGTCTTAGTCTATTGCAAGAGTGCTCTCTTTGATCACGCCACCATTTAAGAGCGTAGTTAGTGTTCTAGAAGTAGAAAGGGGTATGGCCCAACATAAACAAAAATTTGTTCTTATAAAATATTCACATATCTCGGTGAATTGACACAAAAAAAATATCAAATTAACCACTATGCCACTCAAAATTAGGTTGACTATTATTTTCCTAAGATTTATCTTTCATGCGCACCTGGTGTTTTTTTGTCACTTTCCAAACCTAAAATTTTATTGTTGTACACATATTTAAGAATTATATTGCTCATCATAGTAGCACAGTAACTCAGAAAGGTCATAATAAAGGAAAAACTGATTACGGACAAGAATTTATACATTACCATTGACAAAAATATGATTTTTGCGTCACATGGTCAAACTTTGCCATATTGAACTGAACTGATTGTATATTTTGTAACGGAGAGGAAACTGTTTTTTTATAACCATAAGTAATTTTTTTTTATCCGTGTTCACTCAATTCAAACACAAATATATATATCAATCAATTTTTCCACTAAACGAAAGAAACAGCTAATTTTGGCTACTAATTCAAACAAGTGTTATTTTCATCGTGTCTCACCACAAGGTTGAGATAGTGCACATAGCTTAGTTACGCTAATGTTGAGATGAGAAAGATAAAAACTAGAGTAAATGCAACTATATTTGAGTGGAGAAAGAGTGCAAAACCATTTATGAAGAAGCACCTTCTCTACACCCGACCAAGATTCAAACCTTTATCTCCATGTTTTTGGCAATCCAGATTATTTTGAGGGTGACACCTTGGGCCATGCGATCATCGAATTGGGACAAACAATTCGACCATCTAACGTTATGTCATTAATTAGCTGATAAGTGTAAGAAAAATCTTTGGCCTTCAACTTTGCCCAAATAAAGAAATTATTATTGTTATTATTTATTAGTATCAATCCCACACGGTTTTGCCCGTGACCCACTGTGATATAATAATTATATAAGTGCCCCCCCCCCCCCCCCTTCTAGTGCCTTTGCCCTTTCTCTCTAAAACTAAACCTAAACCACATTCACAAAATTATTATAAANTTGTTAAAAATAGCCTAATCAAAAAGCTAAATAAAAATTTAAAAATCCGACTTTGAGGTGTATTCCCTCCACCTATGTTAAGAATTTCAGATAGCTGCATGCCGTAGATTTGGCTGGGCATCGCACACAAACAGACAAACACTTCCTTTTTTTACTATAGATATCATCATAAAAATCAGCCTAATGCTTTATTGGTCTTATCTCACCATCAGTGCGGTAAATTACTTGCTACAATTCGGTCACAGCTGATTCAGAGGCTTTCAAACATTAAGTGAATTGATTCTTTTCCTACAATTATAAAATGTTTGAATTAAAATAATAATTTATAACTAAGTTTTTTTTATTTAAAAAATGTTTTTCTTGAATTTGACTCCAATAAAGAGTTAAGAACAATACATTTATTGGCAAAAAGTTTTGTCTATCATAATGTCACATTTTAATAATAATTTAGATGCATCACTTGATAAAATCAATGTTGGTCATGGAATGCGTACTCTCTCTCAAACTTGTTTTGCTTGACTCTCGGGTGTACATTTATAAAAGTTACTAAAACAAATGTCTAACACATCTTGGTGTTTATCGCTATTCTAATACGAATACGTAATATTTAGAGCAATATGTGAGAAATAGCTATTTAGAGTAGATTCACTTAATATAGAATTTCTCTTTGTGTTTATTGTTTTCCTAATACTTTATATATGGCTATATGTAAGAAATAGTTATTTAGATCAGCTTCACTAGATATAAAATACCTATTGGTGTTTCTTACTCTCCTAATCTTCATAGCAACCTTATCTCGTTTCTGTGCTGACAAACAAGCAAAAGCATAATTTTATTTTTATTTTCACATACTAATAATTCAAAAGTTGTCTCAATTTCTGAGAGGTTATCTTATTAAAATCAAGTTCTTGTTATGAAATGAATTAGATGTATAGTTTTAAAGATACCTAATGTATGAAATGAATCATAAACATATAACTGGCATTTAACATGTTTAGAAAAACTACTTTTAAAATTATAAAACTATTGGGTTTTATTATTTAAAAGTAGTTTTTTCAAAACATGTTGAGTACAACTATTATGTTCGTAATACATAAAACGTAAGTATCTTAATATCTGTTTCTTCACTGCACTCATTTCATAATATAAACGTCTTACTCATTTTCATTAGTGTAATTTCCTATAAGTGATAATTATATATTATTTACTAGAAGTTGGTGACCTGACGGTCTAGGGGTAAGGTGTCAGACTTCTATGCTGGCGGCTGGGGTTCATTCCTTGGTCCCGGCACAGATTTATTTGATTACCAAGCCCTTCCTTCACCTCTGACAAGACTTGTATTAATCACAACTTGTGAATGTGGGGAATGCCAGGCCTCCACCGTGGTTCGGATAATTAGCGTAAGTGCGTATAACCCGAATGGGTAGTAAGACGCGGTGCTAATAATAATAATAATAATAATAATAATAATAATACTAGCAGTTTGACCCATTCTATGCATGCCTAAGCAACACCAAGACTATATAAAACTTAGAACATTTAACATCTGACTCACCACTTTTTGACAGTTCCTTGTTTTTCAATCCTGAACTATGGCAATCACAAACCAATGGTAATTCATAAAGTAAAATATATATTTGAGGACACATGTGTTGGTGCATCACATTACATCCTAGGGGTAATGACACGGACAACGATATACTGGCTGGTAAGGCAATCTTTAGTAAGGATACCGTTTTATAGGAATAGTGAAAGTGTGCTCAGAGTAAGACTAAGCAATGATTCTACTTGGGATATATTGGCGAAAATATGCCAACACCGATAGGTACAACATCCTTACCACAAGCAGCGTATATTGTAATGGATGCGGGTACGAGCAAAGATAGTAACTTGGCTTAGGGCTTACTCTAAAATTACTACAAGAAACTCTGGAAGAATAGCCTCGGGTGACCAAAGCTATGTTGGGCAGCTTAGTTTGACAAACTGGCGACACTATGGACTATTGGAACGTGGAATGTGAGAGGAGTATGTGGTAAAGGGAAAATAACTGTTAAAGGAAATGATTGGAAGGAAAAGTGACATTCTCTGTCTGTGAAATCAAGTGGAAAGAGAAAGGTTATTTTGATGACATGTGGTGGTAGCCTGGCACTGTGGTCAGGTGTGGATGAATGGGCAAGGGAAAGTCAGGGAGTAGGTTTAATCCTAAGACCAACAAATAAGTTGTTTGTGAGAAGGTATGATCTGGTGTCATCTAGACTTATATGGGTACGTATGAAAATAGGGATTCGTAGAATTATGTTCTTTGCTGGTTATGCTCCGGTGGAGGGTGAAGACAAGAATAGGAGAGTGGAGCTTTGGAATGATCTCAATGAAGTCTTGAATACATGTGAACCGGGCAAAAGAATTATTTTGTTAGAAGATATAAATGGGTGGTTACCCAAAGAGAGAATTCAGAAAGAGTTTTAGGAAATTATGATGATGACAGGGTAAACGAGAATGGTAATGGATTAATGGGTTTGTATTTAGAAACAGGTTTGTTTGTGTCAAACACATGGTTTCAGCACAAATATATTTTCTTGTATGCATGGCAAAGGGGTGATTCAAGACCGATGATTGTTTTTGTGGTGTATTATGAGAGAATGAGAGGTTTAGTAAAGAATACTAGGACTGTTCGTGGAGTTGAATATGGAACGGATAACTTCCTAGTTATCTCAGTAGTTGAATTAAGTAGGAATTTTGTGAGGAAGCAGTGCAAGAGTAAGCAAGTAGGAGTGAAAGTGTGAGCGCAATATTAAAAATTGTTGGGTGAAAAATTAAATTTAGAAGAACATGAATGGAATGGCTAGATTTACTAATGAAATTGAAAGTGCTTGGAAAAGAATAAGAGACTATCCGAGTGCATGAAAGTTGTGTGTGCATCCGCAGTGGTGGGAAACTTAGAAAGAGTTGCATGTTGGAATGAACTGGTGAAAGAAGATGTGAGAGGAAAGAAAGAAGCATACAAAAGAATGATTTCTGTGAAGAGTGAAGCAGAACATAAGCAGTCGTGGGACACATACAAAGAGAAAAATATGAATGCAAAGAAAGTAGTAAGGGAGAGTAAGGTGCAAATTAAATTAAAAGAAGGTTGCTTGGACAAGCTATTTACTTTGCAACAAGTGAGTGAAAAATGTTTGGCAATAAGGAAGAAAGTTTATTGAGCCTTCGTGGATCTGGAGAAAGCGTACGATCGAGTGAATAGGAGTATGTTATGGGATTTCTTAGAGAATATGGTGTGGATGCATAGTTAATAAATGAAATTATGTCGGTGTATGATATAAGTAAAGCGTGCGTTAGGGTGTATGAAGCTTTAAAACAATGGTTTGGCATTGAACAGGATGTTATAAAAGGTTGTGTTATGTTTCCATTATTGTTTAATGTTTTCGTAGATATGTGTATGAGGGTTGCTTGTGAGCACGCAATTGATGTACAAATGGACAATGTGAATGTTAGATAGCAGTTATACGCAGATGATGCCGTATTAATAGCTGAGAATGAAAGGTACTATCAGAATGCATTAAATCGTTCGAATGTGGTGACAGACAGGATGCATCTTCGTATAGATGTCTCCAAAACTAAGGTGATGTTTTTTTTAAATAAGGGCGGATCAGAAACTTATGGTCAACTAAGTATAAATGGAAAACTGTTAGAACAAGTGAATGATTTTGTGTATCTAGGCAAAATGTTCTGTAATAATGGAGGGATGGATGGTGAGATCGACAGATGGATGATTGCATCTCGGAGAGTAGTTGTATGTATGTGGACTGTTGCAAAGCACGAGGTAGTGTTGAAAGAGGCAATGATGGTATGTTATATAAAAGTGTGTTGACCCCAACATTGTTTTATGGATGTGAAACGTGGTTTTGTCAGGAGAATCACAAGACCAAGGTGAATTCGGTTGGAATGATATTTCTAAGAAATGTAGGTGTAAAGACTCGTTTAGACAGAGTAGGTGCTGGGTGCTGAATGAGTGCGGTTTGAAAGGGAATCCAATAGGTCAATGTGCAGGAGCGGATTCAGATCATTTTCATATGGGGGTCATAATTATAAATAACATAATTACTTACATGGTAGATTTCTGTTTAAAGCCATTTAATAGTTTCTCATTTATATTTGATATCATGTATGTTTTAAACCATGGTCATTCTCTCAATATTTTTTAATCAAATAGTTTTTATAAACTATTTGGAGTAGACCTCCTTCAATTTTTTTTAAATGGTTCACTCTAGAAGCTAAGAGTAGTCTTCACCTTATTTTTTTAATTAGATTACCTTATAAGCCATTTAAAGTGTTCCTCACCTAGAAATTTTTGAAATTTGGATGCCTACTCGAAGCTAAATTCTTACGTAATTAGATACCTCTAGAAGATAAGCTTTGAAGTTGTCTTCCAATGACAAATTTTTGAAATTTGAATTATCTCAAAAAATAGGCTATTTGGGGTGGTCCTCGCTTGAAAATTCTTCAAAATGACATGCGTCTAGAAGTTATTTGGAGTTGACCTCCTTTAGACATTTTTGAAATTTGTATGACCTTGGAAGTTATTTAGATCTTTCTTCCCCTGACTTTTTCTGCCAGTTAACCCATTTAATTAATATTGTAAAGAGAAATGATTCAGTAATACATAAGAATGTATTATTATTTAAATACATTGTTATATTACTATTTCAATTAATAAATCAAATATTTCTAGAATGATAAATGTTAGTGACTTTAAGTCAATGTTGGTAGGCGAACGTGAGTTTTCTATAAAAAATAAGGGTGAATCTTGGGCGTTTCAGCGGGACTATAAGGGGACAAAAGTTTTCCCAGCTTAGAAATTATTTACTTGGGTCGAGGGGCAAGTTTTAGGATAATTTGGAGTACAGTGAGATTTAGACAGTAAGAAACCTTTTTGACAGTTACAAAAGTTACTGAAGCATTTTTATCTTATATTCATACGTCAAGCAGAGGTCCCGGGTTCGATCCCCGGCGCTTCCAGATATTTCTGTGAAGCATTGGGCCTGGAACTGGGTCAAATCATCCTTGTGAGACTAAATTGAGTAGTGGATCCGGTCTAGAAAACTGGGATTAACGGTTTAAGGGTTCATTGTGCTGGCCACATGACACACACTATCCGCAAATTTTGGCACTATCTTCACCAACATGCTGCGGCCATTCGGTTAATATATCTCGCCTGAGATCTGACGCCATGGAGTTAAAAAAAATATTTATATGTCAAGTCATGTGAACTTCCGCTGTCCCTTTTTGATTAACATAGTCAGTATCTATGAAATTACACTAAACATATTAACATGTCTTCATTGTGGCCACAAAAAATATGTTTATATTTTATAAAATGTTATGTTTCAAATTGTTTGCCCGTTTTGAGCTTTCACAATCATATTTGTTAGCGGTGAACATTGTTACCATTCTACTGTATTGTTGGTTGACCTGGCGGTCTAGGGTTAAGGTGTCAGACTTCTATGCTGGCGGCCGGGGTTCAATCCTCGGTCCCGGCAAAGATTTATTTGATTACCAAACCCTTCCTTCACCTCTGACAAGACAGCTTGTGAATGTGAGGAATGCCAGGCCTCCACCGTGGTTCGGATTCCACGTTAAACTGTAGGTCCTTCATTTCATCTCCCAATCACCCTACCATTACACATTAGCGTAAGTGCGTACATCCCGAATGGGTAGTAAGACGCAGTGCTAATAATAATAATAATAATACTATATTGTTAGTGTTGTTGTATAGGTATTAATATCTATCAAAAGTGACAGGTGAGGGTGATTTAACATAAATGATTTTTCATTATGGATTAAATTAAAAAAGCAATTATATTTGATAATTACGGTTATAGCCACATCTAAATATCAAATTCTCTAAATTGAAAAATTGACACTTGCGCACGGGAATTGAATCCGGGACCTTTGTATTAGTACGCTAATGTTCTAACCACCAAGGTATGTAGAGAATGTCCCATTCTCCCAGTCATATTTTAAGCCAGAGTCTGTAATGGACGTGCGGAAATAGTTGGATACATATGTGTGTTCAGTTAAGCTCATGTCATGAGCTATCGGATAACGGAGCCACCTTTGACTCGGTAGTCGGTTTTTGCTGCCAAATTTACAGTGACAACTGTTCGAGTGCGCGTATGATTACGGATTAAATAGCAAATAAATTATGATTGTTAATTACGGTTATATCCACATCTATCATATTATTTAAAAGGAAAAATGACACCTGGTTTGTTCAGTGGTCAGATTATTTGAGTACAAAGCCAGAGTTCCTGTGTTCGATAACCATGGCCAGGTGTCATTTTTCAATTTAAAGAATATAATAAATTGTTTTTCTACTCTAACTCAACACAAAAACAGATACACTTTGTCCATATTATCCCTTCCTCATCCCTAAAATATAAACGTAATAGTACAGAAGCATAGGCCTATAATTTGAATGGATAGTAATACACACTTTTTTTTAAGTTTCAGCTGCAGATCATATGACTTGACGTATCAATACGTGAAAGTAGATCTATCTACTTTTATTGTCAGACTTCTGTGCTGGCGGCCGGGGTTCAATCATCGGTCCTAACACAAATTTATCTGATTACCAAACCCTTCCTTCACCTCTGACAATACAGCTTGTGAATGTGAGGAATGCCAGGTCTCCACCGTGGTTCGGATTCCACGTTAAACTGTAGGACCTCCATTTCATCTCACAATCACCCTACCATTACACATTAGCGTAAGTGCGTATAACCCGAACGGGTAGTAAGACGCGGTGCTAATAATAATAATATCTACTTTTATACCTGTCAGATAAGTATCTTCCTATAAAATTTGACCCGTCTCGGTGGCGTAGTTGGCTAACGCGCTGAGGACGGGGAGATCAAGGTTAGAATCTAGGTCGGGTGAACTGGGGAGGGGGGGGGTTCCTAAATGGCTTTCCACTCTCCTTCCACGCAAATGCGGGTTCACTTCCTCTAATTAAACCTCCCCAATAACTTATCCATTAGAGTAATTAGTACTTAAAGCGTATAACCCGAACGGGTAGTAAGACGCGGTGCTAAATAATATATATATATATATATATAATTTGGGTCCTACCCATCCTTCTCCAACTCCAGTGTGTCAGCCCTCATGAGAAATGATGCCAACATTTGTGGATAGAGGGTGTCATGTAGTCAGCACAACGAACTCACCAGCTGTTAGTATCAGTTTTCTAGACTAGAACCGCTTCTTGTTTGTTCATGTAACTCCTCAATTGTCCTCATTAGGCTGAGTTTGACCAACTGAGAAAATTCTACAAGCACCAGGGATCGAACCAAGGACCTCCGGATCTATATCCAGGAAATCTAACAACTATACCACAGAGGCTGTACCCACTGAAAGTGAACACAAAATTGTGTAGTTCAAGAGGATTGAGGGACGAATATATATTTTTTTGTGGACTTGTCTGCGCAGTCGCCGACTGTTCTCTCTTGAAGCGTCGTTTGGGTGATCACTGTTCGCGCCTCAGTTTACTCCGTACCAGGAGAGTAGGCGTCACGTGTACTTGTGGGCGTCATCCGAGGCTTAAGGCGTCTGTTTTTACGTCCGTTTACATGTCCGTTCTTCCTCATCTGCGTTTGTGACGATTAATAATTACAATGTTTCCCGCAAGGTAAGTTTTGGGCTTTCTTGCAGTTTTTTTTAATGGTTTAAAGTATTGTATTAATGATTGGTAAATAATTTGAATTAGTGATTATTATATATATTTTTCCACTGTGTTGACCATACTATAACGTCTTGATTGCAACTTTTTGATTTGGTGGCTTACGTGTGGACGGATTTTTATAGAAAGGAACTTTTTTGATAGGAATGACAAAAGTTACTAAAACAATTTTCATAGATAATATCAAAACTTATGGAATAATACTACTAATAATAAGAAATATTATTAATACCGACTACAAAAAAATAATTTTGTATTTTATAAAAGTTATTTTTACCAAAACCATATTAAACTTTTCTACTACGTCTATCAAACCTGTGACTTACAATATACGTTATGTTTCTATTAAAACACTTTTTTTTTATTGTGCATCCATTTATTTCCACCCGTCACGTCTGTCTGCATGTTCACATTAATGGTGTATGGATGAGGAAGGTAGAATTAAGTTGCGCGGAGATAGATTGGTAGTACATTTAGGAAAAAAAACCCACCCTCAGTGCACAAGGTCGGGATTCAAATCCTGACCTCTCCGTTTACAGAAAACCGGTTTTGATGAGTCTGTTATTTTAGCCGCCTGTCTACCGGTATAGGTTTATATCATATCAATAATAGAATAAACTGTCAACATATCTTTAAATAATAAAAACTGATGCACCTTAGTGTAACCATGCGAATAGTCCAGACGGAAAATAAGACGAGGTGCACAACAATAATAAATGGTACGGTACACCGCAAAGACTTTCTCACTACTTTATCTAAATTGTACTTTTAAATCGTAATATAAAATGCGAAACAAAATAAAACATACACTACTATAGACACATATTGGGGGGAAAAAGCATCGCATTTCACCAAATAGCAGATATGAAATAATAGGCACTGTTCCAGAAATATGCTAATAACTTTTTTTGTGCATTTTCATCTACCCATTTCCCAAATATCTATTTTAAAAATATATATTTGACTGTAGTTCAATATATATTGATTTTAATATTTTAAATAGTGGGATCACAAGTGAAATACTTAAGTGTGTGTGTGTGTTGGGGAGGGAGCCGGGGGGGCAGGTGGGGGCACGGTATTACTTGTCATATTGTGTGAGTTGTTCAATGTGTGTGCTGGGATTGCGAACGTTCCTGATGACTGGAAAAATTATGTCACTGTTCCTATGTACAAATACAAAGGTAGTAAGAGTGAACGCAAGAGTTATAGGGCAATTAGTTTGTTGAGTATTCCAGGCAAAGTTATTTTGGGAGGGTTTTAATTAAGAGAGTGCGTGAAAGAACAACGGGCAAAATTTGGGCTGCGCAATGTGGTTTAATGCCAGGCAGAGGTTCCATGGATCAGATATTAGCATTGCAGCAAGTGTTTGAGAAATGTATGTCAGTAAGAAGGAAAGTTTATTGTGCATTTGTTGATATGGAGAAAGCGTACGATCGGGTGAATAGGAAGGAGTCGGTTATGGAATGTTCTGAAAAAGTATGGTGGTTAGTAAATTAAATTAAGGCGGTGTATGATGGAAATAAAACGTGTGATGGGCTGGATGGATAAGTGTATGAGGGATGCTTGTGAGCACGCAGTCGATGTATAATTGGACAATGTGAATGTGCCATATTAATGGCTGAGAAGGAAAGTGACTTGCAGAATGTATCAAATCGTTTGAATGTGGGGGCAGACAGAATGGATCTTCGTATAAATGTCTCCAAAATTAAGGTGATCATTTTTTATAAGGGTGAATCAGAAACTTATGGTCAACTAAGTATAAATGGAAAACTGTTAGAACAAGTGAATGATTTTGTGTATCTAGGCAAAATGTTCTGTAATAATGGAGGGATGGATGGTGAGATCGACAGATGGATGAATGCATCTCGGAGAGTAGTTGTATGTATGTGTACTGTTGCAAAGCACGAGGTAGTATTGAAAGAGGCAATGATGGTATGTTATATAAAAGTGTGTTGACCCCAACATGGTTTTATGGATGTGAAGCGTGGTTTTGTCAGGAGAATCCCAAGACCAAGGTGAATGCGGTTGGAATGATATTTTTTAAGAAATGTAGGTGTAAAAATTTGTTTGGACAGAGTAGGTAATGAATTGGGTGCTTAATGAGTGTGGTTTGAAAGTGAATACAATAAAACAGTGTGTAAGTAGTGTTTTACGGGGGTTTTGGCATTTCGAGAGGGTGAGTATGGATCGAGTGAAGAAACAAATATATGAGGGTAAAGTGTATGGATCAAAAGGAAGTGGTAGGCCATGTAAGACGTGGCTAAATGTTGTAGACACATATGTTAAAAAGAGAAACATTAATAGTTTTCAGAATAAAAGAGTAAGTATGACTTGGTGTATGGATGTTGTTGAAGGGAAAGGAGTATGCAAGGATAGGTAAGTGTGGAGGAATTTAGTTATGATGGATAAAATACTAAGTTTTTTTAGTTATATTCACAGTTTCTTGCCTACCCCATAAGGGAATGGTGTGATTACGTATGTATGCATGTATTCTTTTAAATAAAGTCTGTATATTTTTAAGACCTACAACTTTACGAAAGGCCGTTGCCAGCCAGTAATTCCAAGGGGATTTTTGGTGGATGCCGGAAACTAGAAAATAATTCCAAATGATAAACAGTTGTAGAAGTGATCTGAAGTATTTTTTATGGCAACACAACCCCCTAACTGCCATAGTCTGGGACAAAATACTAAATAAGCTATAGGAAGTGTTTTTTTATGGCAACATTACCCCCTAACTGCCGAAGGCTAGGACAAATTCTAAATAATAAACAACTCTAGAAGCTATCTGAAGTGTTTTTTTAATAACATCATAACCGCCAAAGGCAAGGAAAATTTATGAATATTAAACACCTCTAGAATCTCTCTGAAGTGCTTTTTATGGTTACACAGCCGCCTAATTTGTACTTGTATCTTAGTTTTGATATTTATTGACCTATAAATAAAGACATTTATATTTTGTTCATAAGATATGGAGGGTGGGGGGGTTGAATACCCCAAACCCCCACCCCCCTGGCTACGGCCTTGACTTTGCAATTCGAAGATATCTATTATCTTAATGAGTGTCTGAAATATGTGATCAAATTTGTACATTTCCGGTGGTGTAAATTACTCTCAAAGTCATTTTCATGGGAAAATAAGACGCACCATTTTATTTTTAATGGTGAACCGTGCCTAGATACGGATTCTAATCAAATTGTTTGAGCCAATTTTGAGAAGATCAATTTGTTTCTCTTTTCACTAATAAATAAACTACCCTTAATTTTAGGGTTGGATGGATAGTCCCAAAAACCCTTTAAGTACCTTATGAAAACCCTAGATACAATTTTTTTTCCGCATGATCGGTAGAATTCTTTGGATTCTAAACTCAGTAAACGAGAGAAGGAAATGAAAAAAAAAAACTTTTTTGGATTCAGGGTTTCATGAAACGTCGATATCTATTAAAATCCCTAATTAGTTTGTTTTAAATGATCACAATACTTCCTCTCTCTAAGGTGTCACGATTAAGTAAATATAGTTGGCCTTTCATTATAAATCAGTCACTAAATGCGTTTTTGTATAAATCTAAAGCTGTAATGTCATCGGAAGAGACAAATGGTAGATCAAAAGGATATTAATTCAAATTCTACAAGTACAAACGTCAATGCGTTTGTCTTACTTATGTCAACTACTGGCCGGTGTCGTAAATCCTTGATGCTGTAGTAGTACTCTATAGTAACCTCTTGTCATAATTATTGTCCAACTGACGTTTGTTTCTAATAGTTTTTTAATTTTACACGCTCCGGTGGTAGAATGGTGAAAGTCGTCACTCTCACAATAAACTATAGCGCTGATATTGGGGAGATTGAAGCTCGAATTCAGATCGATTGGACTTAGGTTGTTTAAAAAAAAAGTTTTCCATTCTCCCTCCACTCAAATGCGGGTACTCTTCCTCTAAATTCAATTTTTCTCATTATTAGCACATTATTGAAACTACGCATGCATGTAGCCAGGGCGGGTAGTGAGACACAGTGTTTTTTTAAATTGAATATTTTTAGCCCTGTTTTACTACCCGTTCGGGTTATATGCTTATGTACTAACTATGCTAATTATTTTAGGGATTAGGAAGGTTGTATTTAGAGGAGGTGTACCCGAATTTACATGGAGGGGGAGTAGAAAACCATTTTGGGGTAAAAACTCAGTACACCCAGCTGAGATTCGAACCTCAATATCCCCGTCATCGGCAGTGATATTGTGAGAGTAGCGCCTTAGATCATGCGGCCACCGAAACGAGTAGTTTTGAATGCTATTTTTTCAATTATAACCTGACTGTACAAATACTTTTTCTTCTTCTTCCAATTGAGATGAAAAGAGTATCCGGAGACAGGAAAATGAGAAATATTTCGATAGGAACCCTTACATGTCAACTTCACGTGGCTTAAAGAAACCACAATATTCTTTGTTGTTGGTATTTCTATTTACTTTCATTGCACGATACGGAAAGTAACTAAAGGCTAGTCATTCTTCACGGTAGGTCTTTTCCGATTCATGTGAGGCTTAGCGATCATCTAAGTTGAAATATGAGGGGGGATTCCCCCTCTCCTACTACTCATATTCCCCTTCACCCCTTTAGACGTTTCCCCCATTTCCGTGTAACAGCTGTTAAAGAAGGTGTTCACATAGGTTTGTTATTCTTTATACTACTCGCATCGGTGGTCAGGCAGACTATTCGTCATTCTCGTATAGTTTTGTTTTACGGAGATGAGGAGGTCAGGATTTGAATTCCATTTGGGTGTATTGACGAATTTCTTTAATAAATGGTTTCTCATTTACTTTCCACGTAAATGCGGGTACGTTTTCTCTAAATTATACTTTCCTCACCCATATCCCACTAGAGTAATTAAATACAGATAGTCAGGATGGGTAGTAGGACGTTATGCTCACACGCACAAAAAATAACCTCGTCATCCAATAAACTAAGTATTCTTATTTTTAAAAATTTAAATGAAACAATTCTCCCATTACAGCCAATAAGGTAATCCCGGTTTATGCTTCTTTTAATTTTTTAACCACTGATAGTTCAACTAATTTATATTATCGACTAATTAAATCCCTTTTGCAACTAATAAAAATTTTTCAACCATAAAATAAATGGGATTCCCATGTTAATCCGTTTTTATGTGTGTACTTTATTATTTTTGACTTAACGAACTGGTTTATGGGAGTTTGTGTAAGTACACTTGGAAATGTGATTTCGAGTCGAGCTTGCTTTTCAAATTCGACTCGGATTTTTTCCCTCATAGCATTGTACATTCGACTACTTGGAATTTCCGATTTAGTCTCGATCGGTTTAACAGTTTATTTATTATTATTATTATTATTATTATTATTTATATTATTATTAGCACCGCGTATTACTTCCCGTTCGGGTTGTACGTACTTACGCTAATGTGTAATGGTTGGTTGATTGTGAGATTAAATGAAGGAACTACAGTTTAACGTGGGATCCGAACCACGGTGGAGGCTTGGCATTCACCACATTCACAAGTTGTGATTAATACACGTCTTGTCAGAGGTGAAGGAAGGGTTTGGCAAGCAGATAAATCTGTGCTGGGACCGAGGATTGAACCCCGTACCCCTAACACAGAAGTCCTAAACCTTACCCCTAGACCACCAGGTCACCCAAACCTTTACATCTTCACTTATTGCTAAATGTTTTTCTCCTGTCGGGATAGCCGAGGGTCTGTAAAGTTGGCAACACCTATTGCGCCACAAATTAAGAAACCTTTGTCAATATTTAGTGCCGAGTTTTATGTCACAAGAATATCCAACTCTCATAATTTATGCCCCTCTAGTTTTCGAGGAAACACTTACAAATAGGGGGTGCTGCAGGCAGCACTCATAACGGCACACTTTATGGGACTATCCTCATAATTTGTGCCACTATATTTCTCACTAAAACACCTGAATACGTTGCAAGGTCTCGTTGTACAATCCACCCCTCGTTCGAAGGCCGGTGCATCTCTTCTTTTCCCGCCAAACATTATGATGACGAGATATCTGTCGTTGAGTGTTTGTTTAAACCCAGGGGTGGGGAACCTTTTGGTCTAGGAAGGCTGTATATATCTTCATGCACCCCTCATTAGGCCATATTATAGTAGATTTTGCCAAAATATGTTGGTACATCAATCGTAGATAAATAGATAGGTAGATTGTTGAGAACGGTTAATTTTCAAACATTAGGCCTAGTGAATATATTTTTAAATTAAATTAATCACACACCTACTGTTTTAAAATGTATAGTTTATAAACAATGAAAATACATAATTTACTAAGTATGCGAGAAGGCCCCACCAAAACCCTAAAAAGGCCGTATGTGGTTTAAAGAACTAAAGGTTTCTCAACGTTACCCTTGTCATCTGGGAATTTTCTAACATTAGAAAGCCTAGATTTGGGAACTTGATTGTCTACACCCTAACCTTATTTCGTGTGATGCCACTGATTATATTGTTTGGTTTATCAGGGTCTGTACAGTAACCCCATGGCTTCTTTGGTGCTGACTAACAGCTCACAGCTGACAACTGACGGCTTTGAAAAGTTACCAGACCTGATTATGTATCCTTATGCCGAACCATATGACCTGAAAAAACATGTGTTTAGCAGCTGTCACTTATATATACTTATATATACCTAAATGTTGACTGTCAGAAGTCAGCTGTGAGCTGTCAGTCAGCACCAAAGAAGCCACGGGGCTACTGTAGTGGTCATGAGTCATCTTACCAACTGAGATATTCTCCACTTAAAATATAACTCTTGTCCTATCTAAGTGTGTTGTATTCTCATTAAATAAATTCAAGATAGATTTAGTTGCTGTCAACATATTATTTAGGGTTCGCTTCTTATATTTAGTTACATTTAATTATATCTTCCAGAGCCCAGGCTGTTAAATTATAACACAATAAAAGGGAACAATCCCAATTTCCTTTGATGACCCTACGGCCTTGTTTAGGGTAAATCATCACTTACATTAGGGGAGTTCAAAGTACTGCTCTAGAAGATCAAATTGTTAGGTTTGCCTCACCGGTGAGGTACGAGTGGATTTCAAATGAGGCACACCATCGTTATATCTTTGAATAATTTGTTATGTTTCTCCGATTTTAAGTTCTGCTTGACTAAAATAAATAGATACATGTTTTGCTTTGACCAGTGAAAAAATAATGACGATTATTCTGTTTTAATATAATATGTATATGCATGGAAGGGGTTCAGTAGTAATAACAGCTATCAATACTACATAAATCAACTAGCAGCAACAAATTTTACACCTACAAAAGCTGATCTAAGCTATCTCTGCAATAGAAAAATATATTTTTATGAATAATATCTAAAGCCATTGTAAATTAGTATTCACGTCATCATCATATAAAGTCATGGAAAAATTAATGTTTTATGAGTAACTCTTAAAAATTTAATTATATTTTATAATCAACAACTTTCACAAAAAAATTATCAGAAAATATTTTAATCCATACCCATTTTTATACTTTTATTTTATTTTAATAACATCATAATAGCTTCTTTGAAATGTATTTTGATAGTTAGGCTTAAGCACAATATTCGACATTCAAGTGAGGCCTGAATGTAAAAGGATTGAGACCTACTTCTTTAGACCTCCTGCTTTAGATCTTCTTGTTTCCAGTATACAGAAGTGTTATATTTCCTATTTATCTGTTATTTCTGGTTCAAGAGTAGTTGTATGTTGAATAAGGTTGTAGTTATTATTATTATTATTAGCACTGCGTCTTACTACCCGCTCGGGTTTTACACACAAGGTTGTAGTTGAATTAATCAGTATAATGATGGGTTAAATAACCAAACTATTACAGTTGCTAAGTACGGTTATACCAGCGTCTCAATATACTATGTTTTGAATTGAAAAATAAAACCAGGATACGGGAATTGAACCCGGTACCTTTGTCTTAATACGCTAGTGCTCTTACCACGAGTCGTTCTGTCCCCCGGGTCATTCTTCACTCATATTTTAAAGCAGAGACTGTGATGGGTGATGTTTTGGATTAACACTATGGTGGCACAAATTATGGGAATGGGATATCCTTGTGGCACAAATTCAGTACTAAATATCCTTATAAGTCCTATTTGTGCCGTTATGGGAACTGCCAGCGGCACCCAATTTTTGTAGGTGTTTATTAAAGACTATGGTGATACAAACTATGTGAGTGGAATATTATTACAAATTAGGCCCTAAATTTTGGCACGAGTCTCATAATTTGTGCCATTATGGGTGTTGCCAGTTTCAAGGCCCTGCTAGATTTGCGGTTACAGTAGGTGGCTCTTTAATTTGAAAGACACTGGTTCGGTACCTACCAAATGATCTGGATGTGTTTCTTCAAACAAATGGTTTACCAGTCCCTCTCTTGACGAATGCTTATACATTTTTATAAGGTTAGCCTAATCATATTTAAAAAATAGTTTGAATATAATTCAAGTCATTAAACCAGAATGTTAACAAATATATGCAAATATTACATACATACCTACCTATTCACGCCATTCCCTCACGGGGTGGACAAGAAACTGTGAATATAGCTCAATAAACCACTTTGTACTTAATACATCCTAACATTCATCACACTTCCCTGTCCTTGCTTACTCCCTTCGCTTCAACATACATACAGCGAATCATGCATGATATTTATTTTTAGAACTCTTAATGTTTCTCTTTTTCACACATTTGTCAACAACATTTAGCCACTACTTATGTGGCCTATCTCTTTCTTTTGATATACACACACACACACAAACACACACACACACACTCTACCTTCATATATTTACTTGTTCACTCGATCCACACTCATCCTCTGCGCGTCTTACAAGCCGTCCGGTCTGTCCACAAGGGTACAAGATTAATAAATTGTTATTAAAGTAGCCAAAGCAGAACTCTACTCGAGAGATAATGTAAAACCATTACCAAAAATAAAGTAATCCTCTACACACCAGCCTGGTATTCAAAGTTCGGCTTCCTGGGCAGTCAGGCACGCTGGTGCTGAACTAACCATGCCAGTGAAAATACCTTTACTAGATATAAAACTGTTCGAGAAAATTTGAATTGAATGTGGTGGGAATTTTCTTTTCTTTTTTCCTTCGGAACCTTTTCTATAAAGCTTTTGAATACTTTTTATTGGCTTTCATGATGTCAACTTCTTTGTAAATTATTCCATGTTTCTAAAATATTTTTTCCCCAATAAGATTATTTTCATCTTTGATCATTTTGATTGCCCTCTTTTTTCTACAGTTTACTACTACTCGGAATAAATTGTTAAGAATATCAATTCAATATCCCTCCCACACCCGCTCCCTCTTTTCTGCTCCCTGACTCACTTTTTTTTACTTAAGTAGGCCTACGCTTATTATAAAAATAATTGCTCCACCATTTGGAGCACACTTAAATCAATAAGTATATGAATAAGCGAGATTTTAACATATATGAAAGAAAAACATTATATTCAAATATTTCAAAAATATTATCGTACGTATACTTAATTTTTCTTAATTGGTGTACTTTTTGGTAAACGCTAAAAAATGTTTTAGGTATTCATGAAAATGACTTGAATACATTTTTATGGAAATATGTAGACTAATAGCCTACGTGTATTCAGAATAAGAATTTAAATTTAATTTAAGTTTAAATCAATTTATCTTATATACTTGGGGAAACAGTGGTGTAGTATCGTAACCATTGTGCGTATGAAGAAGACAAAGAGGGTAAATATATTGTAATGGTAAAAAAAAAATCATACAATTAGGGTGAATTATTTATTATTAATCCATCATAGTGAGGGCAGAGAGCCCTCAGTACCCAATAATTGTGGTTGATGAATTTAAAGACTATGAGATTTAAGCTGCAACTCACACAGATTGTCCCTTTAAATCCACCAACTAGGCAATACCGCTAACAATTCATTCGTTCTTGAAGATGTAGCTTTTCACCAGTAGTAATTCATTTTTTGGTTGTTTTTCGCGTACCGATATAAAAACTTTATCTTTAACTTTGTGCTCTCAAAACTCTTGGTTCAGAATGCAAGATATTCTATAATCCACACATACCCGCCTCGGTGGTGTAGTTGGCTAACGCGTTTGTCGTGTTGAGCTCGACTGCTGAGGACGGAGAGATCGAGGTTAGAATCTCGGTCGGGTGAACTGGAGGTGGCTTTTCCTGAATGGTTTTCCACTATCCCTCCACGCAAATGCGGGTTCACTTCCTTTAATTAAACCTTCCCAATCCCTAATCCATTAGCGTAATTAGCACTTAAAGTGTATAACCCGCATGGGTAGTAAGACGCGGTGCTAAATATTATTATTATTATTATTATTATTATTATCCACATTAAAATAGTCTGCTGGTCCTAAGGTCCGTATTTCTTATGGTCAGCCATAAATCTGGTCCTGATTATTCAGTATTTATCATGAAATAATGTATAAAAATATAATACTCGACCTCGGTGGTCTTGGGGTCGCCTCGGGACCCGTTGACAGTGGGTTCAAACCCAGCCAAGGACGAAGATTTTTTTCTTGACCAATAAAAATCTGCAGCACAGCTTCCTTCCGATGGGTAGTAAGGCCGTTGGTTCCATGTCGATTATGGTTCGTAAAAAAAACCCTGGAAGGTATGTGAAAATACCTTTCCCGGTAAAATTGATAGGCCCTTTCACACTCGCTCATAGACATTCAGTGTGGAAGGCAACGAGGAATCACCACACTTTCTGAACTTCCCTAGTACATGGGATTTCTACCAGATGGTGCAGGCATACCAAAATAAACTAAACTAAATATCAATCAGCTAAAATGTTCCAGATATCCTATGCTACTGATATACAAACACACACACACCGACACTTTGTTTTATTAGTAAAAATAAAGATAAATGATTGTTCCATGGTTATGTGTTAAAAACTCATTTGATGTAAGCTATAGGAGTCTTACAAGTGACTAAGATATTATTTTTTTACAGTCGAGTTTACAAAGATTTAAGTGAATAAAAACCTGATTACTAGTTCAACCAAGAATTTTCTTCCTAGGCCTCAATTTTGGAAGCTAAATAACGTAGGATTCCCTAAAATCTTTTCTTTATTTATAACTCTGTCCTCATCTTACTGCCTTTCCGGCCTATCCAAATTTAATCATGATAATCTAAAAGAGTTAAAGAATATATTATTCAGATGAAATATACCCGCATTTGTAGAGTATAGAGAGTAAGAAAAAACGTAATAAATAAATAAACCCCCTTGGTTACACCCAATCGGTATTCGAACCCAAACCTCCTCGTTAAGTAACCCAGTGCACGTGTATATATATATATATATATACGTACACACACACACGTGTGCACTGAGTTACGTAACGAGGAGGTTTGAGCTCGAATCCCGATTGGGTGTAACGAAGGTGGTTTATTTCTTTACTAAATTTTTTCCTACTCTCTATACTAACAAATGCGGGTATATTTCATCTGAATAATATATTCTTTAACTCTTTTAGATTATCATGATTAAATTTGGATAGGCCGGAAAAGGCAATAAGATGGATATATATAAAAATCGGTACTAAAATTATTTTCCATCTTTTGAAAAATAGATAAGCCTGATGGCTTAGTCCATGTGTGAATTAACGCAGACCCTCGAGGGTCTCAGCCCACTCCCAATTAACCGGGATATTATAAATACGATTACACTCGAACCAGAAAACATATCGAAGTGTGGTTTTCTATATTCTTAACGTGAAAACATTAAATTTGGTCTAGGTTTAATAGTTTTTATTGAATTTTTAGGTAACAATTTTCCAATTTTTAAAAAAATTTCTTAAAATGCGGTCAAATGGTTTAACTTGTCTCAATTCTCCTATTTTTTTGAAAGTTGAACACAGAAAATTGCAATCCTATGCGACGTCTGGTTCGAGCTGTAGTATCTACCAAAGTTAGGTGTTACGCCATATTCTGGGTGATGGTTGTAGTGGAGGGGTAGAAGGGTTATAAGGGGGGGAATCTTTTAGAGAGAAAATTTTGTCTCCAAAACCACGAATATGCAAATAAACTAATTCCACGCGGAGATTGCTTGAACATAAAAAAAAACATGTTCCCGAATTCTCCATTAGTAATAAGCTAATTTTGGACAAGTTATTTAACTACCTGGAACTAATTCGCCACAGTGACAAACGGTGAGGTCACAATAGTGACTAAAACATAAACTTAATAGTTTTGTTAAAGTAGAGTAGCGGTAATTAAACTTTATAATAGGCCTACTAACTATATGCAAGCGTAAAACTTCCAACCTGGATAGTAAAACTTAACTGCTTAACTTAATTAACTCGCAGGAGTTTTTATCCGACCGGAGATTTTGATAATTATTTAACGATCCATATTAGAGAAGAGTCAAGCTCGGTGGTCTTGGGATAACGTGTCGCATCAGGACCCGTTGTTCGTGGGTTCAAACCTAACCGAGGTTAACGGATTTTTCTTGAGCGATAAAAATCCGTATACAAATTCCTTCAGAGGGGAAGTAAAACTCAGTTCTACCCATGTCAATTATGGCATTTAAAAGAACCGTGGAAGGTATGTTAGAATATATTTACCGTCAAAATTGGTAGACCTTTTCACTTTCTATCATAGAAATTCAGTGTGGATATAATTTGTTTCTCCATATTTTCCTTTTATGAAAACGTGGGTACATTTCCTCTAAATACACTTTTATAATCCCTACATTTGTATTTGAAATAATTAGCGTTAAATTTTTGAACCGACTTATAAACTAACTTAAATCTAGAACTTACACAATACACAACCCAGCGGCAGTTAAATCATCATTATGAAAAGGAGAAACCCACTTTCCACAAATGATAAACTTTTCCGTCACGCTGGTATTCAAACCCGGAGCAGTTAGCTCAGTATAAAAATACGATACCAATTGAAAAAAAAGGCATGATTTAATCCTTACTTCATTAAGGGAAATGTGTCAGCAAATATCTAATAACGATAGAGAAAGGGTCTACCAATTTTCCGGGAAAGGTATTTTAACCTATCTTTAAGGATTCTTTTACATGCCACAATCTAAATGGAACCAAAATCTTTTTTATTATCTTCCAAAGGAAGATGGGCTACATTTTTTTTTATCGCTTTAGAAAAATCCATCGACCCTGAATGGGTTTGAACTCACAAACATCGGGTACTTGGCGAGCACTTTGCCACAAAGCCACTGAGGTTGTTTATTATTATTATTATTATTATTATTATTATTATTATTATTATTATTATTATTATTAGCACCACGTCTTACGACCCGTTCGGGTTATACGCACTTACGCTAATGTGTAATGGTAGGGTGATTGTGAGATGAAATGGAGGACCTACAGT
Organism: Timema californicum; assembly: GCA_902141385.1. Lineage (NCBI taxonomy): Eukaryota > Metazoa > Arthropoda > Insecta > Phasmatodea > Timematidae > Timema > Timema californicum. The sequence continues at coordinate 299,947 of CABFOW010000254.1, forward strand.
TTAACGTGGAATCCGAACCACGGTGGAGGCCTGGCACTCCCCATATTCACAAGTTTAGATTAATACACGTTTTGTCAGAGGTGAAGGAAGGGTTTGGCAATCAGATAAATCTGTGCCAGGACCTAGGATTGAACCCCGGACCCCCAGCACAGAAGTCTGACACCTTACCCCTAGTCCACTGGATCACCGAGGTAGATATCATTCGAGTAAATGAGGGAAAAATAAAGTACACTATCAACAACTTAATGATGAGTACCAAACTTGACAAAAACTATTTTAACTGGCATTCCATTAAAAAATCATACTAATATGAAATTAGGGAATGCAACGATGTGTTTATTAAGTGAAAATATCAAACCCAGAGTAGTAGTATGACTACACTATACCATATAGACCAGAAAAATTGCAGCTAAACAAATAGATTTAAAAAATATTTAGAATTTGGAAATGGTAACTAAAATTTAAAAAAATCTGGTGACAATGTAGTGCTAGAATATTCGTTCTAGCTTTATCCGTTGGTAGAACTGTCGCTTATGGTGAAGGAGAATATCATGGCAGCTAGTCTCGCCTGATAAAAACCCTTTATGACTTGGTTCTATCGGATTTGATAAAGTACAATATTTTAAAGTAACCTGACAAGAATATAAACTGCAATTGAAAAGAAAGTGGGGCAGATTTCAACATACACATCAAAGTCGCGATGAATGTGGTTCTTTGCTTGTGACAAGCTCAAAAAATTGTATCACACAAAGGTTGTGATATATATATAAATACTATCTACTAGTGCTATTCGTGGGTTGTTAACCAGGCGTTTTTATTGCTTAAATCAAATTCCAGGACACCCTTGACTGATATTAAATAGCTGTTGATATCATCATGTGAAGAAAGTTAAACTCTATGCTTTTATTGAAGAAATATCTCATTAATTTTGGAAAAACAATATTTTTTATACACAACTTAAATAAATACTGTACTGTCTGTACTAAGTACTGTACACCACTCAGAATTTCTTTCTCCTTTACCTAACATTTGAGCTATATTTACTTCAATCTAGTAAGATACATGAAACTAAATTATTGACATTTTTACAAAGCATGATTGAAAAAAGATCATCACATTCCACCAAAGTGCATAAATTAAATAATAAATACTGTTACAGAAACATTTTGAAAAAATAGGAACATCTTTGTCTAACAAATAGCATAAAAATCAAATATTTATTTCCCATACATTAATTTAAAAATATATATATTCGTTATAGCTCGGACACTATTGGTTTTATAAGAAAATATTTTAAATGACTGTTTATTTTTTATTTTTAACATTACAAAAACTTTATACTGATTACTTATTTCATATAAAAATGTATCATCCTTGGAGGCTCTTTCCATGTCCCGATGAGATGAGGGGATGATGATAGTGAGTATCAGGGTGTGGAACCAGCGGAAACACTTAAACCTTGTTAACCAAACACTGGTGACCGTTGGGGTAATTCTCCTTTCTGAAAAAACACCAACGGTATCAGCCGGGATTCAAACCTAGGATCCTTAGGCTCGTAGCCAGGTGCGCTGATCATTACACCACTAGGTTGGTTGTTTTACAAGTAATATACCTGCATTTTAATGGAAGAAGAGTGGGAAACCATTGAGAAAAAACCTTCAGTAGACCCAACTGGGACTCGAACCCCGAAATCCTCTTCATCAGCAGGCCAGTATAGCACGAGAATGATGACTTAGAATATTCAGCGACTTAAATGGGCACCTTTTAATATTAGTTATTCCTCTATTCATGATATGTATCATATAACGAATGATTATACTAATTTGTGGTCTAACATTGTAAACTTTGTTTCAAAATGTTATTAAAATCATTAAAACATTTCCTACAGCCAATCAAGTATTCCCGTGTTTATGTATAGTTTCCTTTCGAGTTTCAGATTTGATCTTTTAGAAATTGCCAGAGAAATAATCGATTCGTGAATCCTTTGAATCGATCTAAAAAAAATTAATCGAGGATAAAGAATCGATGTTCGTAAATATCTATATACATTCTAGGATTCTTACTTGGAGCAGGCTTCAAGCCAGTCTCTGGTGTGCAGGCCATTGAGATCACGTGCAAAGGAATTGTTGTATTGTTGTCTTTCACCTTCCATGTTTGCAGGGGAACTGATCAGGAGAGTAAACTTTCAAACTTGAGTTTCAAAAACCTCAGTTCTGAGTTAGTTCGTAGTCAGGTGTGGACGATGAGAAATTTCCCAGCTAAGAATTTCGCAAGTAAGCTCGAAGCTAGTTTTGAAGAATTCCTTTGGTACAACGCCTAGCTCGAACTGTATTACCTTCCCAAGGTGATTTTATATCTAGACCAACACAAATGAAACAAAACAGAAACTGTGTTGAGCTTGACGAAAGTGAAATTCGAATTTACGAAAACAGAAACATTTTGGAGACTTCAAGTCATCAGGGACTCTTTTCCTCAAAAACTGGAAATCCCAACCCGAGGTGGAAAAGTTCAAAAGGTTTCAGTATTTTGTTTAGTTTCTGTTTAATAGAGACTGCCTGGTGGAAATATCACAGCAACAGTTATGCAAAACCCTTCCTCTATCTAAATTGTTCTGCAAAGTGGCATGTGTTTTGTTAGGGCTAGTCTTAAAATTGGTTGTAGACATTCGCACAAAATTGTAAAATCGTATTTCTCCATGTTCCCATGTCGTCTTTTCTCAAGTCGGCTGTCATTTCCTCTGTTTCATAAGATTTTTGCAGCGCGTCGAACCCAAAACCCTTGCCTTCATCGTTCTTTCTTCTGTAAATATTAAACTATGACACCAATGATAAAAAAAAAGTCATCGTCGGAGTACATTACTGTACTAGGCTGCATGCGTTGTTTACCTCTAAAGAGAAAGATGAATCTCAGCCCCACATTTTTATAACCACGTACAAATTGTGACCTGGGCTGTTGACCTAACTTAACCTAACCTGACAAAGCCTTCAAATTATTGTCAAAACCATTTAACGACAAGAGATGAGGAAGCGTGGATATTACGAGGTGTGTCCTCATGAGACGATGATAGTTTCTATTTTAAATTTAATACATCATGATAGCAAACACACTGCTCATTAGGTGGACACAACTCATAACTCTCGCTCAAGTCGCAATTCGTACGTGTCTCTCAAAACGCCGGGCCGCAGCTCGTACACGATTTAAAAATTAGGCCTCAACTCACCTAAACAGCTGTACTTTCCGTGTAGTGGAAAAAAAAACTGAAACTAACACAAAACTGCGACTTGTTTTCAGTCAGATTTGTGGAAACAAAATTTCTGTTTTGTTAACAAAACTAAAATTTGTTTCTGTTTTCTGAAACACAACTCAGTCTAAAGTATGTCGTCTGGTGGTTAGGAGCTTTCCTTGGAGAGAGATGGTCTATTAAAGCTTTTAAACATACATTCACTTATCATATTATTTTGTGTGTGTTTGGTCAAATGGATAATGAGGAGATTGAGGCAGTTTAATAGTACAGTTCCGGCTAGAAATATATATATAGCACCACGTCGTAATATCCGTTTGGGTAATACGCTTTTGTAAATATTACGCTAATGGTCTTAGGAATGATGTTAAAGGTTATATTTTATAGGAAGTGTACCCGAATTTGCGTGAAGGGAGAATGGAAAACCATTTAGGAAAAAAACAGTACACCCGACCGAGATTCGAATCTAGATCTCCCCGTCATCGGCAGTCTAGTGTATTGCGAGAGTATATTATGAGGCCATCAAAGTGGTTGGCAAGCAATAATATTTTTAATATTTAGTACTAAGTTAATAACACATTTTTGCAAGAGTATTGTTCTCCAAGTTGAACCGGTCTTTTGTTAAATTTATTGCTTCATACGAATTATTTAAATCTATTGTGTTCTGTAATAAAATATATGATCAATTAATATAATACTAATTTATTCATTGCAGTAATTATAAATTATCATTTAATCGATCTCATCTTTTCACACAATCGGAAACATTTGTCAGTGTTTGGATTTTGTATAAACTACTTTTTATTTCATATTTGGTAATTTGAATTAACGTGTAGTTAAATATATGAAATGAAAATGGTTTTAATTTATTTTAATTTAGTTTACTAAAAATCGAGTGAATATTAAAATTCAATAAGCCCAAAAAGGGATTATGTTTAATTAGTTTGATTAATGTTTTGTTATTTATATATATGAACTAATACTATCGTTTGATTTCATTGCGTTTTACTATCCTTTAGGACTATCTAAATTTTAAATTACATTCATGATGTAGGGATGATGAAGGTAGTTTTTTAATCATCACTTTAAGCTACCTGTTTAGGTTATTACACACACACACACTCACACACACACACACACACACACACAACGTACAAACCATTTAGGAAAAACCACCCATAGTAGACCCGACTGGGATTCAAACTTCAATCGCCCTGTCATCATCAAACCAGCCCAGCACGAGAGTAACACCTTAGATTATTCAGCCACTGAAGCAGATAGGAGGGTAGTCTTTAGTGAAAATGTAGCCGTACTTGAGTTTAGGAAGAGTGGGGAACCATTTAAGAGAAAAAAAAAACACTCTAAGTACATTTATCTGGGACTTGAACACCAAACTCTCCATTACTTCTAAACCAGATTAGACTATATTTACGATTATTCCGCGTGCCCCAAAAAATAGGTCCTCTTTTCTTTCGTTCACATCACTTCTTTCTGTCACAAAAAACACACACACAAACAAGAACAAGTATAAACACATACACAAACACACACGCACAAAACAACGCGATCACTCCGTCAATATATTTGTGTGTGTGTTTGCGAGTCAAGCGTATACAGTTCATCATCTGCGGACCATATTGCTTTGCGAAGAGCCGAGTTTTTTTTATTGGTTCTAGGTTATGGTTTATCGCCAGTCTGATTTTTTTTTTTGTAACACAAGAAGGCCTGAGCACTGATTAAGACCTATTTATTTTAGGAGAACTGAGTTGTGGAATTGATGAGGAGAAGCAATTTTTAAAAAAGACGTAGGCTTACGTGAGACTCTGAAGGCTGGCATACACTTAGGTTTTTTTTTTTCATCCGTTTGACCCGTCGGGTTGGACGGATGCAAGTTCCGACCGCTCGGCTCCAAGAACGGATGTCCCTATAAACCTATCCGATTGACCTGTCGTCATCTTTGTCATTGTCGAATCAGTTCCTTCCTAGACACTGCAATGGATTCGGGGTTCGATCCTAGTCGGGTGCACTGTTTTTTTTTTTTTTAAATAAATGATTTCTCACTCTCTTTCCACGCAAATGTGGGTGCATTTACTCTAAATTACACCTACCTCCCCCATTGGTTTAATTTGTACATAAGCTTATAACTCGAACGGGTAATAAGACGCGGTGCTTAAACAAAAAGTTTACACTAGGTTCCCCATAAAACACTTTATGTTATGACCCTCAAATTCATTTCCAATTGAAAATCAAAGCAGAGGTATTATAAACAACTGAGAAATAAACCGCCGTGCCAACTGATGCGGCCACACATTGACCGTTTAGCTCATGCACAGCCAACGTTTGTTGTTGTTGTCCTCACCAGATAATTTGGCACGACAGTCAAACCGAAGGGTTTTACACATAGGCCTCCATGTCGGGTTTTTCATTGGTTTGACCTGAACGGCTCAACACGACGAATCAAACGAATGAAAAAACCCAAAGTATATGCCAGCCGTAAGATATTTTGTATCTGACATATTACTTGTTTTTTAAATAATAATTATATTGTTATTATTATTATTACTATTTGCACCCTTCTAGCTAATTATCCACTGCTTGTTTACTGTGGCCACTTCACTGAATAACTGTTATTATTGAATTATCTCCTTTCTGGTTTTTGGTTTTCCTCACTGTTATTACCCATGTACAAAATCTACTTAATTGTATTTCACGTGGACTTATAGATAATGTCTACACCAGTACACGAATTACAAACTAGCTTAATCAATATTAGTGAGTCTGAAATTAGATAGCAGAATAAACCAGATTTTTTTACAAATTGCAAATAACTTTGCTTCGGCAGTCGGAATCGAACCAGGATACCTTTGACAGGTGGTGTTAATCTGAAATTAGTTGATGGGCTAGAAATATGTTTGCTTAGTTTAAAAAAAAATCTGTGCTTCTTACTGCCCAACCGCACCATGCACATCCTAATCACGTTAAAAACTCCAACCTCCGAGATCAGATGAACCTGACGTTTACTCTGCGTGCCCACCGAAATGGGTCCACATTAGCTATTTTATTCAATGTATTCAAAATATTTAAATATACTAATATACAATTTTAAAACTAATGTTTTCCCAAATGTTTATGTGGGTTGGAAAAATAATATTTATTATAGTATTTGAATAAAAAAAAATCCCAAAATTAAATATCTTAGATGATGGAAAAGTGTACTGCTTAAAATAGTTCTAAGTGTTATTTGTTATTCAAAATTAATTATTGTATATTTTAAAATGAGAGGTTAATTGTCCACTATTTGCTCAAACACTTGATCCAGCTGTGTATTGGAGGTACTGTAAGGTCCAAGAAAATACTAACAACAATAATGTTAACTAGTTATAATGAGAATAACCCACCTCAGTGGCGTAGTTGGCTAACGCACTTGTCGTGTTGAGCTCGACTGCTGAGGACGGGGAGATCGAGGTTCGAATCTCGGCCGGGTGAACTGGGAGTGGTTTTACCTAAATGGTTTTCCACTCTCCCTCCACGCAAATGCGAGTTCACTTCCTTTAATTCAACCTTCCGAATTCCTAATCCATTATAGTAATTAGTACTTAAAGCGTATAACTTGAACGGGTAGTAAGACGTGGTGCTAAATAATAATAATAATATAATGAGAATATTGTTAGTTGTCACCGGAAGAGGGAGGTTTGTGTATGTTAAAATATGTCAATCAATTATAATACCTGATTTTCCCCCTGAAAAATAATATATATCAATAGCAAAACAGTGAAGTAGCCACTGAACTCTTGCTTTGACACAACACACTCAAACTTTAAACTTTTTTTTTAAAAAAATACATAACTGCTGTGGGCCGGGTAGTAATGCAAGTGTTGCAGGCAAGTGGGCTGGTCAGATATGTGTCGTGGGCCGAATGCAGCTCATGGGCCATGAGTTTGCAAATCCCAACTTAGACTCATTGTCGACTTATTTACTTGGTCCCCGGGAAATACTATCTTCATGTTTCAACACCCAAGATAGGTTTGAGAAGGACACAACTAAATTAAAAAGCAAGGACGAAGGAGAATTCTGCTCTTAGATGTTTTAAATATTTTTACAAATGTAATTATTTCTTTAATTCATGGGAGGGGAAAAAAAAGTCTTCCATTCTTCCAGAGTGTAAATAATAATCTCTTTCCTGAATAATAATAAAAAATGGATTTTACTATTCCAATTAAATATTTAATGGAGAAGGAATAATTTAGGTTTCAAATATTTGCTTGGTGGGACATCGCCTCAAGCTGTTAAAAAATGTAAATTGAAGTTCTCAAGAGGTGGGAGGACAAACTGAAGGAGTTTAGTAGAAAAACTACAGATCCTAAAAACTGAATTATTTTTTAAAAAATGTAAGAGATGTTTAAAGAGAATATGATTTCATTTCAGTGGCGATACTAATTTATTTACTTATACATTATTGAAATATTTAGCGATCAGTATTTTTAAAAATCTTTTACTTAATCTTCGTCTTATACTATGTATCCGGCTAAACTAATGTGGTAGGAATGAGGAAGGTAGGATTTAGTATAAGTGTAATTTGTTTAAAGGTAAGTTTAGGTTTGTTTCTTGTTTAGCTAATAGTGAATAGTTTAGAGCACATGGTGAGCTAGATGTTGAATTATTTTCTATGATAGCGTTTATAATATATACATAGTGAATAGCCAGCGCACATTGCATTAAGTTGATTTAACTTGAATTTTTTAAATGCTATGCATTGAGTGTAATTAGGATAATCATTAAACTTGATACTTATCAGCCAAAGATAATAATAATATTTAGCACCGCGTCTTACTCCCCGTTTGGGTTATACGCTTTAAGTACAAATTACTCTAATGTATTAGGAATGGGGAAGGTTGAATTAGAAGAAGTGAACCCGCATTTGCATGGAGGGAGAGTGGAAAACGATTTAGGAAAAACTACCCCCAGTTCACCCGACCGAGATTCGAACCTCGATCTCCCCGTGCTCAGCAGTAGAGCTCGACACGACAAGCGCGTTAGCCAACTACGCCACCGAGGCGGGTATCAGCCAAAGAGAATGCGAAGCATGAATTACAATGTTTGAAATTGATATTTTTTTTTGCACCACGTCTTACTACCTGTGCGGGCTATACGCTTATGTACTAACTACGCTAATGGTTTTAGGGAATAGTAAGGTTGAATTTAGAGGAAGTTTACCCGAATTTGCGTAAAGGGAGAGTGGAAAACCATTTTGGAAAAAACACCCTCAGTAGATCCGACTTAGATTCGAAACTTGATCTCCCCGTCATTGGCAATCTAATCTACTGCAAGAGTAGCGTATTAGACCATGTGTCCACCAGAGTGGGTTTCGCTACTGTTCAGTGAATATGAGGTCAAGGTTTGAATCTTGGTTGGGGTTATTTTACTCATGTGATTTACCACAGCGGATATTTTACACCCCTTATCCAAGCTGATGCTTTTCCTTACCATCCAGATTAAAGGGTTGGTAGACATTGTGACCACGTCAGTGGGTTCATGGACTAAGGCGTCCGGTATAGTTTTCCAGATAAGAGGAGACTGGGGTTGTAGTCCCAGATGGATGTTTGATTTCCTAAAAAGCTTCTAATACTTCTTACACACTTATATACACTTCCTCTAAATTCTACCTTTATAATCTTTACATAATTTATGTAAATATGCAGATAGCGTGTCGTATGAAATAATAAATAATATGGTGACCTGGCGGTCTAGGGGGTAAGGTGTCAGACTTCTATGCTGGTGGCCGGGGTTCAATCCTCGGTCCCAGCACAGATTTATCTGATTGCCAAACCCTTCCTTCACCTCTGACAAGACATGTTGTGAATGTGGGGAATGCCAGGCCTCCACCGTGGTTCGGATTCCACGTTAAACTGTAGGTCCTTCATTTCATCTCACAATCACCCTACCATTACACATTAGCGTAAGTGCGTATAACCCGAACGGGTAGTAGGACGGGGTGCTAATAATAATAATAATAATAATAATAATAATAATAATAATAATAATAATAAATAATCCCTCCTTTTTAATATAAATTAAGTTTGTGTGCAGTTCAGTAACAAATAATAATAGTTTAATTCCTACCGAATATTACTATTAGTACTGTTAAACTTTAAGTTTTAAAACGTTAGGCTTAGTTTGGTCTAATTTATTCTAAAGTCAGTAAATAAAAATTCACAAACGTACTGAAATAATTGAGGGGTACTAGAATTTAATTAAATCGGCTGCCAAAAAGCTTAGAGGTTGTGTCTTAAATTCCCCACTAGCACAAAGTATTTTTTTTTTAAATTTGCCTGACTAATGGTTTTATGGGCCATTGATATCAAATTGTAGAAGAGGTTTAGTAAATCAACTAAAGTCGTTTGTTATTTTGAGGAGAGGTGGCATATTGTGGTAACCTTTCGAATACAATTGAAATTATAATTTTTTGGTAGTTAAAATAAATCTCTCACCTTTCTATATTAACAAATTAAAATACTTAGTAGTAATAGCCTCAAATAATATATATGTTTAAAAATTTATTTACATATAATATATATGCGTCTACACAAATTTTAGTAATGAAACCTAAATAAATAGTACCACTTGTTAGGCCAATCTGTAAATGGAACGATAATTTGTAAATGGATTTGAAGGAGGTTAAATGTCCGGTTAAGGATAAAATGGAGTGGTCCCAGGACAGGGTTGAATGACGATCTTGTAATTTTGTTGGACAAGAACTTTCGAGTTGGCCAGATAATTTGTTAGATGTATGTATAAAGTCATAGTTCATTTATTTCCCATCCACGATTCAGCTAAAGCTATTTCGACTCTTTGGGTTGTGTTTCCAAGCTATTTAATCTATTTAGGCTATGCGTATACTCTAAATTAAAGCATTCCTAACCTAATTTAAACAGTGACAACACATACGTCAGTTTCAAACCAGTTGGTGACATCATCCAGTCACAGTGGATTCAAGAATTGGTTAAACAACTTCTTAAAGTATTAATGTTGTGCATCTAAACAAAGATTAAAAATTACGTTTATTATATTCATCCAATAAACTCTCTTCCATCCCTAACACTATTTAAACTATTCATGAAACTGTAAACGTGAGCTGTGTGAGAGAACAGAAACAGTTCTTTTCTCAGATAAATACGAACTAGTTCCTATCAATTAGGAAGTTAGTACGTCGCGAACATCTGGCAAAACGTTTAAACGTCAGGGCTTGACACACTCTTGTTCGGTTAGTGAAAGAAAACAACTGAAAGTACAACTCGATATGATGTTAAGATATATAAATACGTAAGGTATTTTTGAGAAACATGGGCAGTACTTTTGAAGTTTTAATATCAAAGAATAATTTTGGTCAAAATAAATCAAATGATTCTCCAGTATAAGCATAGAGTTTAATTTTATTCACATATTGGCCTCAACAGTTCTTGAAAATTCATCAAGGGTGTCCTGGAATTTATTGACATTTTTTTTATTTTTATGTTTCTACTGGGGCAATATAATATTTATTTTGGCTAGTAAAATGTTTTGCTATAAAATACTGCAAAAAACACCGCCCTTAACTCGAATAATAAGGGATACTGTCAAACTGACGACAGACCGGCATTGAAGGAGTCTGGGAGGTCAATCGTTCGAATCTCGGCCAGGTGCACTAGAAGCGAGGGAGATTGCCAATTGCAATTTGTGATTTATAACTTTGGCTATCCCAGATCCCTTTCAATTAGGAATAAATAGTTGATTAATTTTGTGTTTAAAGTATTAATAAGATATAGCAAGAAATGTGGCAGTTAATTTTAGATTGTTTCTTAAAAGCACATGAAATAATTTGATTCAACATTATAATAAATAATTAAATAATAATAATAATTGAGGAGCGTTTTATATTCTAGAGGTATAAAGGATTACAAGTTTTCGTTTCAGCTTATGGCTTTATTAGTTATTATTGTTTTATATAATATATTGTATAGGCCTACTTCACTATCCGACACCTTATATCAGTCGGTAGTGTGTCTGTCTATTCAGCTAAAGGTCCAGATTCAATTCTCGGCATGGCCGAAAACTTATAATTGGTGAAATATGGGTTTACCCTTTCACAGTGATGAATTAATGGTTGGGGACTGGATGTTGTACAGGTCCTAGTATTAAGTTAGATTAAAAGCTATTTGAAGATACGATAGGCCTATCAAGCCGGTAGTGGAAAATATATGGCTTGAATAAAAAACTGGGCCACAGGCTTGAAATAGTAATGGATGTAGAAAATATTTTATACTTCCCTGTGTTAAATAAAATACCTTTTGATATTAACCTCGCCAAGTTAGATTATTGTAGCATATATATATATAATAAATTATAATGGCTTGTTAAAAGCTATAGTCAGTTCCCCCTATCATCAATACATACGCCAAACAATAACTCTACTGCAGTCACATTTGGCAGATGTATCAATTCAGACAGTTTTAAAATAAAAAACTTTTATTTATTTGTTTATATTAGATAATCTATTCTCCCCCCACTACCTTAAAATATTCATCCAGAGGTGGTGTTACACTTTTATATATTTTTAAATAAAATATATGATAAAAGAGAATACGTCACCTCTGATAAAACATACGTTATTACATCACATATATTTCATAGTTTGTACAATGTATGTAATTACAAAAATGAAAGCTGATGGTTTAATTTCTTGTGATGTAACGGCGTGTGTGATTGTTTTAAACATAAATTAAACCTATGAGACAGCTATAGGTCTAACCGTGGCTCGGTAGGCACAGGGCGATAGGAGAAGTTGACTGCTAAAATAACTCGAATTCGAAAATATATAATCATGCCAATAATATTTACGAGCGGACCGAGAAACCATAAAAATATTGTTGTCATATATATTGCGTTCTATTATTAGTGTACACATAAATTTTTAACTGCTTTGCAAGACCTGGTAGCTCTTTCAGAATTCGCGACTTTATTTTGATAAAACCCTAGCGAATGTTCTATAATACAAACTTTACATAAAATATTTGTAGAATGTTTTATTTTATGAAAGAACTTTGATGGATCGTTAACGCTACATAAAATTTATTTCATTAAAAAACCTTTATAAAATAAATAAGACAGTGTAACACTTCTACAATGGTAGTTTCACTTTGTGTATATAATCTTTTGTACGATATTTAAATTGTGTGAGCTCCTAAATACATTCCCGTAACCTAATAAGCTAGGAAATATATATTTTATTTCTATAGAAATAATTCAATAAACACCGCTGTTACCCGCTTCGGTGTCCGTATGGTCTAAGGCGATACTCTTGCAATAGACTATACCACTGATGTTGTGGAGATCGTGGTTTGACCCCGGTTGGGTGTACTCAGGTTGTTTTTTCCTAAATAGTCTTCCACTATTTCTTTCTCCACGCAAATATGGGTACACTTTATCTCAATTCAACCTTTCTAATCTCTCGACCATTAGCTTAATTAGTACATAAGCGCAAAACCCGAACGCGATGCTAAAAAAACACCGCTGTTTCAGATGAACAGTTTATTCTTAAGACACAACTATTGAGAACGGCTAATTTTTCTTAGACCGCTAACGTTTTATGAGTTTGCCATCAAGATTAATTCCTCGACCGAGGCCATTATTGGCTAATTATTTAATTTGTAAGACCACGTGGGCGAGTCATTGGCGTCATACAATCAGATATAATTTAGTTGGATGTGAGCTATCAATAATTTGTAACCACATGTATTCGGACAATACCACATCCCATATTAAATAATAAACTAATCAATTAAATATAAAAAATAGTAAACAAACAGTGTAGCTAAAAAAATAAGAAGTTTGATTTTGATTTAATGTATAGCAGTGAGGCCCTTTTGCTCTAAAATACTGAGAATTTAATAAACGATGTGTCCTGTGTTAGATGTGACTTTTTCAGGAGTGTAACTATTTATGTAATGAAAACAAATTAGCTTTAACTGGTGAGCTTTACTAGCTAGTAAAAATGTGAAAATCTATTACTATTAATCTCCAGTTCACTATTTCAGTTTCGCTTTCAGATTTAATTATTGTGAGTTTAAAAAATGTTTAACTTTCGTTGATTCTATTAATTTTTTTAAACTTTATTATTTAAACTATAGATTAAAAATAAAACAAAATCAAAGCAATAAACTCATTTGAATAGAAAAAAGAGTTATATGTTGCATACAATTTCTCTCTGATACGGATATTTGCTAGTTTATTTTTGGTCTCTTCTTGTAAAAATAAATAAATATATTTTTAGCACTAATCACGTATTTTACTTCTAAGTAATAAAGTCAAACATAAGGCCCTTAATTACCTGCTTTTAAAATGGTGAAGGGCAAAGCTTACACAATGTTTTTTAAAAAATGGATAATAAATACCGGCGCTATAAATTAGTAAAGGTAATGATCACGATATTCCGGAGATAAAGGACACGGGCATGAATAAGGGATAAAGAAGGAAGGAAGAGGGCTCAAAAATGTATAAAATGTGCGTCATGCCCTCCACTGCCGTTTAAACACATTAAATCACGTGGAGAAAATATTTACAAAGTTTCATTAAAAAAGAAAGAATGAATGTCCCAAAAAAATAGAAAGGTATTTTATTTGTTGATTTTATTGAGTAAAAACTATTTTTTATAAACAAATGAATGAGTTTAGAAAGCATTCTCAACGGGGAAAAAAGGTCATTCGTAGGTAAACAAAAGAAGTGTGTGGAAATTTAAAACATTGCGTTATTAGCTATCAACTATTTTAAATATAGCTTTATCTGTGATATTCATTAAATCATTTAAGGAATAATTAAAACCCGACTAGAAAAAAAAATCTTCTTAATATGTTACTTCTACAATAGTCCGAATTTATATCAATCCACATTGCAATAAACCCACACTGGTAGACACGTGATCAAAGGCGTCACACTCGTCTTGTTTGGCTTACGGGGAATGGGGAGATTGGAATTATAATCCCGGCATGGTGTTCTGATGTTTTTTCCATAATTAATTACCACCATACTTCCACTCAAATGCGTGACAATTTTTTCTCAATTGGTGTTTTATTACTATTTGTATTTCAATTACGTTTATCCTTACTCAAGATTGAAGCTCTAAAGAAGTCTACAGTAGGCTAAGGCCAAATTATTCTCTGACTTGTATCCTTGTATTATAATAATTTTGAATTCACTACATATGCCAGACATTTTTTGAGTACTTATTTCTATATAATAACCTTGTTGGATCTTTAAACGCTCTTCCCCATGGAGATTTAGAGCATTATCTGTGTATTTCCAAACCCCCCCTTGTTACCAAGGAGATTTTTATATGTTAATAAGGTTAAAATGTTGGCATTGCCACAGTATTCATAAAACTGATTAATTGATGATTCTTTATCTTTAAGATTGGACATAGCTCACATTAAATAATTCAATAAGTACCGAGATTTTTAGGAGAAAACAATTGGAAGCCTAAAGTTAAAAGGCAAAAATCACCCAGTTCACGTGACTTGAATTTGAATATCAGCCTCTTAAAGTCTGAATTAGAAGCCCTTGCGTCTTATTAACCGTTTGATCCAGGTATATGTGTGATAATTAAGCTAATGATATAATTAGGAGACAGGTAAGATGTATAGAAAATATAACTCCATTGGCGTTAAAGGAGAGTTGAATGCAGTTTATGAGAAAACATTCCCAGTCAGAATTCAAACCCCGACCTCCTTGGAACCGGCGAACCAAACTAAATGAGACTGATATTTAGTGCGCGTTCCTCCTATCTATAAAGGCAGAGAGAGGGCTGCACTCTATGAACTAATTGATTATATCAGTTTTTAAACTTATAAATTACCTAACTTAAATCAAGAACAGACACGACACCCATTCCCCAGCCATTATTTCATCATTGTGAAAGAGGATACCTTTATTTCACCAATGAAACATCTTTTATCTAATGGCGGGAATCGAACATGAGCCCATTTGTTCAGTAAGCAGACACGCTACATACTGAGCTAATATGTCGCACAAGGATACTTGTTAATATAGTAAACGGTGACGTTGGCGGTTTCGCTCTCAAGCATTGTTTTAACCGCTAAGCACTTTTTTTCCCCCTGTCCTCTTCCGCTGTTCCGAACAAGCTGGCTACAATCTGTAGACATAGCGGTGTGTGACATCCTACAGTCCTCCCCGGGGTGTGTCAACAAACCAAAGTATGTTTCGGGGTTTGCTTACTGGACATTTCCCCTCACAAGTCGGCTTATCTTCTGAGGGGATCAATGAGACACTGTCTCCGGCTTTACATGTCTCAGGGAACATCAGGTTCGTGAAAGTAGAACACTCTTTTGGTGACATGGCACATTTTATTGAACGAGACGCTTAGTTGTAATATGTATAGTGATAACAATTGTTTTGAAAGATACATATCCTATATTTCTTATCATTTTGTGTGTGTGTGTGTAGGCCTATTTGAAAGTTTTATGTCTTGATTGGTTCTTATATAAATTAAAAGTGTGTATATTTTGGTTTTAGCTGTTACACGCACATGTTTTAAATTGTTATTAAATACACAAATTAGTAAGTATTACTATAGTAATCTCCCATGCCTCTGAATTTGAAGTGACAAAACGTTTCTTTCTGGGGTGACGTTAGTTCAGGCAATTAACTAATTACTATATACTAGACCACGTATGCCTAGGCTTTACCACTGCAGCATAAAGGTGAATTCCCACATACGCTGAAATTTGAAAGCAGTACAGTAAGTCAGCACCGCTTAGTGGTGCAGCTTTTCACACGCTCGTGGAAAGTTGGGAATCTCTCTCTACCCATGATGCAATGAAACATCAAACATAAAAATGAAAATATTATAATCAGTGCAAGTTACTATATTTAAAAAAATTGACATGTTTGACTTACTGCCTGGGTTTGATTTTGTTATCGATAAAACTAGTTTCTTCCAATAAACTATCGTTTTTCATCATCACTTTTGAGATACGCCATCTTGAGAATGTACTGTGTTTATAAATAACGCGTGGCTGAAAGTTTGCGCATGCGTTGATAGGGTCTTCTTGGCCGGTTTTCTGTAGAAGCGCTGGAAAAGTTGAGATTATCTCTACTCAAGCAGTTCGGGATATGCTGGCCAAGATGACTTTTTGTGATTTGATTAGAGCTGTCACGTGACCAAATCTCAGCAGTGCTCGCGTTTTACAGCGAACGTGTGAATCCAGAGTAAGCGACAAATTGTTTTTATTTTGCAGTGACATCAGTTCAAACAACGGTCTTATTACTTTTTAGACAATGCAAGTGTCAGTTCGGGCAATTTACTTACTACGTTTAGACATTGCATACCTACTCCTTGACGTTGCATTTAAAGCGGCAATATTATATTTCTCTTTAGTGGTGACGTCAGTTCAGGCAATGTTGTTCTTACGTTTAGACAACGCATGAATAGGATTTGATGCTGCAGCATAGCCCACAGAACGTTTATCTATGGCGGTGACGCCAGTTTAGGTTCTTCATTTATTATCAAGACACAAATAAACATTCTTGATAGCTTTTTATTGATTTATAATTGGCTAAATTTGTTTGTAATAATGCGCATGTTTTATATTACCAAAGAAAAATGTTTGTAGACTGCATAACATGTTGGTTTTGTTGGCAGTAGGCCCTATATTAAATTACTGGTACAGGAATAATGTCAACTAGAGATTTAAAAAATGAAGCTATTCTTTCGACAATAATTCTAGGATTTTTCATTACTTAAAAAGAAGAAAGTTTATACACCGAGATTTTTACTATTCGGAAAATACCCCAAAAAAAGGTGGAATACATCATGAGATAATGCATGAGAGCTAGGAAGGATTGACGTTAAAAAGTACAGTGCAGCTATTAGTACACTCAGATGATTTAACTTTGTTAGTTAATAGCAAGGAAGTTGCTGTAAGGCTGGCAGAACTTTTCTGAGACCCTATTAAAGAAAATAGGTTTAGAAGTTAATGCTGAATGTATATTATCACACAGAGAGCACGGATTGGGTACGATAATTAGAGATTATTGCAAAAAACACAGGAGTTTAATTATTTAGGTACAATGTTAGCACGTAATAACGATATTAGAATCGAAATTAGTAAAAGAATACAGTTATTATTTGGTCACTAAGTTGTTGACATCTCGCCTGCTTTAAAGGAATGTAAAACTTAGAATATACAAAACAATAATGTTATTGATTGCTACCCATGGGTGTGAAATGTGGTCTCTTACCTTGCATGACGACAAAAATTGAAGGTTTTTGAAAGAAAAAGTCCTTAGGAAAATTTTTGTTTCAAAAAGTGATGAGGTTACTGAGGAGGGGAGGAGGTTACCTAAGGAGGGGAGGAGGTTACCTAATGATGAGCTACATACCCTGTAATCACAAGAGATTGTTAGGATAATCAAGTCGAGTAGATTACGGTAGGCAGGACATGCAGAGGGAATGGCAGAATCTAGAACCGTGTTCATGGTAGTGAGTGTTAAACCTAATGGAAAAAGACCACTGGGAAGACCTAAACGCAGATGGGAGGATAGCATTAGAATGAACATGAAAGAGATAGGGAGTAATGAGGTAGACTATATAGAACCAGCTCAAGATAGGGGTTGGTGGCCTACTTTTGTAATTGCGGCAGTGAAGTTTCGTTTTCCTATTGCCATTGAACAGGAGTGGCTAACATTTCATAATCTAGGGCCAGTAAAGTATTAGAAAGTATTTGACAGGCCGCTGTAACAAATTTTACCCTCCCCCCTCTCTTTTTCCTCTGCTAAAAATATTTCTACATAACATATTTAACATTTGGCTGAGAAAATATTATTTAGTGACCTTTTTTTTAACAAAAACCATTATATATATGCATATATATTTTTTTATAAGATTATTTTACAGTAATAAAAGTAACCGGACTTTTATTTATTTTGAAAAACCGTGAAAGCACTTTTACCCTAGAAAGCCATTTAACTGAGTTCTGAAGTAAAAGTTCACCATACACATTTATTTCCACTTCAAGAAGTTCCTTAACTCTCTGGTTGAGTGCTCGTGATCGAATCATATTGACGCAACACACACACACACACAAAGGATAAAAAAAAACATGTGGGGAATGTGCGTTTACAGAGCATAAAGCCTCTTTGTGATTGATACAGTGGTATAAAAATAGCTTTCACTCTACATACTGTTCAAGCAAAGAAACCTTTTCCTTCAATTTTAACACACTTAAGTTTACTCCCATCTACATCACATTTTTCTATACAACTTTTCACTGTATCAAAAATATCCCTTCTAGTTGTTGTGGTTGTGGTCAGCAATTAATTTACATCTCAAAGTTCTTGAAACATGCCAAAGCGGTAGCTTATGGCTTTTACACAAGAACTACATTAGAAAGACTCTCATATTAACAAATTTTCAATAAAAAATCCTCATTAAAAATTGGTATATAAATAAATAATTAAATAAATAAATTAATTAATACATACACATATATATAGGCCTACATAAATACATTTTTACATATATTTTATATGTATAAATATATATATGAATACAGATTATATATATATATATATATATATATATATATAAAGGGTGACCTGGTGGTCTAGGGGTAAGGTGTCAGACTTCTATGCTGGCGGCCAGGGTTCAATCCTCGGTCCCGGCAAAGATTTCTCTGATTACCAAACCCTTCCTTCACCTCTGACAAGACATCTTGTGAATGTGAGGAATGCCAGGTCTCCACCGTGGTTCGGATTCCACGTTAAACTGTAGGTCCTCCATTTCATCTCACAATCACCCTACCATTACACATTAGCGTAAGTGCGTATAACCCGAACGGGTAGTAAGACGTGGTGCTAATAATATTAATAATAATGTAAACATTGACATTAATATATATATATATATATATATAATATATTTATAAACACACAATTTACGGTATTCTTTAAAAATATAGACACCATGGCTCTTGATGTCATAAAACAGTGTTTGAGGTTTCTAAGAAAAAGCAATTTTTTAGTACCGCATCTTACTACTCGTTAGGGTTATACGCTTATGTACTAATTACGTTAGTGGGTTAGGGAAGAGGAAGTTTTTATTTATAGGATATATACTGCAAGAGTCACAAGTTAAACAAAAAAAAAGTATTATATTTCACAAAAGTCGCAAAACGTTTGAACTTACGTTGGGCCCTACCAACCTCAAACTCTGTGACTTGGATAAGATAAGAGATTTTAGGTGGGGATTTATGGGACGCGAGAAGAAGCAACAAATTTTGCAGTTTTTATGGCAAAACTTTTTTTGGCCAAATAAATAAAATAGCGCTCTAGTACAAATCTAGAATTTTTTTTTTCACATGGTGACCTCAAAATTTCTTGGATATTTATCAAGGATGTCCTGGAATTTAATGACAATTTTTTATCTTTATTTAAAAAGTTCATTAGAAATGCTGCTATGCTCATAACATATTCAAAAACTGTTGATATCAACACGTGAAGAAAATTAAACTCTATATTTGTACTGGAATAATATTTGATTTATTTTGGGCAAAACATTTTTTTTTTTGCCACAAACACTGCAAAAAGCACGGTCCTTTTCTCGCGTTCCCTTCCATATGACCTTAACAGGTGATCTTTCTTATAATACTCGTCCCGGCCAGGTAACATAAAGTAGTTTGTCTCACAAATATTTTTAAGAAACCAATGTTGAAACTTCGGCTAACCCTTAATTACTTTTTTTTTTCAAGATGTGAAAGTTATCAAGTGTTTGTTTGAACTATTTTTCTTTTTTACATATTCATAGAATATGTTTTAAAAAAACGCGATTGAGTTTGATAAACTCTCGTTCCGACTTAAACTTTCTTTGACAAGAAAGGTCACCATACTTCTTCCTTTACCACACACTAATTAACTTTTCACTTTCATCTTGAGAGTGGTAAAGAAAATTGGTAGTACGGCGGAAAGAAAAGGCATCTATAGTTCCTTTTTCACATGAGTAGATCTTACCGTTATACAAGCTACTATATCTATTTTTATGTATTCATACGTTTTGTGGTGTGAAGCTCTCACTCAGGAATACGAATAAAATAATACTAATACTACTATAAAATTGGTGACCTGGCGGTCTAGGGGTCAGACTCCCGTGCTGGCGACCGGGGTTCAATCCTCGGTCCTGGCACAGATTTATCTGATTACCAAACCCTTCCTTCATCTCTGACAAGACGTGTATTAATCACAACTTGTGAATGTGAGGAATGCCAGACCTCCACCGTGGTTTGGATCCCACGTTAAACTGTAGGTCCTCAATTTCATCTCACAATTACCCTATCATTACACATTAGCGTAAGTGCGTATAACCCAAACGGGTAGTAAGACGTGGTGCTAATAATAATAATAATAATAATAATAATAATAATAATAATAATAATAATAATAATAATAATATTGTAAAATTGTAAAATTGTATAATTATTGACCGCAATAAAATATATCTGTATTTTCTAACATTTTCTTTATACTAAGATCCTATTATACATACAACTGTGACAAAACATCCTTAAAAAATTTCTAATGTCCGAATTATAACAAGGATATTTACTTCATTTTTGGTAAAACTGTTTATGAACAACTCATAATTATTTACTGACATTATTAGAATTAGTATGAATTGAATTTTTCAGCTTCACTTCTTATTACTCATCCGGGCTGTATAGATTTAATCACACTAATTGAATAGAGACGAGGAAGACTTATTTTAGAGGAAAGGTTTATAAACTTACGCGGAGGAAAAGTAGAAAATAATTTAGAAAAATATCCTCATTATTTCCAGCTGGGATTCATGCCCCATATTCCCCGTTTCCCGCAAACCACAATATATGAGCTTGATATTTTGACTGCGTAACCACCGGCGAACTGGTAATGATACAATTGCTCTCAAATTTATGCGATATAATACTAATAACAACGTTGGAAAATTTTATATTCACATTTTCTCGTAGATATACAAGTTTATTAAATAACAGTAACGATAACAAGTTATTTTAAGTAACAATTAAGTAACAGTAAAGATTAAAAACTTATCTTAACTAACAAGTAAGTAACAGCTTATTTTAAGTAACAAGCACGTAAGAACAACGATAACAGCGTATTTTAACTAACAAATAAGTAACACTAACAACTTATTTTAAGTAACAAGTAAGTAACAGTAACGATAACAACTTATTTTAAATAACAATTAAGTAACAGTAGCAGTAACAACTTATTTTAAGTAACAGTAAAAGTAATAACTTATTTTAAGACATGAATCGGTGGACATGCGGACTAAATTTAAAATTCCCTATTATTAATATCTGGTGAAGGGGATGTCAGTGTTCGAATCCTGGTTGGGTTTATGAGGGAGGCTTTATCTAATGTTTTCTCACGTCTCTTATACGCAAATGCGAATGCATGCCCTCTAAATTAATCTATACGGGTAGTAGGTGACCTGGTGGTTTAGGGGTAAGGTGTCGGACTTCTGTGCTGGGGTTCGGGGTCCAATCCTCGGTCCCGGCACAGATTTATCTGATTACCAAACCCTTCCTTCACCTCTGACAAGACGTGTATTAATCACAACTTGTGAATGTGTGGAATGCCAGGCCTCCACCGTGGTTCAGATCCCACGTTAAGCTGTAGGTCCTCAATTTCATCTCACAATCACCCTTCCATTACACATTAACGTAAGTGCGTACAACCCGAACGGGTAGAAAGACGTACTAATAATAATAATACTAAAATAATAATAAATGGGTAGTAAGATGAAGGGGGGAAATTTGTTGTCTACTCTCTTATTTTACTGATACGTACAATATCAAGGCTAATAATGGTTTTTTATAAGAGAATGGCTTAGAGGAAATACATCCACATTATAAAGGATAAAATAGAACCATACCACCCTTACGATATTTGAACCTCTATTTCTCTATCTACGATAATATTCTCTTTCGCAATCTAGACACTATAAACAGTGGGACCACCGTTGGTGGGTAATTTATCATCAACAACGAAATAGAGCCAACCTATTATAAGTTTTCTCTTTAGAGTAGGCCTGGGCAAGTTTTTGGGCTGAAGGGCCACATTGATAATTTAAACATAGGACTGAGTCAGCATACCTAGTAAAATGCAATTTTTCGGTGGATGTGATTTATTATAAAACAAAATTACATACATATCATAGACTAGTAGGACACTATGAAAAATAAGTAAACGCTCCCCAATAAAAATGTAATTTAATGAGGTGAATGCAATCTTTTTGTATATTTAATGTTAGCTGTAAATTTAGTAGTAGAAACTCTTAAAACTGCTAATGTTCTTGGTTTTTTTAAATAGAAATAGTATCTTCTTCCTTTAAGATTATTTATTTTAAATTCTGGTATTTCTAGCACTAATTAAATTTGTTCGTGGATAGATAGTTATATAGCTTTCATGCCGCATAAAAATACGGAATATTTGGCGTTTGGCCCGCGGGTGGTAATTTGGCCAAAGTTGCTTAAGAGAGTCGTAATAAGATTAAACAAACCAATCTCTTAATGTTGATTACTCAACTTAGTTTTAACTGTCTCCGTTTCCATGTTGTACTTACAGTTCCCATTGCCAATAGTTCTTGAAGCGTTTCATCTGAATTAAACTTTAATCAGTTTTTGCCAAAGTAAACTTTTTATTATATCTTATGTAAGCGAAACGGTATGATGAGCTCACAAATTTTATTTCGATATGAAGGAACATTTTTGACGATTATAAAAGTTACTAAAACAATTTTATTATATTTATATGTAAACTAATACGATTTTCAGCTGTCCCTTTTGATGGATATTATCAATACTATCAATGCTTAGGAAGACATTTGGTCCGAAAAGGGATGAGGCAACTGGGTAGTGGAGGAAGTTACATCATGATGAGTTACATATCCTGTACTCATCACAATATATTGTAAGGATAGTCAAGTATCGTAGATTACGGTCGGCAGGACATACAGCGCGAATGGAAGAATCTAGAACCTTGTTCAGGGTACTGACTGGTAAACCCAATGGTAAGAAACCATTGGGAAGACATAGATTCAGATGGGAGGATAACATTAGCATGGACTTTAAAGAGATAAGGTGTAATGAGGACTGGATGGAACTAGCCCAAATAAGGATATGTATCCTATTTTTATTAAATGCAGCAATGAACTTTCGAGTTCCTAATGCCATATACTAAGTAAATAAGTAAGCAATGTTATCTGCAGCTGTCACCTTTGGTAGACATTATAAACAGCTATAAAATAACAATAATACACTTGTAAAATATTGTCAATTTTGGTCTAAAACAAGTGTGTATCTTATAAAAGACCCTTATTATGAAAATTGGTCTATAGTAAATCCCAGAGAAAGCTCAGTTAAAAAAAAAGTACACGAAAATTGTTTTTGAAAATTTTTAGAAATGTGTAAGGTAATAAATCAATTATAAACATTTTTGTTTCTCCTTTAAACAATTTTGAAATTCGAAATTTTTGACACATCCTGGGCTTATAAACTTTAATTAATTAAAGAAAAGGGTTGAAAAATGGTTTGGGTAGATATCCTAGAATTGTTGTAGAAATTAATTGCATCACGCTTTTATCAAATTGTAGATACTCTTTTTTTGGACTGTAACCTTTCAGGAGTAAAGAGAATCGATCAAAGCTCAAGCAAGAAAAGTTTTTGAGGCATCAACTGCGTCATTGGTGCTCAAGAAAGGCCGGTACAAGGGATGGTTGCGGCCCCAAAGAGCACAGGTACAAAACAGTGCAACCCCGTGGTCCTAAAGTAGAGCAGGCACTAAACAGCGCAAGTGTACAGTTGTACAGATCGCGCAAGTGTTTCGTGACCTTATAGTGAGTGTCCTCTTTCGTCTCCAGAACAGCACAAGGGGGTCTGTGTTTAACTGGATAGCAACTGTACAGATAACGCAAGAATCCTTAACGTGGCTTTCAAGCTACTGACCTTGAGCTTTTAGGTTAGGTTAGGTTAGGTTATGTTAGCTTAGATTAGAGGACAATCACGTTTTCAAAGGGTGAAGTTGGACCTCTGTTAATTTCAGTAGCCTACGCATTTCTGCCGACAAACAAAAGAAAGGACACACACACTCGACTTTTCACGACAGTTAAGAATTACGCTCTTATGTACCTGCGTTCTTTTATATCATTTGCGCAGTTTTGTACCCACTTTTAGCTTGCGCTTTTATGTACCCTTCTCTCGGTAGTATATTCCAAGGGGCAAAGCTCCCACTTCCTCCCCCTTACCTTCTCTTCTAAGGCTATTATAACTAAACAAATTTCAAATTAAGTAAAATCAAGCCTCAAATACTCGTCTTGTCTCAGAAGTATTAATACGAATATTAAACTTACCAAACATATTATTAATTTTGATATATTTGCGTTTAGCATGTCAAACTCGTGAATAATAATCGTGTCGTAGTTCAGCGCCGGAGCGAGCTGATACCGAATATAAAGAAAGTCTTAACCTGTCCAAATCTTTTGATAAGTTTCCAGATATGGTTCAGTCTGACGAACGACTATTTTCCCTTGAGGTAATTTTCTCCGATGGAAACATTTGCGTGTGAATCTTAATACGGAGAAACTTTCTACTTTATTGCTTGTCATTCTTATTGTCTTTTATTTTATCTCATCCATAACAACAACAACAAAAAATATTTGTGAATGTTTATTAACCACGATATTAAATTAATAACCATAAAAATTTGTTTAGTACTTGAAAAAATAATTATTTAAATTAAATAAGCTAATAAATATTTCTAAATAAAAATTAACATCTAAATATATCATCTATCACTACTTCCTAAATATCTCCATGCGGAAATAAAGGTGCGACTGAGAAGAGATTGGAAAGGTTTTTTATATTGTTTAGTTTCAAGAATCTAGTTGTATATAAAGAAATATATAATTTGTGATTATCGTCGTCTATTCGTATATGGTATGAAAGTTGAGTGAAAATACTGCCTTACCGGTAATCGGTAATATAGTCGGTGTGTCTGTGCTGGCATCCGGTAGTCTCACATGCCTCCTCTAGTCAAAGGTTCACGCCAGTACATGATTATCCTCGATCACTGTGTTTTTTTTATAACGTTAATCAAACTGAGAATCTGTCATGACTCAAAAAAATCAGAGGGACGTCTGCTAAACGTTAGATCAAAAACTAGAGAAGACTTTTCGTATTAAGTGAGTCCAATATCTAACCACCAGGAGGGGATCTAGTTACTTGTTACTGTTAATTTTAATTGCCATGTAGCCGGCCCACTAAATGGGAAACAGGCCCTCCGGGTGGGACAATTCACGTGTCTGCACGTGCTAAAACTAGCAAACTGACACACTGTAAATGTTTGAGAATTTATTATTTTAGGCTGCTGACAGTCGAGTGTGACTTCTTCAATGTTTAGATTGCACAATGAAATTATATCGACAGACAACAACAACAACAACAACAACATATTGCAGATACCCAGGAGATCAGGATTAATTTCCGGTGGGGTGTACCGAGGGTGGTTTTTCCTGAAAAAAAGTTGTAATTGAAATTTAGTACACCATTTACAGATATTCAAGAACTTTTGCTGTCACCATGTGAAGCTTATCAAACTATGTTTTTACTGGAGAAATATTTCATTTATTTAAAAAAAAGCTAGAATTTAAAACTGACCTTAACTCGTGTCCTCTACATTCCCACCTTAAGGACACCGTATTAACCTGGCTCCAGATTGTTCGACACATGCCTTCCAACGTTGGACCCTTGATAGTTTGACGCATAGTTTGGAAACGAAACAAGTGTCGTGCAAAAAGTTTCGAGCTTTCAACGTTGGTATTCGAGGACATTCTGAACTGTTGTCGGTATTTCTGTCCCTAGTCAAAGGGACCTTCCAACGTTGGAATGTTCCGTTATCACATTTGTGGGCCATATAGACTATTGCGCCCGGTGGTCAATATTTTAAGTACCACCTGCTTCATCATTCAGTTTGCATCTGTCACTCGACTCCTCAACGGTGCACTAATACTTCTTCCCGGGCATAGTTACACACTTATAGAGACCGATTCTGTCATTTATTTTAGTTTCAAAAGGTGAAACATGGAGTGGAGTGATGAGCACATTATTCAGTCCGTCAGTGACTATGAAAAATACCCAGTCCTTTGGGATCCCAAAAATTCCGACCGTAAAAGCCGTACTAGATTAAATGATGGTTGGGTGCATCTACAAAGGGAGTATCATCCTCCATGGTGGATTCCTAACGACTGGCCAGATTTAATTGATAAACTTTTAGACCAACACTGGCTGCAATTTTGGACGCGTTGTATAGAAGGGTCAGTTGGGTAAACGTATCCAGACAAACATTTGGGGCAAATATTGTAGCCAACATTGGAGCCAACGTTGAACGCATATTCTGGAACCGGCTTTAGACTGGCGAGACCTGGTCCAAAGAGAAACGAAGTGACATACTCGTCCCTTGTTTACAGTCGTTTTAAGTTTGGACTTGCGAAACCGGTGGTATCCATAATTTATGTCAGAGGGAAACACGTGTCAATATTCTTTAAAAGTGTTCCTTGTCAAGTTTCCATCTTTAATGCTGTCGATTTTTAATTAATTTGGTTAACAAATGAGACATTTATCGTTACAACAATATGTCACCTGCTTTGGTGGCCACATGGTCTAAGGCGTCACTATCTAATTGGATTAGACTGCCGATGACCAGGAGATTGGGGTTCAAATCCCAGAAGGGTGTACTGAAGTTTTTTCAAAGTTGTTTTCCACCTTACCTCCACCAAAATGCGGGCACACTTCCTAATCTCTAACTAAATAGTGTAATTAATATATATTCGTATAACCTGAACAGGTAGTAAGACGTGGTGGTAAAAATAACATGCCCGTAAATACAGCGCCATTTTTTTTCCAAGTAACCCACATCAGTGGACACGCGGAATAAGAAGTAAGGTTAATCTAGTTGGATTTGCTGGTAACGAGGATAAAGGGGTCTCAAATTACGACTGGATGTATTGAGTTATTTTTATGAACCGTTTCTCACGTGCCCTTTTCGCATATTCTGGTTCTCTACCTCTAAATTCTACCTTCATTAATCTCAGCCTACTGAGATGTGGTGGGAAAAATTATTCTAATAACTATATTATTTTTTAATGTGGGGAATGCCAGGCCTCCATCATGGTTCGGATTCCACGTTAAACTGTAGGTCCCCCATTTCATCTCACAATCACCCTACCATTACACATTAGCGTAAGTGCGTATAACCCTAACGGGTAGTAAGACGCGGTGCTAATAATAATAATAATAATAATAATAATAATAATAATAATAATATATTATTTTTAGCGTGATGTCATTTTAATATAAAAATTCAAATAAATTTTATATACATTTCTCAATATATTTGTTTTCAATTTTATTTACTGAGGTATAAAGGTGAATCAACACAAGGTTTATTATAATGTATAACTTACTAATCATAATTTAAAACACTTAATAATGTATACACTTGAGTAGTATTAAGAAAATCAATTTTCAACAAGACATTAAATAAAACAATAATAAATAAAAACCCACATATGTGATCCCACGGACCAAATAGTTAATATCGTTATTAACTAGAATGCCGATGACGGGGAAGTTGGGGTTTGAATCTGGCTCAAGGTGCACTGGTGGGTGTTTTTATATCCTATTTTTACAATAAAACATATGAATCCTCCCCTCCCTAACCTTTGGAATAAATACTTTTTTATACATATTTTCTTACTAACCATCCAAGTGTATTTACACTAATGAGGTTGAAATGAGGAAGGCAGAATTTTATGAGATGCGTATCCTTATTTGTATAGAGGTAAAGTTAAAAACCATTTAGAGAATATTATCCTTCAATGTCCATGAGTGGGACTAGAACCTAAACCTCTCCATCACTGATGAATCAGACTATGTAAAGTTGACGCCTTGTCCTGCGCGCCCACAAATGATTATAAGTTGTTAAAAAATGTCCATGTTATCATCCCACAATCGAGTCATACCGACGGGGAATCCACCATCTGTTGGCGAAGATATTTCCAACTTCTGTGGATAGAGGGTGTCATGTGATTAGCACAACGAACCCTTTGGCTGTTAATCTCAGTTTTATATAACGGAGCTGCTACTTTTTCATACAAACAGCTCCTCATTTGCCCTCATGTGGTTGAGTTGACCCGGTCCTAGACCCATGACTGCTTCACAGTAAATCTGTAAGAGTCGGGGATCGAGCCACGGACCTGTGGATCTGTAGCCAAGAACTCTTGAGACAGTCTCCCAAAGCACCGACAATTCGAATTCTCATGAGCGAAGTTCGTGACCTCCTCTTAACCCTCCTCCCTTGGCCTTCAGATCTGGTCATCATCTCCCATCGCGATGATGAATGGGACCTTGGGGAATCGAATTGGACAGGAACTGTGGGTGTAATCGACCAATCAGTCAGAGAGAGAGGAGAGAGAGATCTAGAGAGATTCACGTCACGTGGGGTAAATATGAACTTCATCTTTGAGGGACAGTTCTGTCAATGCTAGTAATGTTTAGCCACGATTTTTTTTAATACATCTTGAAATAACTTGCGTTTTAAAAAATGAAATGAGAAAAACAGATTATCTAGAAATGTTTGGAATAGTGTTTGATAAAAGTAAAAACTATAAAGACCAAACAATATGGTTCAATTACAAATGTAGCTACAATTATTACTCTAACCGGTGAATTAATATACGCTATTATTACAGACGTTCTCTATGCCATAAAAATGTGACGGAGGGATCAAAAAAATTCTTAAATCGTTAATTTGCACAAAAAATCACAAAATGTTTAAACTGTTGTTGGGTTTAATTATAAAACCTGTAAGTTGGACAAAAATAAAGGTTTATTTTATCACCCCGTCTTTCTAACCATTCGGTGTACACGCGTATGTATTAATTACGTGGTACTATTATTATTATTACTAGGTGTTCTATCTTACGACAGGTACATTCCTTTTGTCAGTGAAACTTAAACCACCAATGAGCCCTGCCTGCTCTTTCAGTTCCCAGAATTTTCTTATTTCCATCAAGTCATCTAATATTTTAATCCTCCTTCTTCCTAAGCTCCTTTTTCCCTCAACCTGTGTTAGGAATTAGGAATGATTAAGTTTGAAGAAGAGTACCCACACTTGCATGGAGGGAGTGTAGAAGATCATCTAGGAAAAACCAGCCTCAGCGCTCTTAACAAGATATTCAAACCCCGAAGTAGGTCTAGTCTACATTGATAATGACACCTTAGACCAATAATTTAGAATAATTTAAAAAGTAATTTACTCCTACGTAAACAGCCTAAATGATTAAATAATTTATTTAGACGTAAGGATTCATATAATGATACGGATATAATCACTTTTTGTTCGCATCCGTGTTTTAGTTGACTAATTTCAACAAAAAACGTTTATTGTAACATAACTATAATAATTACATATATATATATATATTGTCTCGCGGATTTTTTTGTTCACATTAGTGAGAAAATTCAATATGTATAGTATTTTTTTATGTAATACCAATAGTTTTTGCAGCGCACACGGAGAAAACAAATTTTTAGGCAATTTTTTTATACCTTGTGTAAAACTATCGACATTTTTATGAAGAATATATTAAATTTTCAAAATAAAATATAGCCTATGTTACTCGCTGATAATTTAGCTTTATATTGGTGAATACATTTTTAAAATAGGTTCAGTAGTTTTTGAGTTTATCCATTACAAATTTAAAAAAATAAAATCTTTCCTCTTTATAATATTATATAGTGTAGATTGTGGAGCTACCATAGTCTTTCCAGTCTGACGTTGGTGTAGGCCCATATATTCCGAAATTACCCTCTTAATCCCATATTCCTTAATTTGAATCATTAATAAACTTGTTGTTAAACGCGTTTATAAAATAACACACTAAATTAAAGTAATGTATTTTAATTTGGGAGTATTAATAAAGTGGCTTATCTACTACTTCGCTGCACAACATGAATGATTCATGTAACCCTCTCTGTATCAAATTTGCATAGTTGTAACTAGTGTTTACGTTTTTGCGAATTGTTGAAGCAGTAATGTTTATTACGGCGTTACACTAGAGTACAAAATGCAAATTTAACATTATTAATAAATATTTATACCCATCAATAACTGGGATGCATGGTAAACGTTTGTTTCGTGTAGATATTTTATATTTCTTGACACACTCGGTTTGAAATCGTTTATCTTCAGGGTTGGATACAAATTTGGTTTAATGTTTAAGTACTCTAGTTTAAAAAGTGTTAAAAAGCTGTCAACTGAAGTTTTTATTACATCAATTACTGTTTCCAACCTGTGGTCCAGGTCAGATTTTTATTCATGCCCTATATTTTCCACTACCGGCTTGCTAGTCCTGTTGTAGCTTCATGTTCTTTATAATCTAATTTAAGACTAGGACAGGCAGACATTTAAGTCCCCAGACGTTAATTACCACTGTGAAAGGGTAAACCCACACTTCACCAATGATACATTTTTCGGCCAGGCCAGGAATCAAACCTCGGGACCCTTAGTTTATTAGACAAACAGATTACGGACTGAGCTAAGGTGTTGGATCATCAACTGGAGTCATAAGAAAAAAATGATAGCAAAACTAAATTATTAAATTGTTCACAAGTTTTTATATAATATATTCTTTTTAAAATGCTTGACAAGACAGTTTTACATAGGAGCTTGTGTCTACATATGTGAAACTATTAAAACTATATAATTTATTAGCTATATGGATTATTTACCATTTGTTTAAAGGAACTCGGCATTTCACCTTATTTTACATAACACGAACAATTACATTTTTTACTTGGTTGAGAATTGAACCAGATTTTTTCTGATAGGAGTCACATATTATCAATATGTATTTTTAAAATTATCATATTCTGAAAGAGGGGCTGACATCATAGGTGGGGATAATAAATATTATTTAGATATATTATACCCGCATTAGCAAGGAGAGAATATTGGAAACTTAAAGTTTTAAATCCCATTGAAAACAACTCTTCTCCCCAGAAACTCACACATAGACTTTTCCACCCCCGTAAATTTGAAATAAGACATCTCTGATGCCTTAGATCCTGTAACCGCTGCTAATAGTGACCATTTATTAGGGCTCAAAAGTAATTAAATGTATATGTTAAGAACAAAGGTGCAGTATCTTGTGTCCTAATTAAAGCCATAACTATCCCTGGGGGGATTGTTTTGTAATTTTACAGCAGGCAGTCTATCAATCAATCTCTTTCGCCTACTTTGTTGTCGTGAGAAAGTTCTCACATGTCCTCCCTTCCCTTCTTGCACCTCGATCCCCTGCGTAAACTCAGACCGTCAACCCGGCGGACATGTTAGTTGATCAAGAAGCGTGTCTTAATTTAGTCAGGCGCTACTCGGGAAAGTTCGTATGTTCTCCTAATACTATGACTTACTATACTAGTTACCCATATAAAATAGATGTAAAATAGCCATAAATGACAAAAGTTATAGTGTTTATACCTATAGCATCAAATATGACACCATAAGTCATAAATGGTAACTTTATATCACGGAGGCTAGCGTAATTATATAATATTAGGTTTAGCAATTTTTTGAAAAGTCTATTTAATTTCTTCCTATGGTTCATCCACCTATAATTATCTGTATTCTTCCGTGTACTGCAAATAGTAAGAAATACTATTACAAGTTTTAATATTTTTGATAATAGATGAGTCAAGCTTGTTGCATTGCAATGCAATTCAATCCTAATCAAGAAGTCAATTTTAAATAGTAAATATATACTGAAAAGTTACCCAATAATATTAAGTATAAATGTTAAAATCTTGTTCAAATATACCCCACAAAGAAACAAAACAAAATTAAAATTAAAACCATGAACAAACCTATATATAAATAACTATTCTGTTAGAAACTGTTATTGGGGTTTTAAACTTTTAATTAGAGAGTATAAGTTGAATTGCATTACATTTTTTAGTAAAAATCAAGTGCTAATCTTTATGAATTTAGTGACCTATGCTAGTTAAAACGCACGAGTCTATTCAGATACTATCTAAACTATATCATCCAAAAAGAATTAAAGGGATCCAATTTTCAGAGGTGAAACGAACTAAATTTCACATACATTTAATAGGTTGATTTATTAAAAAGAAAGTAATATTTTACTGTTAAATTATTTAATTAAAAATCATACCCTCATCCACAACACTCGCAACAGAATAATTATTCAAAAAGATACTTATCATTTTTATTTTAATGCAATATTTTAAATTGTTCATTGATATTTTATCTTATTTCCATATTTTACAAAGTTTTTTTTATTATTTATAATGTATAATTGTTTAACATTTTACAAATATGTATTTAGTATAATCGGTCAACTTATTCTCTCATATTTATTGACTGCTTGATGCGGATAAAGCCACAATGAATTTTAACAAGCCTTATTAATTTATTATCAATATTATTAGAATTTATACTCTTTCTACCAAAATTCTAACTGGTTTCTAAAAAAGTACTACTCATATTAGTAATAGTGATAAATGTATGTATTATTCAAAATTCCTCTTCTTCGTTTCTATTATATTTATGTCTATTACAGTCCTTGGTGATTATTAAAAGAGTTTTCCTTTTATTCATATACATCCGCGCTAATGGGCACGTGGAAAAAGACGTCAGTCAGTTTATTTATTGTCTAATATTTTCAGTGACGGTAAGGCTAGGGGCTCTAATTTCTGTTGTAAGCATTGGGGTAATTTTTTTATTAATTATTTCCCATTCTGTGACAAGTTAAAAAATGAGTATTTTAAACAACTGAATAAATGATAAAGATTATTAATTCATTTTGAAATTCCCTTTGATCGTGTTTTATTAAAAGTATTGGTAATGAATAATTTTTTAAAATCCACTATTATTTTCCACCTGTGACCTGGGTCGGTTTTTTCTGTAAGCCATATATTTTTTCCACTGCCGGCTTGCTAGGCCTGTCTTAGCTTCATATGCTCTATAAGTTAACGTAAGACTAGTACAGGAACAACATCCAGTTCCCAGCCGTTAATTCATCACTTTGAGAGGGTAAACATACAAACCACAAATGATAAATGTTTCTGCCATTTCGGGAATTGAAACCGGGACACTTAGTTCAGTAGACTTACACGATACCGACTAAGCTAAGGTGTCGAATAAAATTTAACTATCTAAATCCTTAAAATAGGTCTACTAATCAATTTTCAAAGAAAAGAAAATTCTATTTCTAAAAAATAATGCTTTACATTTTTTAATCGTCCTTTTTTCTACGAGATGTTTACACGACATTTTACTTTTATTTTAATAAGTATAAACATAAAATACAAGAAAAGCCATGACCTGGAGTTTTACCAATTTGTCTGAGCTACCTTCCTGAGGGAGGGAGGGGTTAAACCATCGTAAATTTCTTGCTCTCTGTTACGACAAATTTATAGTTACAAAGCCCGGTGCTTACGAAACTACGTCTAGTACAAGACCTTGGTCAAATCGAGTGGACACAATACGATGGCTTATCGGTCCTTTTTTATAGTTTATTTTTAGCACTGCGTCTTACTACCAGTTCGGGTTTTCGCTTATGTATTAATTAAACTAATGGTTTTAAGGGTTAGAAAGGTTATATTAGTAGGAATTAAAGCCAAATTTGTGGGGAGGAGGAATTGAAAAACATTTGGGAAAAAACCCTTAAGTGCACCCGACCAAGATTCGAACCTTGATCTCTTCGTCATCGGTAGTTTTATTATTATTATTATTATTATTATTATTAGCGCCGCGTCTTACTACCCGTTCGGGCTGTACGCACATACGCTAATGTGTAATGGTAGGGTGATTGTGAGATGAAATGGAGGACCTACAGTTTAACGTGGGATCCGAACCACGGTGGAGGCCTGGCATTCCCCACATTCACAAGATGTCTTGTCAGAGGTGAAGGAAGGGTTTGGTAATCAGATAAATCTGTGCCGGGACCGAGGATTGGACCCCGGCCGCCAGCACA
The DNA here is from genome assembly GCA_902141385.1 of Timema californicum. Lineage (NCBI taxonomy): Eukaryota > Metazoa > Arthropoda > Insecta > Phasmatodea > Timematidae > Timema > Timema californicum. Next base: position 334,341 of record CABFOW010000254.1, read on the forward strand.
GAAGTCTGACACCTTACCCCTAGACCGCCAGGTCACCCATCGGTAGTTTAGTCTACTGCGAAAGTAGTTTGTTAGACCGAAGCGGGTATTTTATTTTATTAGTTAAATATCATTGCGTGTATTTTAAAATAGTATTTTCAATAAATGACTTCCTCTGTGATCTAGTGGTCGGAGTTCCTGACTATAGATACAGATGTCCTGGGTTCGATCCCCATTGCTTACAGATTTTTCTGTGAAGCATTGGGTCTGGAACGGGCTCAACCCAACCTAGTGAGTACGACTGAAGAGCTACTTATACTTAAAAATGGTGACTTCGGTGTAGACAATTGAGATTAATGGACAGAAAGCTCGTTGTACTGATAACATGACACCCTCTATGCGTATAAGTTGTCACTATCCTCATCCACAGACGGAGGCCTCCAGTACGGATCGATTGCGAGTTAACACCATGAAGTTTTTTTATTTACAATAAACACTTTTGCTTTCTAATCCCCAATAAGCTATACATATATTTATTTAATTTAAAAAAGTCAAATAATCATATAATTGAGGTTAAATCTTTTATTTTAATTAAAATTTGCTTTGCTCCTTTTATTTGGCTGCTAATAAATATTCAATATTTGATTTAAATGAAAGTAATGGTTTTTCACACAGCGTAATCTGTATTTACAACTAAAAATGGCTGTACATGACATGTTCTATTATCAGGTACAAGGTATTGCGTTCATTAAGTTGTCCAAAGCAAATCTTCCGTTTTCACGCGGCACAATTTTGTGGCCAGAACCTCTTATACAAAAATTTGTACTGCATATAAATTTTGTCATGTGTGCTTGGATTTAAAGTCTAGTAAAGAACCTTCGAATTTAAACTCTTTACTCTAGGAAGAATTTCATTAATGTTGTATGTGCTATTAATATTTTTAATGTTTTTATTTTATGTTATGCAATATTGAAAAATGTATATTACCCTCATGTATAGCCCCGAGCCATTAAAAAACATTCCCTGGATTTTACAAAGTCCATTGATAAAGTTTAGTTTAAAACTCTCCGTATTAAAAAGATAAAATAATACAAGATTGTTATTAATTTCTCTTGTAATAAAACTTAATTAATATTATAGTGCTAGTTATATTTCTATTAATATCTAGTCCGACACCTTAGCCCAGTCGGTAGCGTGTCACCTACTGATCCAAGGATCCCATGTTCGATTCCTGGCATGGTCGAAAAATGTATCGTCGGTGAATTGTGGGTTCACCCTTTTTCAGTGATGAATTAACGGCTGGGGACTGAATGTTGTGCCTGTGATATAGTACGTTAGTTTGTAAGTCGTGTTCTGATATAATCAATCGATTCAAAAAAGTGCACGCTAACTACCTTAAATTAATAAAGAAAAAAAAATATCAACACATAAGTTGCAAAACATTGTAATTGCGGGAATGTCCGCATTGAGAAGACCGGAGTTAAATTAATTGAAATTAGTTGAAAAATGACCCGTGGGACGTGGGCATATTTGACTAAGCGTGACGATGCTCTACCACTGTACTATCCAAGACTCGTCTTTAGCTCATGATCATTCTTCACTCATAGCTTAAGGTTGAATCTGTGATGGACGTACGGTAATCATCATCTATCATAAAAGATCAATAAGATAGCGAGCTATAAGATAACACAGCTATTTGGGACTCAGGAGGGAGGTTACGCGTGAAGAACTGGTCCTGTGAACTGGAAGAACTAGTGGTAAGCTAAAGGTTCCTGGTTAAATTCACAATTTTCACACGGGATATTGTGTTATTATTTATTTTTGGATGGAAATGAGGAATTTTTGTTTGAAGCTTAAATGACATGGTTCTTAGCACTACCCGAGAAACACCGCGAGGAGGTGACCTTGTATCGCTTCTCATGAGAAGTTTTACTTTCAGAAGGCTCCCTTGTCTACTGCCTGGGGCGTTGTCAGCTGAGCGCGGCTGGACAGGTCTCCCCCTCCCCCCCCTCTCCCCTCCACCATACACCGCCCCAGGCCGGGCCTTCTCACTCACACAAACACTACAAATACAAAAAAAAAATCAGCAAATTATAAACTACAGACTTCTACAGTCTCTTGGAGTTGCATATTAAAACGTAATTACATATTTTAATTAATTGTCTGTATTAATTTTTTACCACCTCTTAGAAGAATCTACGAGGTTCAAAATATTTGCTATATTTTTTCGACGGCATTATTAGAACAAACTTATCAGATTGTTACCCTTTAAACGCTTAAAAAGAGTTTATAAAGCAATATTGTTGATTAGGGTAGCTACCTCGATTTCACCCCCTTAATAACAAAACATGGAATAAAACAAATATTTATTTTTCCTAAATAGCTTATAAGGAACACATGTGCCAAATTTAAGCCCTCTAGCTTTGTCGGAAGTGTGAGAATTAGTTATGAGTGAGTGAGTGAGTGAGTGAGTGAGTCAGTCAGTCAATTAGGTATTTGATACATTTTTCGGCCATGCCAGTAATAGAACCCGGGACCCCCTTGTCTCAGTAGGTGACACACTACCGACTGGGCTAAGGTGTCGGACTTGATGGGAATAGAATATTAACTATATATTATATTTATCACCACGTCCTTCTACCTGTTCAAGTTATACGCATGTGTACTAATTAAGATAGTGAGTTAAAGAAAAGGAAGACTGAATTCAAAGAAAGTGTACCAGAATTTGCGTTAAGGGAGAATTGAAATCCATTTAGGAAAAACCACCCTCAGTACACTATATTGGGATAGAACCTAGATCTCCCTGTTATCGAAAGTCTAGTCTACAGTGAGAGTGACGCCTTAGACAGTGCAGCTACTAAAACAGTTGTTTTCTTACTGTTACCCTAGCTTACATAATGTCTATGACTGTGTTATAATCATTCAATCATGGCGGCTAATATATTTTGCCTTTGTATAGTAACAAAGTGTTTCTTTATGAAATGTATATGTAGGACGCAAATCCCTAAAATAGCCAATTACGTGTTTTTGTTCAATCCTAGGATTTGACGTTTTAAAGTGACCAAAGCCCGAAGTTTTATTCACTTTCAAGCTTTAGCCGTCTCCAGATAGCCAAACCCAGGATTGTGAACTTAGTAGAGGACCAAAGTTGAAAATACAGTAGTTAGGTTAAGTTAGGTTAGGCTTAAAAAAATTTGGTCGGATGGTCTTAATAAATTAAAATTAATTTGTAGTCTCTGTCCGGTTCTGTTTGCATATCAATGAGATCCACTTGCCCTCTTGAATTCATGTGGTTGCTCAAAATTGAGCCCCGCCACCTTCTCAATCTAGTCGAGAAATAAACTAAAATGTAATTTGACTTATTTAAAAAATGGCATTTCAAGCTCTGGTCATTTGGTAACTACGCAATCCTAGGTTTGGTCGTTTGGAGATCTACAAAGACCGAACTTGAATATAACTTCGGAATTTGGTCATTTTAGAACGTCCAATCCATTGTCTATTTTAGGGTCTTGCGCCTATTATATACACAATAAAAAGAGATAATACTATATTTATATTGCTTTAAAATATTTAATTTGCATGTTCTATAAGACCTGAAATATTTCTATTGACTAACCTTTAAACAACCACACTAATAATAATAATAATAATAATAATAATAATAATAATAATAATAATAACTATTATTATAATGACAATTTCGTTATTTTATAATTATATTAATAAGATTTATTTATTTAATAATTATATTTATAGAATAGCATTAAATGAAAAATAGAACTTCTGTTTAAATATTCATTATAGTATACAATACATAAATCATCATTGTTATTACTACCATCATCGATGTCATCGATACTTTTTAAATAATCATGAATGGTTTGAATGTATTTGAGAATGGACAGCGAGCTTTCCCATTTGCCTTGAGATGAGATGTTCCAGTTTTATTTCCCTTCATTCGTATTGACATGACAAACAACAGAATAGAGAAGGCCTCCCATAAAACGACACAGACAATTGCATTTAAGGCCGCGTGGCCTGACAGAGACGGCTGGCTTCTTTCTCGCTGACCGAGGTGGCCGTCTTAATAGCCAATTAATATTTATCAACCGGTTTTATTATCAACTTTCACAAATAACTCAAGAAATCATCCAACCATCAATCAATAATACGGTTTTATGTTTACAAATCTAATACAATGTATAGTAACGATTTTATTTACGTAGTTCAAGAATGAGAAAAATAATTAAGAATTAATGCGATAAAATTTGACAGTAAAATGTTGGTTAGTAACCTTTTAGAAAACTAACCCCCACCTCCTCTATTTTCGGTGATACTTACTTCTCGGGTCACACTAGAGCATTCCGAAACTACTTCCAAGAAATCATCTTTCATTTTGTGTTTGTTAAGCACGAATATAACTATACATCATCAACACAGCGAATGAACCCTTAAAAAGCTTGATTGATATTAATGTTTAAAATTTAATGGTAATGTACACTGAGCAGAATTCCTCTTTTATCTTAAAATAAAGAGACACTCACTAAAAATTTGGAATATTTGTGAAACAAAGTAATATACATTGCTAGAGAAAGACTTCACCAAAGAGTATAAATGAAAACATATAAACTGTTAAATAAAGAGTGATAAGAGAGGAATATTTATGTACACCAAATAATATAACAATAAATTTAAACTTTAAAGTGTTCCATAAAAAATATATATTATTGCTTTTAGCTAAGAAACTATTGGCTATATATTTGAAATGATAGATTTTTGTTTTTAACAGTAGGCTTAATACATCTTTACAATAATGTTATTTCGTACCTCAAATATTCGTGATTGTATGAACAAAATTGAAAATTTCTGGGTACATAAAGTAGTCTCAAAGATATTTTCATGTGTAAATTAAAATTGAAATTTTGTTTATTATGTTAACCAGTGTCTATATGTAAAATTTAATCAAAATCGTTCAAGTGTATTTTGAGAAAATCGATATTTAAAAAATATTTTTGTCCTTCAGTAAACTACCCTTAATTTTAGGCTTAAATAACTAATTCCAAATACAACTTGGGGGGAAATGAGGAAAACCTTAAATACCAAATATTAGTCCGAACGATAAAATTATTTCAGTTCTTATTCAATATACAGATAGACAGACGGACGTACAGATAGCTAGACAAACAGACAGAAGGAATCTCTAAAATAACTTTTTCGGATTCAGGGGGCCATAAAATGTCTATATTTACCAAAATCTTGAGTTCGACTTTTTTGATGATCACAACACTTCTATCTCCAAGGAGTCGATATAAAGTAAAAATCGTCGGTCTGTTTTCAACAAAAATATAGCTCGTGGTGAGGGGTACACCGTCTAAGAAAGAGTAAAAGATTAGCTAGTCTACTCTGTGACGGAGAGGATGGGGTTCAAATTTCATCCAGGTATACTCAGGATGTTTTTCTCCCCAATACGATTTGTACCTCTACCTCCAGACAAATGCGGAGTACATGTACTCTAGATTATAGCTTCTATATCCCTATCATAATAGTATAATCAAATCCGAATAAATATTTTAATACTGAGAAACGTATTTTAATTGATGCTTTCCGATACCTTAGCTCCCTCAGTTAGTAGCGTGTATGTTCATTCGAATAAGGGTCCCGGGTTCTATTCCTGGTATGAACGGAAATATTATCATTGGTGGAATGTGGGTTTCCCCTTTCATAGTGTTGAATTAACGGCCGGGAGGCAGGTTGTCGTGTCTGTTCTAGATTTAAGTTTGTCTATGAGTCATGTGCTGATATGATCAGTTGGTTCCTATAGTGCAAGTTAAATACCTCGAAAAAATGTAGAAAAAATAATGAAAATTCAGTTATGCTGTTGTCAAACAGATAGGAACAACTTCCAGCTCCTGTAGCGAAGTTTATCGTACCTTACCTGTTATTCAACACGGACCGGCCGCATTTATTCAAAAATCCTACATCAAAAATCCTACGTCTACTCCACAGACTCTCGCAACTATGGGGGTCTCATACGTACAAAATAACACTGGAACAACAACTCGGAAAATCACTTAATAACAAGGTGCAGGTCGATGGACAAAGTTTGCTCTGTGGGTTCAGCCCCGGGCTACAGAAACCCCCCAACTTGGAGAGTGCAGATACCAAACTCAAACGGAGGAATTCATTCTAACAATTTTTTTTCATCAAATGAATATTACGTTTACACAAGAGTGGAAAAGAGACTAAGTAAATATAAATATATTTCAACACAAAATAAAGTCTAACTTGTTTTTACGCACTGTGTCTTACTACATATCCGGGATACCCGCATATATACGTATAAATATCCGGTATACCCACGCATATGGATATCTATATTGTTAATATATATATATTTATATATCTATATTGTTAATATATATATATATATATATATAGCACTGCTTCTTATAACCGTTAAGGTTATACGCTTATGTAATAATTACACTAGTGGTTTTATAGATGAGGTAGGCTATATTTAAAGGGAGTTTACCCACATTTTCATGGAGGGAGAATGGAAAAACATTTTGTAAAAACCCCTCTCAGTTCATCCGATTGAGATTAAAACTTTGATCTCCCCGTAACCAGAAGTTTAATCTACCGTGAGAGTAGCGTGTTTGACCATGGGGCCATCGAAGCGGGTCACTATTTATTTAAACGAATGAGCTAGAAATTATAAAGGGTAAATTTGGAAGAAGTTTACCAGCATTTTCGTGAGGGGAAGGGGGGGATGAAAAACCATACACATAAGCCCACCTTGAGTACACCCAGTCGGTGTTCAAACCCATCCTCACATGCACTGGCAAACCAGACCGGAAGGAGTTTGACGCGTTGACCCACACGCACACCGATGCGGGTCATACTTATTGAGAGCTGCACGTCAATTTCTTGGTCCAAGAGGAATAAAACCAATGTGTTTTCGGAAGGAAGAGGCCATGGTCAAAGTTGGCGTGTTTATGAATTATTGTATTTAAAATTTTGTGACGAAATTAAAACGACGCATTTTTATTGTGTTGTATCTATTCACTCGTTTCTGAATTATTGTTTTGGATATAAATTATATAGTTGGAAATTTTGTTACTAAGTGTACTACTGATGTAGTAACTTTGCAAATTGTGTTTTATAGTGAGTGGCATTAATTGGTTTAAATATCTCATTAAATAAGCTAAAAGGTTTCATAAGGGAATCATAGCTTGATAAGATAGTCTACTTTAATAACCTTTACCCAAATATTGTATTTTATTTTTGCCACGAATAATTATTTTATATCTTACTGTTTCCAGCCTGTTGTTCTGGGTCACTTTTTTATTCAAGCAATGTATTTTTACATTACTGGCTGTCTAGGCCTGTCGTAGCTTCATATATCTTATAATATAACTTAAGACTAGGACAGGTACATCATCCAGTCCCCAATTGCCAATTAATCAGTTTGGAAGGGTAAGCCCACACTTAACTAATGATACGCTTTTTGGCCATGCCGGAAATCGAACCCGGGACTCTTATTTCAGTAGACAGACCCACTATTGACCAAGATAAGGTGTCGGATTCCACATAAAACTAAACCTAGAAATAAACTACTCTTTTTGAGAATTTTTTAAACAATATATAGGTATAAATTTAAATGAGAAGCCGTTTATTGTATTCAGAATTAAATTTGAGTCCATTTGCCATATGAGTTTTAGTAACTGACAGCTATTAGAAGATTTGAAAAAGGCTAAAATAAAAGTATAACTATAAACAGATTGTTTATTGTGAAAGTTTCGGCTTCTAACAAATTATTGAATTAAGGTGTAGTAATATATAATACAATATAATGAGATAAGAGTTGAAGAATGGCATCTGAGATGAAGAAAGGTACTATTTCCATAAAAACCTAAATAATTTAGAAACCATATATAAATTAAAACGTTGTAGAGCTACCCCTCTATTCCTACCATGCCGGAATTTGAACCAAGTCGAACTCCGACTCCTCAGGTCATGAGTCAGAATTGCTAACCTCTATACCTAACTGGGTGGTCATGCAATCTTGTAAATACACTTAGTGGATGTAAGTAAAATAACGAAAGCAATAAAAAAAATGGCATCTGCATGCGAAGTTACAAACATGTTTTCGTGTCTCGTTGTTTTGTTTGTATATGCAAATATTTGAACTAGTATTTTGCGTGCGCACTGCACCCATAATAAAAATATCTTTATTGCAGGGTGTTTAGCTTTTCCAATTCGTTTTTATTGCCAAGGTTCGACTGAAACATGACTGAAAAAGCTTGGAATAGTTTGTTGTGGATAACGATTTAAGTTTTAAAAAGGTTTTAACATTATATACAGGATGTTTACAAACTCTATTTCCAAACTTAGACCTCAGAATCTGTGGGCAGAAAAAACAGAAAATCCTAATAAAAAAAAAGTTGGGATAAGTCATCTTGCACTACTTAATTTAATTTGAAATTAAACGCAACGACGCCGGGTTAAGCGGTTGTTGTAAGTACATGCGCGTACAGCAGGTTGCATATCATTAGGTGGGCAGGAGTACCCGGTCGCTATCAACGTTGCCGGATGATGAGCCCGCGTCAAATGCAACCGACGGATACTGTTGAAACCATGTCGGGGAGAAAGTTTTGATGATGTGCCCACCTAATGATATGCAACTTGTTGTACACGTACGTTATTACAGTTGTATACTCCCAGGGTTGTTGCGTCTAACTTTAAAATATATTTAGTAATACAAGAAGACTTTTACGAACATGTTTTTTTTAAAAATATGACTTTATATTTCTTTCTGCCCATAAATAATGTGGTTTAAGTTTGGGTAGTGAACTTAAAAATACCCTGTGTATACTTTTTTCGCCAGGCCTTAATACCCGTCCGAGCTATACGCATTTTCACACCACTCTAATATGGTAGAGATGAAGAGCAAATAAACGCGAACATGCGTGCGGTAGGGTTGGAAACAATTTAGTAAAACTCCCTTAACCAGACCCAGCTGGAATATGAACTCAGAGCTCCAAATTACTGTACGGCCGGACTAAACAAGCTTAACATTTAGTCCGCATACCCACAGATGCGGATGTTAGCCTTATAACCGGATTGTTTCTACCATGCTAAGAATTTACGGATTAATATTAAATTACTTAAAACATGATTTAAAAAAAATAAATTAAATTGTATTACCATTTTGCTGGAATAAATAATTAAGAAATATAAAAATAATTTACCTATCTTGTTACGGCGTAATTAATTTTGTTGGGTAGCCAAGATCTCCGTGACCTTGAGATAACACATTTGAATCCATCCAAGACAACACTGTCGGCCCACAGCCCTCTCAGTATGAATCCATCTTAAGGTGGCAACAGGGCAAACATGTATTGTAAACAACTCCCACTCTTTACAATACACACAGTAAAATAATAAAACTACAGGGTTAGACCCACTTCGATGGCGTAGTTATTTAGCGCGCTAGTTTCATGTTGAGCTAGACTACCAAGTACGGGGAGATCAAGGTTCAAATCTCGTTTGGATGAACTGGAGTGGTTTTTTCCTAGATG
>CABFOW010000255.1:0-15871 GCA_902141385.1 Timema californicum
ACCTAAATTTTGACTGTAAGAATTGCCAGCTGCTGAACACATGTTTTTGCAGATCATGTGGTTCGGCGTAGGGATACATAATTTGGTCTGGTAACTTTTCAAAGCCGTCAGCTGTGAGGTATCAGTCACCACCAAAGAAATCATAGGGCTACTGTAAGTAATTTGCCCTGAACTAGGCGTCGGTAGTCATCGAAGTGGTCTGCATTATTCATATAAAACAGATTAACTCTTAATAAAACTTGTACCTATTTCGAAAGAAAAAAAACCATGTAGGCTACAGATATTAAAACAAAGTTTCTAAACTATAATCACTATTATTGTTTTATGAAAAACTAGTAATTTATTCGTACGGGTGCGCCGCATCAGAACTATATCAAATTAGGACGTTTAATATCCAGCTACTACTTTTTCTTAAAGTTCTTCCTCGTACAACCCTGAGCTAACTATGGCAATCCCAAGACAATCATGCTAATTAATTAATTTAAATAAATTCCATCTTTGAACCAAATCTTACCTAGTTCACAAACTGAGTGCGCAATAAGGAATGCAATAATTGCCTTAATGCGATCATAAGATATGTTAAACGAAGTAAGTTTCAGTTACAGAAAAATGTTGGAATAAAGAACAAAAAAAGTATACCAAGAGCGTGATTGAAATAATATACTATGTTACAGAAACTTAATGAATAAATGAGCATCGTGGTTTTCCAAAGGGCATACGACCCATCGAGCTATATCCTAAGCATGAGTTGTTTAATTTAATTACTATGTTTCTCCTAAATAGATGCTAATCACTAAATAGGTAAAAACGTTGATGGATTCCCTTTAAGATATTTTTTGCCTAATAAGGGAGACCGTGTTTCGATCCTGGTCGGATGCATTGAAAGCGGTTTTGTTCTAAACAGTTTTTCAGTTTCCCTACATGCAAATGAGGGTGCACTGCCTTAGTATAAAACCTTTCAAATTCCTCACACATTAGTGTAATTAGTGATGTATAAACCTAACGTGCATTAAGACACGATGCTAGTAATAAAAGTAATATTTAGTTTTGGTGTTCGTTTATTTTTAGTTTTTTTTTCATGCACCTATACCAAATTAAAATTGTAAGGAAAAGGGGTTTTTTCTATTAGTTTAGAAATTTTGAAGTGCTCCCACCCCACTTTTACCACATTTTCCGGAACTCTATTCTGAGATTCGAAACTTTCTAACTTTTATGTAGTCTGGGGTGGTCCATTTTTCAATTTGCCAAATTTAAATTCTCCTTCAAACTCTTTCGCTTCCCACATTCCCATTTTGAAATTTTAAGACTTATTTGGTTATCTGATATGATTCTCTTACGTCCTACCAAATTTTAATTTTGAACCAAACTAAAATTACATTAATTGTATCGATTCCGAGCTTTTCCATTTCCCAGGTTAGCAATTTGAAATTTCATATATTTAGACACAATTCGGTTATTTGGGAAGGTATATTTCTTACTTACATGCAGAGGTTAAAATTTCTACCATACCAACAAGTTTTTTTTTTTTTTACTTTCCCTTTATCCCTCGGAAAATGAGTATAGTGATCGTAAAAAAAGAATTGAATTCGAGATTTTGATAAATGTTGACGTTCCACATGACCTATTGAAACCGAACGGGATAAAAGTTGATGTCTACTTTTTTTATCACCGTTTCTTACTATCCGTTCGGATTATACGTCTATGACAAACTAAAAGTATAATAATTATGTATTTATTTTAATTTAATTAAATAATATACCTATTTAATTCCTCAAATTACTTAAATGGACACGCAGACATACGATCAAGGCGTTACAATCAAATAGTATTCATAGCATATGTTTGGAGAACTTGATAAAAATGTAACCCACACCAGTGGGCATGTGGTCAAAGGCATCAGTCTCGTCTTTAATGGTTTTTCTATTACTAAGAGGTCCAGATTCTAATCTCTACCGGGATTAGGATAACAAGGTTACTTTCCCCTAAATGGTTTTCCATTCATCTCTAAGCGAATGCGGGTACTCGTCCTTGAAATTCTACTTTTCTAGCTACTAGTTCATTAACGTAAATATGCGGCCAGCCCGAGCGCGAAGTGCGAATCAAAATGTAGAAAGTTTTTTTTTAATTCCCTACCTACTGCTGACAAAATTATAGGCTCGTTCATAGAACGTTCACACCGAAATTTTTCTACAAATGACGAGAAATCAATCGCCTCTGTAAATTCTTGAAAAAAATAGTAAACATGTTATAGGTAGAGGGGAAATAGGGGTAGAGACCCATTTTATCTCAACTTGATATAGTGCTTCCATCTGTTAGACAATCATGATACCATTAGAATGCACTTAATAGTATGGATAAAAGAGATATATTATCATATTTAAATTAACTTAAAAGGTGTTTGCTGTGTTCTTATGGAGCTTGAGATATAAAAATTGTTTTCCTGGAAAATGTATGTAATGTTACTTTCTTCCTTTTTCTCCCTGTACTCTTCCTTTATTGATTACAATTCAAATACTAAGAAATAGTAGGAAAGAATGGGTGACCTATTTCAACTATATACCTTCCATACTTTAAGATTTTGAACAATAATTAATTTGTATTTATGGTCATTCAAAAAATGGTGTAATCCAAGGATTATTTTTTAATATGCTCGGACTTATGAAGAGGAGATTTAATATTTTATATAATTTCAGATTTCACAATGAAAATTTGTTTTTATCAAAAGTTATGTTTTACATAAGATAAAAATGCTGTTTTTATCATAGGCCTACACATAAATTATTTTACTTACAAAAATGTTCAAAATTTGTCCATAAAGCCTGCATAATATTGGGTTAAGACTGTTTTATTAAAAAAGCCAAGTATACCCTAAATATGAAGAAAATTTTAGTAAATAGTCCTACACTTTCTGAGAAACTAAGCGTTTTTTACTATTATTATTATTATTATTATTCTTTTTACTAACTTTTGGTTCTGGTTTTTTTTTAGATGTATGACTTTAAATCGTGAAATAATTTTTTTTCAACTCTTTTTTTGTTGGATGGATATTATTACCCGCTCGTGACATCCGCACTACTTAACGAATCGGAAGTTAGGGCTTCAATTCCACCATCCATAATCTCAAAGTGAATGACAGTTCGGTTTCTTGAAATGTATCCTACTCACTCTGTGTCCTTTGATTAGTTATTTGTGAAGTAGTGAGAGTTCAGACGTGTAGTACAAATACGTTGTATATTTTTTAACATCAATATGTCAAATTAAACTAATCATGAACAAATTTTCAATTACTAATCTCAATAGAGTAAGTTTTTGTTAGAAAAGAAGAAACTTCTATAGAATAAAAACTTATTTTTGTGGTCAACGTTTATACAATTGTGCTTAATTGTTATTTTTATTTTATTGGTATTAATAATAGCTATCCAAAGTGACAGTTGTAAATAATATTACTTGACGTATGAATACGTTAAAGTAGATCTAATGAATTTTCTATATGTCAGATAAGGTTGTTGATATTTAAAATTGGATTGTACTTACGAATAAATGGGAGGGAGAGAAATTATCGGTGAAGAGACTTTAATCCCCATTGTGAAAATATCATCTCCATTAGTTTTTTCCTTTTCATCCTCTTCCTCTTGTAATTCCTCTTTCTTTTCTTGAAACGGGCAGTGTCCACATAGTAATAAATAACAGTAGCTGGGACGCCAAGAATTATTCTCTTGTTTCTTCGTAGTGTCATTGATGATGTTATTGTTGTCATTGATGATGTTATTGTTGTTATTGTTGTTGTTGTTGGCGTCGCCAACTTTGCACTTTTTACTGCATAGTTTGAATAACATTGAAACAGAATATTTTTACAAACCACTTTCACTTGCAACAATGTGATTACTAAAAGTTTGAAACCGGATCGATCATGTTTTGTTCGAGGATAATTTATAGTGCTATTGATTGAGAAAACATCGTACGACCTTCATTTTGTTTTATTTATTAAATATAATTTCAAAACCGATTGTAATATTTGTAATAAATAATAAAATTTAAATACTTAGGTATATTTCCACTGTAGTGAGCTTGATATATTTTTTCTATTAAACCTTAAAAGTGAAAGAAAAATGTTTCTTATGGTGTAGATTTTTTAATAAAAGGTATTGTTTAATTTAGTATTCCAAACAACACAAATTAAATTAATATAGCTACTAGTTTATGTGAAATAGAGTAAATAAAATAAACACGTGAACATTTCCAAAATACGGCGAATCATGGAAGCATTTATATTTAAATATGACAATTAATTACTAGAAGATAAAAAAAAGTATTGTTGTTGGTTAGTTTAAGTATGATCTATTTTATTTCTAAATTGAATTTTATTTATTTACTTTATAAAATTACTTAAATATAACGATTCATGTCTTAATGATACACACTAAGCTATAATATTGTTGGTTAACTGAAGTAGTCTATGTTCAATTTTAGTTCCGAGATTTACTTATTAAATGTATCAAGCTAAACACTAACACGAAATATACAGTCACACTTTCACAAAGATCATCCATTAAAAACACACGCAATTTGAAAACACCTATCCACCAAATTTTTTCCCTAACTGACACCTGTGATAGCGAGTCTCTGTGTGTCGCCTGGTTACTGAATACGCCGCAAGCAACACCCTGCTAGTAGCGCTAGTGTTGTCAAGACTATTCTCACGCAAGCGATCTACAGAACTTTGAAGGGGGGGGGGGGACATGTTGGTGCATTGATTGACTTAAGAGGAAGTTCCCTGTGATATAGTCCGATTTATATATCAAGGAGCTTTTTTTTTTACAATTATAAAAGTTACTAGAATAATCTTAATTGAGTTAAACAAAAACACACGTGATCTGCAAATGTAACTTTTAATAACAATACCGTACCTAATAATACTGAGGTACTAAACGGAGCAAAAGAAAACGTTGGAAAGGAAGTATGTAATAAAAAATACCTCAAGGGAGGCCAAGAAAGAGAAGAGAGAAGCAGATAACAGAGAGTGTGCGGGTGAAAGGAGAATACTGGAATAAATTAAAGAAGGAAGAATGGCGGAGGATTAGAGGAATATGGAGGCATTTTACTGCACTGACATGGCCACCGGCTGGAATCGGTTAATGATGATGATGATGATGATGATGACCTAGTATTAGTAGTAATAAAATAAGATATCCTCATTGTTGATTGTAAAATTATGTTTATTTTTTCCTAAATATTTCTTTTCACCCTAATCCTACTTTACTTAAAGATTAATTTCTCATGTGTAGAAACCTTTAGAAAATAGAAATACATTTGTTTGCGGTAAATATTTGTAACATTTTACTTTATAATTAATAGTTGTCGTCACCCACCTCACCCCGTGGGCAAATCTTGCCAGGATGGCTTAGTAGGTTGGGTTAGGTAACATCAAATAATTGTGTTGGTTCCCTAATAGTTGTCTATTGAGTAAGAAATTTACTTTTAGCACCGCGTCTTACTACCCGTTCGGGTTATTCGCTTATGTACTAATTACGCTCATGGTTTTAGGAACTAGGAGGGATATATTTAGAGATGGTGTACCACCATTTGCGTGAGGGGCGAGTGGGAAATAATTTTGGGCAAACCACCTTAATTACACCCGACCGAGATTCGAGCATCGATCTCCTCCACACCAGCAGTTTAGTCTACTGCGATAGTAGTGCCTTAGACCATACGCCCACCGAAGCGGGCGCCATTATTATAAATAGTTGCTTAGCAAGTAAGCAGATCATTTAACAACAGTAACATATATCATGGTGACCTCGCGGTCTAGGGGTAAGGTGTCAGACTTCTATGCTGGTGGCCGGGGTTCAATCCTCGGTCCCGGCACAGATTTATCTGATTACCAAACCCTTCCTTCACCTCTGACAAGACATCTTGTGAATGTGGGGAATTCCAGGCCTCCACTGTGTTTCGGATTCCACGTTAAACTGTAGGTCCTTCATTTCATCTCACAATCACCCTACCATTACACATTAGCGTAAGTGTGTATAACCCGAACGGGTAGTAAGACGAGGTGCTAATAATAATAATAATAATAATAATATGTGAAGAAGAGTAAACTGTTTCTACAGGAGCAATATTGTATTTATTTTGACCAAATAAAGTTTTGCTGCAAAAAACACTGGTCCTTCTCTCGCATTTCTTACATCCCCACCTGAAGACCCTGCAGGGGTGTTGGGAGCAGCTTAACATTATACCCCACAGTGTGCACGGTCGGGTTAGAAATCCCAACCTCTCCATCACAGGTAAACTAGACAAGACAAGCTAAGACGAGCCTGACCTTTTAGTCCCCTTGTTCACCGATGCGGGCTCCAGCTAATGTTGTGACAACTTCCTCAGAGATCTCAAAGAAATATTCACCGGTAAGTTAGAAGTACGTGGGTACGTTCGGGGTTGACCTACTCGGGAGGAGTCTATCTCGATACAACAGTTACATGGCCTGTTCTCTACCCCATACCGTACGCCTCCCTCTCCCTCCTCTCCACGGGAGAGTCCCGTTTTATCACGCTAAACCTCTCTCCTCACACTTCCTTGGATTAGATAGGAAGCCACTCGCAAACTTTACGTATTTTTGAAATATTTTGTTTAGGATACTAAAATTTGATACCCGTTTCGGTGGTCGAATGGGATAAGCCCAAAGGCGTCACTCTCGAGGTATACTGTACTGCCGATGACGAGGAGGTGGGGTTTCGGATCCTGGATGGGTGTATTGAGGGTATATTTTTCTTAAATAGTTTTCCACTCTTCCTCCACGCAAATGTGGGTGGATCAACTCAAAATTATACCTTCGTCATCCTTAACCTACTAGCGTAATTGATATATGAATATATATGTATATATATAGTATGTGTGTACTATATATAAATATATATATAGTATGTGTGTACAACTTGAATAGGTAGCTAGACATGGTGGGGAAAAACCCACAACTTATGCCTGAAAGAATGGGGGAGAGGGGGAGGGGAAAATGACAAACAAAATTAAAACCTTAATACTCAACTCTAATATTCAAATAGATTAACATATTAATATTATATGTATTTGCAATATTTAAAATAAAACTACCAGTTCTACAGTTTTAAACTATATTAATGCATTGGCATTGGCACTAGTTTTGGTTTTTTGTTGCATCTTGCTACTACCGAGCTAACCGGCCCCGTGGTATAGTAGTCATTGCACCTAGCTACGAATCTAGGGATCAAGGGTTCGATTCCATGGGTGATACCTTTGGTATTTTTTCCCGAAAGGAAAAATAACAATAATAAGTCACCAGGGTTTGGTCAGTTAGTCTTAAGTTAAGGGAAAGTTTTCCCTCTGGTTCCACACCCTCATACTCACTATCACCATCACCTCATCTCATCGGGACATGGAAAGAGCCTCCACGGGGAGGTTTTACGATTAGTACATTCGGGCGGACACTTGGCAACGGTACATTAGTATGGGCTAATATTTATATTACTGGCCTATTAATGTTGTAGCCCAGACAAACAATATTATTATTATTACTATCGAGTTTTTGTCAACGACCATAAACGGTGTCAATATAACTGTCAAAAGCACTAAAATGGCAACAACACCAATACAATATTCTCATCCTGACGAATGTCGAGTTGTGAAATTCATGAATGAAAATAATAATAATATTTAGCCCCGCGTCTTACTATCCGTTCGGATTATACGCTTTAAGTACTAATTACGCTAATGGATTAGGAATTGGGAAGGTTGAATTAGAGGAAGTGAACACGTATTTGCGTGGAAGGAGAGTGGAAAACCGTTTAGGAAAAACCACTCCCAGTTCACCCGACCGAGATTCGAACTTCGATCTCCCCGTCCTCAGCAGTCGAGCTCAACACGACAAGCGCGTTAGCCAACTACGCCACCGAGGCGGGTAATGAAAATAATGAAACGGAGAACTATTCAGTTTTATCTCGCACTCTTGATCTGCAGCTATCCCGGGACTGACGTGCTCATTTCTTGCTCCAAAGGTCAGGGCTTTAAAAACCGCCAAACAAATTTTACACAAAAAAAATGTTTCTCTCTTCTTTGGAATAGTGGTGTATTTTAAGAAAATTCGACCTTATCATTCTGAGTATTTGAGAGCGCGTTTTAGCCATTAATCTTTTGACTCTTACAGTTGAAGTTATCAAAAAATATAATAAAAAATCTTTTGAAACCTGTTGAAGTGCATTAGTAATTTAATTTTATAGAATTGCGTTGAGATATTTT
Organism: Timema californicum; assembly: GCA_902141385.1. Lineage (NCBI taxonomy): Eukaryota > Metazoa > Arthropoda > Insecta > Phasmatodea > Timematidae > Timema > Timema californicum. The sequence goes on from CABFOW010000255.1 coordinate 8,266, forward strand.
ACTCTATAAATAAAATAATATAAACGTAAATAAAATATATTATTAGTAATCCCTTTTTTGAATTTTCCTTGAATCAAACGTGGTTTTCATTTGTATTTTTTTATTCTTGAACTCATAGTTATAGCTTATTTAAACAATTGTGTGAAATCAAGTTTACTTTCTCTCGAACCCTCGGAAAGAGAAATATTGTGAGCGTCAAATCAAACTCGAGATTTTGATAACGTCTACGTTACCCCCTAAACCGAAAAGGTGGCTTGAGTGATGCCATATGTCAGTCTGTCCATCTGTCCGTTGCTGGTACTAGATGATGATGATGATGATGATGATTATTATTATTATTAGCACCGCGTCTTACTACCCGTTCGGGCTATACGCACTTACGCTAATGTCTAATAGTAGGTTTATTATGAGATGAAATGGAGGGCCTACAGTTTAACGTGGAATTTGAACCACGGTGGAGAACTGGCATTCCCCACATTCACAAGTTGTGATTAATACACGTCTTGTCAGAGGGGAAGGAAGGGTTTGGTAAACAGATAAATCTAGTGCCGGGACAGAGGATTGAACCTAGGACCCCCAGCACAGAAGTCCGACACCTTACTCCCAGACCGCCAAGTCACCCGCTGGTACTAGAGCCTAAACAACCTCACTGATAGGTATATAAGACTTGGTATCTAGTTCAGAATATTCTCTCATTGACTATAAGGAATTAGATATCCAACCCTAGGAGTTTATGGTGTAAAGAGGAAAAAATCGATTTTCTCGAAATATTTTCTAACGATTTTGATTACTTTATCTAGTACTTGTTTAGCATTATAAACAAAATGGAAATTTTAATTTCCCGTGAAAATTAATTTGAGATTATTTTATATAAGCAGAATATTTCAATTTCTATTATATCTCTGCAACTTATTTGAAATAAGTTTTTTTTTAATATTGTACTACCCGCCTCGATGGCGTAGTTGGCTAACGCGCTTGTCGTGTTGAGCTAGACTGCTGAGGACGGGGAGATCGAGGCTCGAATCTCGGTCGGGTGAACTGGGGGTGGTTTTTCCTAAATAGTTTTCCACTCTACCTCCACGCAAATGCAGGTTCACTTCCTCTAATTCAACCTTCCGAATTCCTAATTCATTAGCGTAATTAGTACTTAAAAAGCGTATAACCCGAACGAGTCGTAAGACGCGCTGCTATTATTATTATTATTATTATTATTATTATTATTAATATTGTACTACAATTCTACTATGATAAGTATAAATGTAAAGTTGTAATACAAATTATAAATAAAACTCTTATCTAAAATATATTTTTTGAAGCAAATAATTTCTGAGCTATACGCATATATAGCCCACAGATATTTGATATTCGAAATTGATTGCTAAACTCTTTGGTGAACCAATTATTTTCAATGTCTCTTTGTTGTCCTGACAGTTGCGCCCAAAGGGTTTAGAACGCGGGTGACCCAGGTAAGGGTCATTTGTTTATATTGGGTGATCAATATTATTTGTAATTTTAATTTACTAAAATATGAAAGGTTAGGTTAAGTTAGGTTGGATAAGAACCATAATTAGAGAGGATTTATATGTATAAATTATGGAAGGTTTTAAAGTTAGGTTTGTATAATAATTGTTATATTAAACCATAATTAGAGCTTTTCTAGGTCCCATTTGTGACGTCATATAACTTTTACACTTGGGAGTGGTAACAAAATTGGTTTGGTTGGGTTAGGAAGTTGTGTGGGCTTACACGATGTAATTTCATTTGCGACCAACTCGGGTAGAAAAATAAACAACTGTAGGCAATTATCGCTATTTCTTGGGTGTATGCAAATATCATGGTACGCAATTGTCATATATTTGTTTCTTTAACAGTGTATATTATTTCACTTACGCTCTTTGCTGGAATGTTTCTGCAACAATGTTTATAATCTCGTTTCACAAATCTCCCTCGTTTTTTTATTAAATTTCTCTATTGATAAAAAGAGACCAATTCTGTGTGGTGTACTGTACTATATATTTTATTTTATTGAAAATATATAATACAGAGCGTCTGTATGTACATTGTATGTAGTTTAAGGTATATATATATATGTGTATATTTATGTAGCACAACGTGTATGTATGTGTATATTTATGTAGCACAACGTGTATGTATGTGTATATTTATGTAGCACAACGTGTATGTATGTGTATATTTATGTAGCACAACGTGTATGTATGTGTATATTTATGTAGCACAACGTGTATGTATGTGTATATTTATGTAGCACAACGTGTATGTATGTGTATATTTATGTAGCACAACGTGTATGTATGTGTATATTTATGTAGCACAACGTGTATGTATGTGTATATTTATGTAGCACAACGTGTATGTATGTGTATATTTATGTAGCACAACGTGTATGTATGTGTATATTTATGTAGCACAACGTGTATGTATGTGTATATTTATGTAGCACAACGTGTATGTATGTGTATATTTATGTAGCACAACGTGTATGTATGTGTATATTTATGTAGCACAACGTGTATGTATGTGTATATTTATGTAGCACAACGTGTATGTATGTGTATATTTATGTAGCACAACGTGTATGTATGTGTATATTTATGTAGCACAACGTGTATGTATGTGTATATTTATGTAGCACAACGTGTATGTATGTGTATATTTATGTAGCACAACGTGTATGTATGTGTATATTTATGTAGCACAACGTGTATGTATGTGTATATTTATGTAGCACAACGTGTATGTATGTGTATATTTATGTAGCACAACGTGTATGTATGTGTATATTTATGTAGCACAACGTGTATGTATGTGTATATTTATGTAGCACAACGTGTATGTATGTGTATATTTATGTAGCACAACGTGTATGTATGTGTATATTTATGTAGCACAACGTGTATGTATGTGTATATTTATGTAGCACAACGTGTATGTATGTGTATATTTATGTAGCACAACGTGTATGTATGTGTATATTTATGTAGCACAACGTGTATGTATGTGTATATTTATGTAGCACAACGTGTATGTATGTGTATATTTATGTAGCACAACGTGTATGTATGTGTATATTTATGTAGCACAACGTGTATGTATGTGTATATTTATGTAGCACAACGTGTATGTATGTGTATATTTATGTAGCACAACGTGTATGTATGTGTATATTTATGTAGCACAACGTGTATGTATGTGTATATTTATGTAGCACAACATGTATGTGTATATTTATGTAGCACAACGTGTCTGTATGTGTATATTTATGTAGCACAATGTGTATGTATGTGTATATTTATGTAGCACAACATGTATGTGTATATTTATGTAGCACAACGTGTCTGTATGTATAAAAAGGACACACTACGCCTTGTATAGGACAGTAATCGAGAAGTATTCTCGCTGTCTGTGTATTCCTCTTCGCCCTCACATTATCTCTCCTCCTCTTTGTCTGTCCCACCAGACAGGTGGCTAAGAGGAATTAGTTCAATTCACGAAGAGGTGAATAAACTAGGTGAGCGGGGTCTAGGGCCTTGTTTGCATAAAATCGAAACTTGATTTTTCACGGAACATCAGAAATATGAGGGTAGAAAAAAAATTGCCTTACTTTTCTAGATACCTTTTGGGGGGGGGGGAGAAGAGGGGGAGGTTAGAAAATATGTAATGACTTTCCGACGTATTTATAATCTATAGGGGAGGTATTTTGATCTTGTATGAATATTTTAAACATTTATAAGCTACATTTAGTTTGAAATCAGTTGCACTTTGACATTCTAGACTTAAGAACGGGGAAAGTTGGTTTGTTTGATTAGAAAGGGGGTTGGTTGTCGCTTACTATTAATTTATACATTGAACTCAGGGGTGTAGTGGAGCGGAAACGCGTGAGAGCACCGTTCTGGCACTGCTTTTCATGGGAATATATTTAAAATAAAATCATTCTTAAACAAGTTTTATACTTTGCGATTCTAAGTTAACTAATTGATTTTGTATCAATATTATGTTAAAACCTTTATTCATACAATAAATCCTTATTAAATTTACTGTGCTCTATGCGAATTCTTGGAATTTTAGGGGAAGTGCTGTAAGTTACTGCCTTAATAACCATTTTAAAAAATTCTCCAAATAGCTTTTATGTTTGTAAAATGTTGTCACCTATGGTGGTTGAGGGTCCAAATCCCCTTTCCCCTTCAACTTTTGGGTGGATACGGCCTTGCGTTCCGGCACTGTTAAATTTACGACTACACCACTGATTGAATTATACCTAATACACAATAATATCAATATTTTGAACCAATTTATACTTTGGAAAGTGTTCTTACTTTATTCTCAACGTGGTATAAGTCGTTAGGTTTACAATTCTGGTTTTCCGTAGAATAAGAGATCATGGTAAACTGAAGGAAGGGGTTGATCCACAAATATACCATCTACAAGCTGATAAGAGATCATGGTAAACTGAAGAAAGGGGTTGATCCACAAATATACCATCTACAAGCGGATAAGAGATCATGGTAAACAGAAGGAAGGGGTTGATCCACAAATATACCATCTACAAGCTGATAAGAGATCATGGTAAACTGAAGGAAGGGGTTGGGGCACAAATATACGATCTACTAGCTAATGGGGGAAAGGAGGGGGGGGGGGAAGTAAACTTACTGGTTGAGTTTTATATCGTTTGAGTTTCACGCATATGTACTAATTACTGTAATGTTTTAGAGATGAGGAGGGTGAAGTTGACAGAAAATGTACCAGAACTTGCGTGGAAAGAAAGTGGAAATTCACTAATTAAAAACTCAGAACACCCAACCGGGATTTCCCTGCCATCAACAGTTTATCTTATTGAGAGAGTGGTGCGGCAACCCACGGGCTGGATCTGGCCCACCAAGTGATTTAATATGGCCCGCTAAAGATTCAGTAAACATACTTAATGTGTTCATAAACATAAGACTTAACTAATTACTATATGGAAAATATGAAGTTGAAATTCTTTCTCGATATTTTTTTCCAAACCAGTGCACCAGTTTTTATTTAAACCCATACGGCCCACGATATCAAAACAGTTGCCAACCTCTGCCTTTGACCATGCGGCCACCGAAGCTGGTAATACGCAATTTAATTATGTTAATTGAGTAAGGATTAGTGAAGTAAAGTTCAGAATAAATGTATCCCCATTTGAGTGGAGGGGAAGTGGAAAACTATCTTGAAAAAAAAACACTTGACCGGAGGTCAATCACCTTTCTCCCTTTCATTGTCAGTATAGTTTATTGCGAGGGTTACGCCTTAGGCCATGTGGCCATCGAAGCTTGTAATCTTCAATTTAATCACGCTTATACCCACTTCTTTGGTCGAACGCTCGAAACCCTAAGGCATAACTCTCCCAATAGACGATGCCAATGACTATAAGATCGGGGATCAAATCCTGGTCGGACGTACGCAGGATGAAAAACAATTTAGAAAAAAAACACCCTCTACCCACGCAAAAACAGGTACACTTCGCCTTTATACAAACTTCCTCATACCTGACAGACACATTTGCGTAATTATTACTTATGCATGTAATCCAAATGGGTAGTAAGACGTGGTGTTAAAAAATGAAAATAAAAACCCAACCACAAAAAAACGTTAATGGAGTAAGGTTAAGTAATGTGGAGTTTATTATAAAAGGGTGAGTAGGGAATCCATTTAGGTATAAAAATACATCTTCAGCAAACCTAATGGGATTCAAACTCGTCGTCGCCGGAAAACCAGAGAAGACGAAACTTACACCAAGTCCACTTTCCCGCCAGTGTGAGCATATTTGTGGAATAAAATACTCCACAACCTCTATGACGAAAGCGTAAGAAAACAATCTCAATTCTGAGGTAACTGAAGGGAATTTTTTTAAAAATTTAATTGAGGTATTTAACGTGCAATTTCTAAACCAACTAATTATATCAGCATACGAGAATTTATTATGAGCGAGAGCAAAAGAGCATACCAATTTTACCAGGAAATATATTTACTCATACCTTCTAGGGTTCCTTTAAAAGCCACGATTGACTCGTGACCAACGGTTTTACTTCCCCACCTAAGGAAGTTGTGCTACGGATTTTTTACCATTCAAGTAAAATCCATACACCGCGGATGGGTTTGAACCCATGAACTTTGAGTCCCGAGGCGAGCACTTTAACCCAAGAACACTGAATTCTCCTGTAAAGTCTTATGAAAAAAGGATTCATCTTCGCTCTCTCTCAGTCAACTGTTAACAAATATTCTTGCTTTCATTTATATCAGAAGGTTATGTGCTGTGTAAATAAGGAGCTACTGGAAAACTTGACTAGCCAGTGTTGCCAAATTCTTCTTGTATTTAAGGTAAGAAAAGAATGACAACACTGTTTCCCAATAGGAACCAAACAATTGCCTCAGAGATTATATCCAGTGTAGTTAGTATATTCTATCCTTTCATGTTTAAAAAACTAAAGGAAATCTACAAAAAACTTTACACGATCTTTGCTCATATTAAACAAACAAACGAATGAACACAAGGAAAGGAAACTCTCTAAGGTCATCTAGAAAGTAAAATCGCGTGATTCGCAGTTGATCCTAACTCCAATAATCGGCCATCTTGAATTCATTAGTTTGACTTGTAAGTTAGGTTAAAAAAAAACCTAAGAAAGAAAAGGTTAGCAAGATAACAAATGAATCACGAAAATATGGAGAAAGGTGAGGTGAGAACCTGTGAGAGAAAGAAAAAAAATACAGATCGATAGTGTATGTGTGAGAAAGAGAGAGAGAGAGATTAAGTACTCTCTAATGACGGCGCCATTTTGAACGCTTGCAATGTGTTAATCTCACGCTAGGATCTCGTTGCACGAAGCTAAATGTCGAATAAGCGGTATATATTTAGACATTTTGTGCAGTGAACGACATAGAAATATTCAGCCAACGTTTCCTATGGATAGTCTAATGAGTTGCATCGTTATGGGTTTTTTTCTCCCATTAGTATGTTTAATAAGGATGGAGGGGGAAAGGTTGAAAATCATTTTTAAAAAAAAGACTAGTAATTTATGTACACCCACTAGGTCAGGTACTGTGTCGAGCCGTGGAGATTTGCCAGAGTAATACGAGCCAGCATCTATGTGAGGAGTGTAGAGAAGCGACTATGTGTGATTAGTCAAATGGGAACCAAGGGGAGGGTGGGTGAGAGTGTATCACAGAATAAAATTATAACAAGCTCTGACCAGTGTCAGTGGCCTCATGGTCTAAGGCGTCATTCTCACAATAGACTAGACTGCCGAAGACGGGGAGATAGAGGTTCGAATATCAGTCGGGTTTACTGAGGGTGGTTTGCAAAATTGTTTTACATTCTTCCTCCACGCAAATGTGGGTGCGTTTCTTCTAAATTAAACCTTCCTAATCCCTAGCACGTTTGTGTGATTAGTATATAGTCGTACATCCCACACGGGTGTTAAGATGTGGTGCTAAAAAAAATTATATCAACGAGCAAGTACTAATTCATAGGTCAAGGCCTATTGTACCGTCATTTGTTTCTCTGAAAAGGTTGATTTAAAGGGTCATTCTGCTAAATAGCGACTACAATACACCCCCCCCCCCC
>CABFOW010000255.1:15888-35885 GCA_902141385.1 Timema californicum
CCCCCCCCCCCCGCCCCCGAATTGGTTTGGAGGGTTGGAGAAGGGGAAGTGAAACAACCGTCCAACGTGACGTCAGCGGAGGGCGTCTCATTCTCAAGGTCACTCGGTCACCATATCGAACGTGACCCCCGGCGTCGTTCATTTGTTCTGAACAGAGAGAGTTAGGACGCCGAGGAAATATTCTTTGTCAGTGGGCGTTGTTGTGAAAGAAAATGCCGCATGAGAGAGAGAGGTAGAGAAAGAGAGAGATATTTGTCGACCGGTGAGTTCTATAATGTACTATTATGTTTATGAGCATCGATTTTTTTTAATATCTAAAGAAATTGTCGCTACAAAATAAAAGTCGTTTTGTGGAAGTGATATTAGCTAATGGCAGCAGCACTAGACTTCTATTTCTCTTCAGTGTCATTGACTGGAATATCAGTAATAGAATCCCATCTGGGTGCGCTAAGGATGTTTTTTCCCCCATATGGATTTTTACTGGGCTTTTACCATGAACTCTCCACGTTAATGCGGGTACATTTACTCTAAGTAATCTTCCTCACCCCTATCCGTCTTAGATTGAGTCGTTAATATCATGAAATTGAATTGAAATATATATCTGTTCTGGTTCCGGTTAGAAAACCATAGAAGTTCCTGTTTTTTTGTTTTTTAATTGGGTGCCGGCTTTGGTTCCGGTTCTTTTAGATTTGTATTCAATAACTTTACCACTCTTATAAAATTTGTAAATAAAAATATATCTAAAAAATAATTTACAACATAATAAAAGTTGTTTATATGAAAAATATAAAGTGTTATCATGATTCATAAATTATTAGTCTCAAGTTTATTTATAATAATTTTATCATTTGAACAAAAAATATTTAAATTTTTGTCTACCATACATCTCAGAATAATAATAAAAATAGGTGTAACATTTCAAAATAGTTACATCTCATTTTCAAATTAATATATATAAAAGATTTTTTTTTTCCTAACCATATTTCAATTTGAAAAACGTAAACAAATTGAGTTATATAATTGTCGTAGTTTGCAGCCTTAGGTAATCTTGAGCATTCAAGGAAAGCCTAAGAATTCATACCGTCAATTGTTCTGAGTCAACAGAACTAGGTCATATTTTTAAAAACAGAGATTTTTTTGCCGATTAGCAAAACAAAGAGTATTGGCAAAACCAGTAATTTAGGGGAAACACCCCTCCTTTTTAGGTGTAGTATAACAGAAAATTTTAGAGGAGAGGGAGGCCGATCAGGATACCATTTTCTAAGGGCAGAAGTGGATTTACACTATAGGCCCACTCTGTGCGGGCCTAGGGGGTGGTGGCTTTAGGGGGTGGAACATTTTGGGATAGCATTATTTTTATATTTTGTTTTTATTAATTAAGTAAGTTTAAAAATTATTGACTAACATTATTGAAATAGTTCAAGTTAAAGTCAGAACGACAATATTTCTTTTTAAATAATTGTACTTTAAAATTAGTTTGTAACTGACGTCAGTCTTCCTTTCTTCATTATGTTAACTCAAGCTACTGAAGGGCATGTACATGCCAGAATTTCTTTCGTTGAAATCTTTTCTTCTCGAATACTAACTTCTGCCCCCCATCCCCCACCCCAAGACCTATTTCCTTCAAAACCTACTAAAACCTTTGAAAAAATGGGGGGGGGGGCGCATATTATAATTGTGCCTAGGGGCGCAAATTGTTTAATTACACCACTGGTTAAGGGGCCTTTTTGATATACTTATCTCCCAAGTTACAACAACTTGTGGCTAAAATATCCTAGAGCTTGAGTTCCTGCTCAGTATGGAGGACACCCCAACCCATCTTGGAGGTCTGAGTAAAAAGCCCGCCGCACTAGGTACAGGATTCGTTGCTAGATCGCTTGCTCAGCGTTGAGCAGGGCACGCTGCTGGAAAATAACGTCACCGATGGCTCGGCCAATGGTGACTCTTGATAGGTCCGGTGCTATTTTCCGTGCTTGGTCCCCTGCTGGATCCAATGAGAGAGCAACCTTCAGTCACGTGACCAGGCCCGACAATCGCCGCTGTTTTCTTGCAGTCAGTGATAGAGGTGGTTACGTCCATGTGGTCTCCTACATTTTCTGCGCCCCCTCAGTACCATCAATTATCGAAAATATCGCCATCACTAATTGTCTTCGATGAATGCAAATTGCCCGCAAAGTATCGTCGTCCAAGAAGTCATCATCACCGTCCATGTTTATTGATAACATAGCTAGCATCCTCTCGCGGCCCTTTGGCCTGCTGACGGTGAGCCTCGTCTCAAGTCAACCCAACAGCGCAACGGAAAGTGAGATCCAGCAAGCAATCTAGCAACGGACCTGCACCGTGTGCGGAGGGTTTGAGGCTACAACCAAGCAACGCCAGTAGTGACGTATTCTCTGGGTATGCTAGTCCTGCGCCGCATACCCAAAATGATATGGACTAGTTTTTTGTTTAATTCAATGCTGTCTGTCTGAACTGTGTAAACACTAATATTCAAATTGTTAATAAATATGCATGTAATGAAGTATTAATTTTAAAACTAATATTGGTTCATATTCCAAGAATATTGTGTTTTAAGTAATTCTTCTTCTAAAAGGTTCTACTTTGTACATTATGAAACCCAGTCAGGGCTTGCTACTTGAAAAACGCAAGGCAAGCTAGGGAGGCACTAATGACCTTGCCCAATGTTTAGGGGGTGGCAACACATTCCTTTCCGCTCGCCCATAATTAATTGGCCAATGATCTCGGGTTTCCACAACCCAGGTCATGCTGTTCCTGTGAAGCAAGCTAAGCATTGTGCCAACTATTGAAAAAATATTCAAGATCACAATGTTTATTTATTAAGCTAATTTAGTATAGTTAAAGTAAAAATACATAAAATAAATATATAATTAATTGTAAATAATAGTTAGTATACGTAACAAGCTTTATATTAGACACTAATTAAATTTATTGATTTATGTTTAGGTATTCTAGTCACATGTATTATCGTGTATTTGGCAAACACATTTAACCATTCGTTCAAATTTAGACATTTCAGCACTTATAGAGTGGGTAAGGAGGGGGTAAGGCGAGTGACGAGGCTACTTTAACCGTTGTTGACGGTAATTCTTGTTTTTCTTTAGTAGAAAGGATCGTGGAGTTTTAATAGTGTTATTTTAATTTTTGTTTTACATTAACGACGTATTAGTCATAATGATTGTATATAATTATACATCAAATAATCCCAAAAGTCAGGAGTGTGAGTTCACCATTTCAAGATTATTTAGAAGAAAAAGGTAAAATAAAATATATTTTCTTATAATTTACCTAATCAGTGGCGCACCCAGCCATTTACTTTGGGGGGAGGCATTCAATCAAGGCTGTAGCAAGAATTACATTTTGATGGAGAGAGCGGGTTTGGGGTTTCACAGCTTCCTAAGCCCTGAAGGCCGAGAATCTTTATAGATATTAAATGCTTTTATAAATCATTTTTAGTAGTTTTATAGTAATTAAGTAATTTAAATAATACAAATGGTATCGAAGATATTATTTGTATGTTTTTTTCAAATGTTCATTTTGTGTGTAACGGTAAACATTTTGAATATTAGGCTTGTCTTAAAATGTAGCATATACATTCGACACATCTTCAATGTTAGTTATACTTAATATTATTTAAATTTCTATTAACATTATTTGTGGTGTTGGTGAAAGAGGGGGAAGGTGGTCAAATACCCTGTTTGCCCCTCTCCCCCTTGGATGCACCACTGCTTACAGAAAAATATATGTGTAAATATCTTAGCAATAAATCAAATAAATCAATGAAGTAGCGATAGAGTATTAATAGTCCGAGATAATCTCCCCTATATTAGTCAGAGTTTACGTATTTAAATAACTTCTGGAGCATAAATTCTCAAGTTGGGAGACTCGTTTGTTTCCAAGCAGCATTGTGTGAGATAAGTTAGGCTTTACAAAATAGTTTTAATTGCAACGTGAGTTGGACAATCCACCTGATTCCCTCTCACCAAGATCTGATAGACGCTTGATCGATGTATCACTTAATTTTACTATTATTATGATTGTTTGCTTTAAGTATTCTAACTGTGTACTTTTAATTACACTCGGTTAATTGAATAGGCTTTGCCTCTCTTATGCATTCAGAAATGTGCCCATACCACTCTTAGCCCTGGCATTAATATTTACTTAAATTTCTAACCATGTAGATATAATTACAATAAGAAGACCACCTATGTGCTCTAGGGGTCATAAGTTCTGACTACGGACCCAAAGGTCCTGGGTTTGATTACCGGCGCGTCCAGATTATCTGGGAATCCGTAGGTCCGGAACGGGTTAGATTCAGCCTAGAGTAGATAAATAAGGAGCTACTCGAATAAAGTAGTAGTGGCTCCGGTATAGAAAGCCTAGCTTAATGGCTGGAGTCATCGTGGTGCTGACCAAATGACACCCTCTATCCACAAGAGTTGGCACTAATTCGCCAAACAGTTTGGTAGCCACTCGGTAGGTATAGCCTGAATGCGGGCTGACACCATGGAGTTACTTTTATTACATTTTTAGTGGATGGTAATCATCGTTATGGATAAATAAATGAAGAGAGAATATGGGAGTGGAAGAGGGGGATCCAAAATTTCCCAAGATAGCATACAGTTAGAGAGAAATAATAAATGTTAGAGAAGCACTGTTTTAAATGAACACATCTTAAAATATATATCTTGAAATAATCCCTTGACGTTCTTGGACAACTGTGGTTGAGAGTCCTCGACCCACAAATCTCCGTTGCAACTTTTAGAGTACAGCATACCTATTATTTTTTCTCAGAATACACCACTGAACGCCAGACGTCCGTGTGTTCGAGACCAGTTAAAGCTATAACACCGGAGATAGGTCAGGACGCGGAACTGCTGGGCAGGGACATTGATGGAATGAGGACCTATTTATAAACTCTTTCAACTAGTTCTAAAACCTACTTCACATTTATAGACTAATATAGTAATTAATCAATTTCAATAAACAAGATCAAAACAAACCGCACCATTATTTGCCGATGACTACCCATCCCACTAAGCCATCCTGAAACGTCGGCCTAAGAATTAAGGTACTAGCGATATAAGGCTATTTTGGTGCGGCAAAAACAGCCAATAGACATCTTGGGTAAATAAGATAATTTAAAGAGATTTCAGTTTATTTGTTTTAAAATAAAGACATAAAATTTTGTCGGTCAACTATGGTAATGTGTAAAAACATAATTTTAGGTTTGGCTATAGTCTATTAAAATATTACTATGGCAATATTCTCAATTTACATTTCGATTGTTTTTAATTTAAATTTTAATACTTTCTTGAAACATGGTATCTTATTACCCTATATGACACAAATAAATTTCGGGTGTTTGAAAATAAAGTGCTTAAGAAGATATTTGGCCCGAAAAGAGATTAGGAGAGTGGAGGTTGCATAATGATGAATTACATACCCTGTTATCATCACAAAACCTTGCTAGAATAGTCAAATCTCGAAGATCACGGTGGGCAATAAATGCAGTGCGAATAGAAGAATCTAGAACCTTGTTCAGGATACTAAGTGGTAAGCCCAATGGGAAGGGACAGTTGGAAATATCTAGACGCAGATGAAAGGATAACATTAGAATTGACCTAAAATATATGAAGTGTAGTGAGAGGGATTGGATATAACTAGCTCAAGATAGGGATAGGGTGTAATGAAGTGGACTGGATATAACTAGCTCAAGATAGGGATATAATTCAATGAAGTGTACTGAATATAACTAGCTCAAGATATGGATATAACTCAATGAGATGGATTGAATATAAATCGCTCAAGATAAGGATATAATTCAATGAAGTGTACTGAATATAACTAGCTCAAGATATGGATATATCTCAATGAGCTGGACTGAATATAACTAGCTCAAGATAGGGATATAATTCAATTAGGTGGGCTGGATATAGCTAGCTCAAGGTAGGGATATAATTCAATGAGGTGGACTGGATATAACTAGCTCAAGAGAGGGATATAATTCAATTAGGTGGACTGGTTAGAACTAGCTCAAGATAGGGATATAATTCAATTAGGTGGACTGATTAGAACTAGCTCAAGATATGGATATAGCTCAATGAGCTGGACTGAATAGAACTAGCTCAAGATATGGATACAGCTCAATGAGCTGGACTGAATATAACTAGCTCAAGATATGGATATTATGTATATAACTCTGAGCTGGGCTGAATATAACTAGCTCAAGATATGGATATTATGGATATAGCTCAATGAGGTGGACTGAATATAACTAGCTCAAGATATGGATATTATGGATATAGCTCAATGAGGTGGACTGAATATAACTATCTCAAGATAGGGATGTATCTCAATGATCTGGACTGAATAGAACTAGCTCATAGTCCAAATCCAAGCAGGGGAAAAGATAGGGGGGAGAAAGGAGAACGTATATTTACGGTCCGAATTCAAATCGAGTAAAAATATACTGGGTATAATATATTCTGAATCAAGGCATTTTCCAGGGGGAGTGCAATGCAAAAATTGTGATCGAGGGAAACCTTACTCAACGAGCTTGTACAGTTTAAAATATAGTTTCCTCTTTAATTGAAATAAATGATATCCTTAAGAGATATAATTTATTTAGCCAATTCCAACATTTCTAGAGCGCAAGACACTCTTTATAGCCGGTGGTGTTTTTTCTAACCCTAGATATTTTTTTAAAAAGTTTCACAAAATCTCGAGTCAGATCCATTGACAGTAAACTTATTATGTTTACTTCTGATAAGTTACAGCGCTAATAAGACCATCTTTGTGGAACTTAAGGTTGGATTGAAGATAGCACGAGTTAACGCATTTTATACAACAAAAATGTTTGGACAAATAAATAAAATCTTGCTCCATTAGACAGGTTTAGTTTAATTTTATACAAATATTAATCTCAACAGCTATTTTGTATTTGTGATGGGAGCAGTGGTAATTTAAGAAACTCTTTTTTAAACTAATATAAAAAGTCTTACTCAAAGTCTTAGATTCATATGTCAATTATTATTATTTTATTTGTATAGAAAATTAAAGTAAACATATTTAACTAAACATTTTTTTGAGCAAAGAAATTGCTATAAAATCTAAAGAAATATTTGCTTAAGGTGGGGTCGAAAGAAACGCAAGTAAAAGTCAGCGTTTTTGCAGTTTTTACGGCAAAACTTTTTTGGGGGGGACAAAATAAATAAAATATTGCTAGATTACAAAAATAGAGATTAATTTTCTTCACATAGTGACCTCAAAACTTCTTGAATATCTGTAAAGGGTGTCCATTACAAATATTCAACAACCGTTGATATCACCATGTGGAGAAAATTAAAATAAATGTTTATACTGGAGCAATATTTTATATATTTTGTCCAAAAAATGTTTTGCCATAAAAACTGCAAAAAACACTGGCTTTTATCGCGTCCCCTTCCTCCCAACTTAATAAAAATAGTTTGTCTCTTTCTAGGGTAATAATAACTCACTGTGAATATAATCATTCACGATAACACCAGTGGCGCTCGATAGCCCCCTGGTGGGCAGGTGCCATACTGGTTAAAGGCCTTAGACGGAAATGGGGGTAGAGAGGGGGGTGTACGGAAAGGGAAGCATAACTTACACCCTCTGAGAGAAACCATTCTTTTCCATCATTTACAAATATTGATTGTTTAAAAAATGAAGAGCATTGTCAAGGCTGTTTTTCAGATCCAAGTGTTGCACGCAAAGTTCTTTTATCGAGTTATTTAAATATTAGATTAATAGTTTTAACAATAAAACTGATAAATACACCTTGATGGTGGACGTAATTTATTGATGTATATATATCGTGTAGGTAGAAACTTATACTAACATAATTATTGAACAAAAACAACCACAAGAATCCAGACCAATATATTAACATTTTGAAGCAAGAGAGCCAACAATAATTCCAAAGTGATACAATTTTCAGTCAGAAGGGAATGGTGCTGAGGGATAAAAAAAAATCATTTGGCTCTTATCATGTCCAAAAAAAGATATTTATATTACGTTTCTTAAATGGTTTGAATCACTTTTCTCTCTTAACATTTACCGTCTGAATGACTGATTATGTTGTATGTCCTTCAGATATGTTTTATTTAGCCAAATAAACTAATTGGTTAATATCTATCGTCAGATAGTCTGGCTAAATTTTTCTTATGTCCATTTGACATAGCTTATATACGGGAGCTTTAAGCTTTATACATAAGGAGGACCAGGTGGTCAAGTTTTTCTAATCCATGTATTTATTTGACTATTCTGAGTGCTTATGGCACAGTAATGTTTCGTAACGCCCTAAAAGGCATGTTCACATGTTCCATACTTGTATGGCTACAAGCAGTTTGTCTACACCTTTTGTCTAGGACCTAGTTAGGTCAGTGTCACACTACATTCTTTTTATCACCTTTTCTGTGTTAATATTTAGAGTGCGCAAAGTGCGGAACACGGCTAGTTTCATAGTGGCCCGCACATATAGTATTTCCGGTCGCCCCTTGTTGGCGCCTAGTTTGGCTATGTATTTAATGTTAGATTGTACTAGCTTTGTTTATATGTGCTATTGAATGCTCCGGCAGTACCCACTGGGAAAAGACGCCATAGTACTACAGGGTGTTAACATCTGACTGTTAGCCATCTGTATGTATATGATAGATCGTCCATTTACTGTTCATTATTTAGAGTATCTATGGGACTCTTCTATAATTTAACTCAAGCTAGCTGGCTTGACACATATTTAACCTAGTAACAGTAAAACTATAGGATTTACAGTAGTCTTATTTATTAGTTACTCTTTCACTGTGTTTTCTGTTTGGACTCTTCTGTCTGGCGCAAGTCCAACTACCTTTGTGCTCTTTCTACTTAACTCGCTGACAAGACATCTTGTGAATGTGAGGAATGCCAGGCCTCCACCGTGGTTCGGATTCCACGTTAAACTGTAGGTCCTCCATTTCATCTCACAATCACCCTACCATTACACATTAGCGTAAGTGCGTATAACCCGAACGGGTAGTAAGACGCGGTGCTAATAATAATACTTAACTCGCCTTTTAACCGTTACTGTGTTGTTTTAGACACTTATTCTCCCGAGCTACGACAAGGTCCTATATTTCTGGAGTTGTTAAATCCTACCATATGTTCAATATAAAGGTGTTGTTTTCCTATTTGCTTTTAATTTTACTTGACACTCCGAACTGATATTTCTGACACAATATACTGTAAATCTTGTTCTTCTACTGCAAACCTTCAGCTCATCTTATTTTTTGTTATAATACATTTATTTCTGTTACCTAAGTATCATTCTACGTTTCAGTAATATGATCTCTCTTATTTCCCTGTCATGTATTTACCTTGTGCTAGTAATCGTTACCTCCTCTACATATTAGAGTGAAGGGGAAGCAACGATTCAAGACACGCATCCGTGCGCGTCAAGAATGAGAATGAAAAAAAAAACCTGGAAAGAATCTCCTTATCATCCAGTTGGACTCAAACTCCGGCCTCCTAGGTAAAAGGCTAGTGAAGTAGATGTTGGTGTTCGAGTCCTGGCTAGGTGTGATGAGGTTATTTTTGCTAAATGGTTTCCATCCTCCCTGCACGCAAATGCTGCTAATACTTTCTCTAAATTCTACCTCCATTATTCCTACCTTCCTAATATAAATAAACGACACATGTTAGTAAGACACGGATATACAGTGCGTATAGGTGAGCACGCGGATTAAACGTCAAGCTCGTCTAGACTGACTGGACGGTGAATGAGAGGTTGGGTTCGAGTTCCAACCGGGAGTATTATTATTATTATTATTATTATTAGTATTATTATTAGCACCTCGTCTTACTACCCGTTCGGGTTATACGCACTTACGCTAATGTGTAATGGAAGGGTGATTGTGAGATGAAATGAAGGACATACAATTTAACGTACCCCAGACCCCAGCACAGAAGTCAGACACCTTACCCCTAGACCAACAGGTCACCCAGCCGGTAGTATGAAGGGTCGTTTTCCCTAAATGGTTTTCCAGCAATTCTTCAAAATCAACTGTGAATCCAGATTCCTCACCCTTATCCCATCAGTTTAAATATGAGGATAGCCCGGACGAATGGTGAGACGTGGAGCACCGCGTCCAGTTTGTTTGAGCTCTACTGCGTATAACCGAGTAGTTCGGCAACGAATAATTCAATTTGAATTATTATCCTCAACAATAATAATAATAATAATAATATTACTTGTCTGGACTACATCATTTATAGCCCAATTTGTGAAAATAATATCCACTACTAATGTGCCGTTCCCGAGATTAGACAGTACTAATTTACAGTTGGCCAGAGGACGCCCGAATGTACTTATCGACTGTTATCGTAATTACTTTCCGTGGAGGCTCTTTCCACATCACGGGACCGATTATTATTCCTAATGAGCTATACGAACTAGTTCATCTTATCACAGTTATACAGAGTGACAGACAGAGTGACACACAGACGGAGTGACATACGAATAAAGTGAGACACAAGACAATTGTGAAACACAGTTTGGTTTTGGAGGGTACCTTAAACGTTAGGATCCATCATAATATCGATTTCCGACCATGTTCACCATCATAATGCTCTATCTTTATAAGAACATTAATATAAGTTTAAGCTTCTCTAATGAGTTTCGCTAATATGGCAAGTTTGTGAGGATTGAGAGGGAGTTCATTGTTTGACATTTCCCTTGTTCAGAAAAGTTAATTAATTCATCTCCACTACCTCCCAACTCCGAGCAATAAGCACCATCGTTCCATTTATATATCATTATTTGATATAACTGGCGTATAGGTGTAGGGTAAGAATGACTGGTTCACAATCTGTAGTTCACAAACGACTGATCTACAAGCTGTAGGTCACAAACTGCTGAACTGCAAGTTTTAGGCCCTGTAAAGGTCACCAAAGACTGAACTCTAAGCTGTAGGTCACAAACTATTGCACTATAAGTTGTAGGTCCTGTAAAAGTCACTAAAGACTGAACTACAAGCTCAAACTACTGAACTTAAAGTTGTTGGTCGTGTAAAGGTTACTAAAGTCTCAACTACAAGCTGTAGTTCATGAATGGCTTAGCTACAAGTTGCAGTTCACAATCGAATGAAAGCTATTAAACCAGAT
Source organism: Timema californicum (assembly GCA_902141385.1). NCBI lineage: Eukaryota > Metazoa > Arthropoda > Insecta > Phasmatodea > Timematidae > Timema > Timema californicum. Next base: position 27,067 of record CABFOW010000255.1, read on the forward strand.
AAGTAAGCTACTCGTTGCAATGAACTAAGTCCCCAACAGTTCTGCTCGTCTCTACAATGCTCGATGGCCATGCTGACGGACAAATAAATGGGGCAAAGAGCCTTCTGGTACTCACGATCGCCTGCGCAGTCCCGTGACGTTGCACGAGTCCAGTCTCAAACTCTGCAGATCCTCGAGTACCACAGTCTCCTGCAGAGGTTGCGTCCTCTCCCCTGGAGTAGTCCTGGACCTCAGGCGACGTCTGACCTTCGTCTTGTTCGGGATCCTCCCGTAGGGACGATCCTTGGGAGAAGTTTCTTCGTTCATCCTCGATATGCTTCCATCCTTGGGAAGAGAGGGTAAAATATGGAATTAAAAGTTAGTGGGGAGTCACTGCAGCGACTTTTAAAATAGCAGTCCAAAGTCCTAAGTGAAACTAATGCAAGCCAATGTCATATAGCTGTTTTTGGGTTAATGTTTAAGAGCGTTCGTCATAGGCCCAGCTCAGCCCCCGGCTTGCACGAGGTATGGAAGTTAAAAGGGAAAAGAAAAGACCAAGATGTACCGGAAATGTGTGAAATGCATTCGTATTTGAACGATTACTCGAAATCTCCCGCGGTGACGATGGGGGACAAAGCGACAAAGTTTCTTGTTAATAACTACAGTATGTTCCTATTATGACAGAATTAAGATTTGTGCACAATGTTTATCTGTGAATTCATTCTAAAATGGTCAAAAACGGCTTTTTCAATGCAGTTTTTTTTAACCAAATATAATTTAATACTTCAACAATGTTCAGTATTAGGAATTTCTATTAACTCCTTATCTCCATTAATGTTTAATCAGAATTACTTCAAGTGCAATAGTTTTCGTGTAAATTTACGTTTGCTAACCGACTGTCTCGCAGAGTTAATGAGCATGTGATGTCAGTCAGCGAGAAAGTATCAATCATTGTCAGGCCACACGGCTTGAAATACATTGGTCTGTATCATTTTATAGAACTACTCTATTCCATTCAAGCTTATACTCCCTTTCGACCATCACTTAAGAAAGAGGGGAAAGAAAACTACCAAACTTCTTATCTCACGGTAAAGAAGAAATAATAATAATATTTAGCACCGCGTCTTACTACCAGTTCGGGTTATACGCTTTAAGTACTAATTACTCTAATGGATTAGGAATTGGGAAGGTTGAATTAGAGGAAGTGAACCCGCATTTGCGTGGAGGGAGAGTGGAAAACCGTTTAGGAAAAACCACCCCCAGTTCACCCGACCGAGATTCGAACCTCGATCTCCCCGTCCTCAGTGGTCGAGCTCATCACGACAAGCGCGTTAGCCAACTACGCCACCGAGGCGGGTCGTAAAGAAGAAAGTTCGCTGATATTTCTAAAATATCTTAATATTTTATATTGTGAGCCTATCAAAAATCTATTGTGTTTGTTAGAAGGAGGGTAAATATAGATACCTTTTTCATCAAGCCTAGTCGCATAGCTCCGTAAATATGATCAAAAAGTCATTGAAAATAAGCTAATGTTACATTTTCACACAATATTTTTCTATTAATAAAAAATCTAACCATAGGGTTGTTAAGGGGGGAAATTTCGCCATTGTAAAATTTCGAGTTTATTTTCGCGTGATCCATATTTTGAAATAATTCATCATATAATTAAATATCGCGTTTGAGTTGAACGTTTGCACGGTAATGCCTCTTACCCAGGCTCCTTCTCGAGTCATATCCTAACACCGTGGTAGTTCTTATGATAATTGCAGTTCCTGAAGCGTTAAAAACAAACTAAACCATCATAAATATTCTTAAAATATCGATTGTGACTCAAATGAAAGAAAGCTTTGCGTGAGGTTAGATCTAAGTTTCTCAACATGTACAGTACATTGATTTAATAACTGCGATGCTTGAATTATCTTTGAAAATGAACTAATTTGATCTTTCTGTGATTTTTTTTATAAATTATAAGATTAAAATGTGAGGTTTTTAATTCTATAACAACATTTAGATACTTCCCGCCCCCCCAATTTCAGCAAGAACAGTTTTTTTATATAAAATAACAAACCCACTTCTTAAAAAAAGTCAGATTCCTTGACTTCCGCAAATCGTTCCAACAGCCCGGTAGGCGGTCGCCTTAAGCCAGGTTGTAATTAGCTGTTGACCTTTCTCATCTGTGTCCAGAGATGGAATATTATTTGCCTAAACAGTCCCCATTCGTCTAATTTGAGTAGCGCTATCTATGCACTACATATGGCCGGTGGTCTCGCCATTTAAGGTAGTGCTAAACTCGCAATAGACTACGCTTCATGTGACAAGGAGGTCAAGGTTTGATTCTTGGTTGGCGACAATAAGGGGTGAACTTTTTTTAGTGTTATTTATCAATGTTGATTTCTCATCTCCTTCTCACGATAATTCAGATTATTTTCAGCTTAATTATCCTTCTTATACCTACCACATAAATTAGTTCGTTAATAGCCATGTTTTCAAACGTCATATATATATATATATATATATATATATATATATNATTAGTTCGTTAATAGCCATGTTTTCAAACGTCATATATATATATATATATATATATATATATATATGTGTTTGTGTGTTTGTGTGTGTGTGTGTGTGTGTGTGTGTGTGTATAACACAAATGAATTTTGGAAGAACCGGGGTTCAAATATAGGACCTCTAGATTTGTGGCCATGAACTGACCACTAGAACATTAAAACATTAATTATTCTCTAAGTAATGAAAGCAATAAATCACAAATAGTTAGGTATTGTCTTCTTGAATGTTTCCTCTGGTGCCATTAGTTTAATTGAGACCTGTAACGCTACATTAACTTAATTATAATTATAAATATGGACAATTACACAACCGGATGTGTACAAATAGAAGGTGTAGTTTGTGTTTAATTCTGTTCTGATTGCTAGACGAGAAGGTCCCCAAGGAATTCTTTAAGAACGCCCTATGCAGCCGTGTTTCGGGGTCCCACGCTTACGAGCATCAAGGAAGGGAAAAGTAATACCCCATTAGAAAACTAAAACCATGAAGCTTTTTATCATTTTCAATTGTTTGTCGTAAAATTGCTAACAAATATATTTCCATAAAGTTATGGCTGATAATATTATGGTGCGGATGCATTTTACTAAAAAAAAAAATTAGCACCGGTTGGGTTATACGCCCTATTACTAAATTACACTAATGTTTTAAGGATTGAGGGTTAAGGATTTGAGTAGAGAGAAAGAGTATAAAACCAATTTGGAAAAAACCACCCTTGATACACCCGACCAAGATTTGAACCTCAATCTCCCCATGATCAGAAGTCCATTCCACTGTCAGAGTTGCGCGTTAGACCATGTGGCCACCGAAGTTGGTTCAATTATTATTATTTTTAATGTGAGTTTAACCCAAACGTGTGTTAGTGCGTGTTGAAAAAAACTTTACATGCACCTAAGAAATACTGTAGGTAATCAAAGTTATAAAAATTCAAATGTTATTTTAAATAATATTTTCTACTAGTTTACAGTATTGAATTCAAACTCTCCAAGCCGTCAGCCCGTAAGCGAGGTATACTGACAGAACAGCCGCCACATTATGGTGAAGATAGTGACAACATGTTCGAATAGATGGTGTCAAGTGAGCAGCACAATTAACCCTCCAGCTGCTAATCTCACTTTTCTAGACCGGAGCTGCTACTTATTTATTCAAGTAGCTCCTTATTTGTCATCACAAAACCGAGTTTGATGCCATTTCAGACCCACTACTTCACACACAAAAAATCTGAAAGAACCAGTGATCGAACCCGGAACGCCTGGATATGTAACCAGGAGCTCTGACCACTATACCACAGAGATAGTTAGTATGAATTTGAAACTTCCTTTAAACAAATTAATGTTATGGATGATTTAAAATGAAAATATATTTAATGTATATTTTTGTTTAAAGCTAATTAATTTATGTATTAATATTTAAAAACAATATTTAAATTAATTTTTAGTTAGATCATAAAAAATGTCATTGTATCAAAACAAGGAGTCAAATGAACATACACACTGGTATTCGTGCTTATTCTATTAATTGCCGATAGTATGCATTTTTTAAATTAATTATTTATCTGAAGCATTTAACGTGCATTTACAGAACATAATACGATACTTTCTATGAGTGAGAGCGAAAGAGTCTATCAATTTATCCCGTAAAGGTATTTTCAAGTATCTTCCAGGGTTCTTTTACATGCCACAATTTAAATGAGACCGACAGCTTTACTTTCCCTCCGAAGGAAGTTGTGCTACGGATTTTGATCACTCAAGTAAAATCCGTTGACCTCAGCTGGTTTGAACCCAAGAACATCAGGTCTTAAGGCAAGCACTTTACCCCAAGACCACAAAGGTCAACTTTCCACAAGAATATTAAACGACCAAAAATATGATAAATTTAAAAATATCACTGACAGTCAAAGAGAAAACCTATTAAATGAGGTACAATATAATGTAATATAACAAACCTACCTGCGTGCTCTGTGTAAATGACGGTGGCTCGGTAGATTCACTGTCCTGCCGCTTGGGCGACAACAGTGGGGGCATCTTGTGGCGGTTTTCGTAACTAGAGGTTTCTCTGGCTTGAACAGGAGTGGCGCGTCGTGGGAAACGATTCTTCCAACACAGCTGTGGGAAAATAAGGGTCACTTTAAAGTGGCTAGTTTCTGAAACGGGGACAAACCAGCAGAACTGGGTGAGCAGTCAGCACGAAGGACGGAGTTCAATCTCGTTCAGCTGCGTTGAGGAATTATTTTTTTATTAAATATTTTAGGTTAGCTCAACTTCTGAAAACGGGGAGATCAAGGTTCAAATCCCGGTCGGGTGAGCTGAGAGTGGTTTTTCCTAAATGGTTTACCACTCTCCCTCCATGAAAATGTGGGTTCACTTCCTCTATTTCAACTTCCAAATTCCTAATCCAATAGCGTGATTAGTACATAAAGCGTATAACCCGAACGGGTAGTAAGACGCAGTGCTAAATACTATTTTTTTTATTTAGGTTAGGCTCAAATAGTAGATTAAATAACTGCCTACATAAAATTCAATTTAAAATTTTAATAAAGGATACATAAATCTATTGGTTTAAATTGTCGGTTCAATATATGCTTTGTGTGTCCATACTATCCTCCGGGTATTTTTTTTTAATATTAGTTTACCCAAATAGTATAAGCAAATAATAATACAGGTAGATTCATTCAGGACTTAACACAACTAAACCATTTAATAGCATCAGATAACGGTTGAAGAACACCTATATAACTCACTTTTTTTTAGCACCGCATCTTACTACCCGTTCGGGCTATATGCACTTACGGGAATGTGTAATGGTAGGGTGATTGTGAGATGAAATGTAGGACCTACAGTTTAACGTGGAATCCGAACCACGGTGGAGGCCTGGCATTCCCCACATTCACAAGATGTCTTGTCAGAGGTGAAGGAAGGGTTTGGTAATCAGATAAATCTGCGCCGGGACCGATGATTGAACCCTGGACCCCCAACACAGAAGTCTGACACCTTACCCCTAGACCACCAGGTCACCTAAAGTACTTTATGATCTATATGTTCACTGACACAATGATTTGTTTTTAACCTTATCAGGAGGAACATAACATTCAGTTCGGTCGCCTGGATGTAGACTATTACTGTAACCATTCTGGTAGCACAGAGAATTGCCCAGTGCGCACCTATGGGTACCCGCAAAGAGACATTGTGATGATGGTGAAATATGTAGGTGTGGAGCCAGGAATTATCTTAAACCTAACTTAAGCCTAATTAACCAAAACCTGGCGATAATAACCCTTAAGAGAAAAATACCTAAGTTACCTGCCGGGAATCGACCCCAGGATCCCTAGTCTTGTCGCCAGGTGTATTGACAACACACCACGGGGTTGGATGACATAATGGTAATCAAGGCACGCAATCTGTTGTGGTCGTGTGGCGTATGGGCAGTGAAAGATGTGTACACAAAATGTATGTAGGGAAACCAGAAGATACAAAGACTCGAGTAGGCCTGGACGTCGATGGGACGATAAAGTTAATATATATTTTAAGTAGGTTGGGTGTCAGACTAATGATTGAATGGAGGTGTTTCAAGGTAGGGTTGAACGGTGAGCTTACGTACTGAACGTCATGAACCTCCTAGTGCCTCCCAGTTACAGCTTATAACTAAAGCTAACATATTTTACTGGTTGAAATTAGATATGATATAACTGATATTTAGAGAACATATTTAATTCTAACTAAATCTGTTTCTGTGGCCGCATTTTCTAGGGCATCACTCTCGCATTAGACTAGACTGCTGATGACAGGGAGATAGGTGTTAGAATCCCAGTCGGGTGTATTGAAGGTTATTTTTACTTTATGGTTTCAACTCTCCCTCCAAGAAAATAGGATACATTTCATCTAAATTCAACTTTCCTCATCCCTAAATCATTAGTGTAATTAGTAAACATGCGTGTAACCTGAAGTAGTCAGACGTGGTGTTAAAAATCAAATCTAAATATTTTTTATGTATAAATTAAATTTATATTTAAATATTTAAACTGTCTCAAAACAAAATTTGGTATCAAATAATGACTGACCTTGAAGCACGTAAGTCCGTAATAGCCGAGCTAATGTCAACAAACTAAATAACAAAACTAACCCCATTTAAAACTCCAACTCTATTAAACATGAATGATAAAAACCATCACAAACTATTAATCTATGAAGCATTCGTTCATAAACGTCACTTTACGTCAATTTAAAACGTTTGTAAGGTATTTAAAATATATTTTAAATTAGCAATTCACGAAAACGGAAAAAGATGTATGCTTAAAGCATCGGCGTACAAACGACACTGCCCTCAAACTGTTCAACGCTGAACTGTCAACTAGATAAACCGTAGCTTTAACACTAGAGGCAAAGATCGATTTTACGCTCTCGATTTGATTTAACGATCGATTTTTCTCTTGACTTAAAAAAATTTATAGATTATATAAAAGTATTGAAAAAGAGCAAAACATTATTTTATCGACGCGTCTTAATACTCGTGCCATAACATTAATTAAACAATATTAATAATGATAGTCCAATGCATTTGATCAAAAATTATAATATTATGGTAAAATTGGTAATAAATATTTACTAGGCGTTCAATTTCGGAATACTGTGGGTACGCAGTTTAAATGCCAAGTTTAATTGATCTGATTTTTAAATATATTATTAGCATCACGTCTTACTATCCATTCGGGTTAATCGCTTTAAGTACTAATTACGCTAATGGATTAGGGACTGGGTAGGTTGAATTAGAGGAGGTGAACCCGCATTTGCGTGGAGGGAGAGTGGAAAACCATTTAGGAAAAAACACCCCCAGTTCACCCGACCGAGATTCGAACCTCGATCTCCCCGTCGATTTTTTAATCATGGTCTTGTCCAACATTCCACATTTCACAGTGATGAATTAACGGCTGGCTGGATGTTACGTCTGTTATAGATTTAAGGTAGTTGATAAGTCGTGTGCTGGTATAATCATTCGGTTCAGATAATGGACGTTAAATAAATGAGGATGAAGTTTGGTGGCTGTGAAGTTCGTAGTTTGAATCCTGGATGAGTTTTTTTTAATGGCTTTTTCTATATCTCTCTCTCCCCACGCACATTCAGGTACATTTCCACTCAATTCTAGCGTTTATCTCTACCATATTAGCGTAAATTAAAATATATGCTTTTAAAAGTAGTAAGATGGGGCGAAAAAAAATTATAAGCAGAGTTTAATTATTATTTGGAACATCAGTCTTTACAACTTTCTGGGTGACCTGGCAGTCTAGGGGTAAGGTGTCGGACTTCTATGCTGGCGGCCGGGGTTCAATCCCCGGTACCGGCATAGATTTATCTGATTACCGAACCCTTCCTTCACCTCTGACAATACATCTTGTGGATGTGAGGAATGCCAGGCCTCCACCGTGGTTCGGATTCCACGTTAAACTGTAGGTCCTTCATTTCATCTCACAATCACCCTACCATTACACATTAGCGTAAGTGCGTATAACCCGAACGGGTAGTAAGACGCGGTGCTAATAATAATAATTTATCGATTCAGAGGATAGACTTTTTTTTTATCTTTAATACATTCGTAACAAGATACTTTAAAGAACATTTGGGTGGTCCAGCAAAGTGTATATGGTCATACATTTCCATAAGAAAAACGCACAAAAAGTTATAGAAAAGTGCACAAAATAATGACTTAAGATTTGTTAGGAAAACGCACATTTGGAGCAAAATCAAAATTAATAGTATATTGGTGACTATATAGTGTTATACATTGATGTTAAGATTTTTTGCCCACATAGAGACAAAAATAAAACCCAAAAGTGACTCGAGTAAAACCTAAATTACCAACAGTATCAAGTGCGTCTCCACTAATTCCATGGCGGTTCACTCAAGCTGGATTCACACTGAGGGGTCTGTATTCCGGCTGTGTCGCGTCATTATCATTCACACTCACAGGACTGTGCACCGACTGTCATTTATTATCCTAACCGTTCCTGTCACTCATACAGTACTTATCCGAAATTTTACTTCACGATCACGATCTTGAATTATGCTCTCTTCCTGCTCCTTAATCCACATTTTCACCGCATATGTCAATACACTAGAGTCGCGAATATCCTGCCTTAAGTGGCAGCATTCCTGGCCGGAAAGCGGAAAAGCCAGATAATACGGGACACGAGTGTAAATAGTTTTCAGTATGGGTAAAGCATACTTTTTTAACTTTCGCAGAAATTTAACTTTGTGATATTATTATTATTATTATTATTATTATTA
>CABFOW010000255.1:35948-93664 GCA_902141385.1 Timema californicum
ACGCACTTACGCTAATGTGTAATGGTAGGGTGATTGTGAGATGAAATGGAGGACCTACAGTTTAACGTGGAATCCGAACCACGGTGGAGGCCTGGCATTCCTCACATTCACAAGTTGTGATTAATACACATCTTGTCAGAGGTGAAGGAAGGGTTTGGAAATCAGATAAATCTGTGCCGGGACCGAGGATTGAACAATTGAGAACTAGAGTTAGAGTAAAGTTTTAGTAGCTACTCGAACTAGACTCAAAGATTTTTACAAAACACGAAAAATTTGATCTCAGAATTTTCTATCTTTTTCTCAAAAATTCCTAGTTTAATTAATGTTATTTAATTCTAAAATATATTTCATAGAAAATAGAGTCCCTCAATATTTATTTTTGTATGACTAAAAATTTTGTAAAAATTAAATTAAATTGATTTAAAAATTCGAATTTGTGTGATTATAATATTTTTTACAAAAAAATCTATGCTAAAATAAATTAAATTGGCCCTTATTTATGGTATATGCATATATATATAGTATAAATTCATCTTAAAATATTTCATCGTACTAAAAAAAAGTTTTCATTAAAACACAATCCGAAGTGATAATGTCCACTAGCACAAATTGAAACAATAAACATAACTTCTTAAAATAATTCTAAAAATATTCTGTTAATGTCATTAAATAAACTTTTTGATAGTTAAGTACTTTGTTTTTGTAAATGTAATGGGTTTTTTAATCTCCTACAACTCAGACCATTTGGTTTATTTATGAAATTGGCCTGTAGCCGTCTTCCTGCCATGGTGTAAGCTAAAACATTCAGTGGAAGCATTATATGTATATCTAGAATAGGAAACAAAAAAATTTAATTTTAAAACAGCATTCAATGTTGTCCAGACGAAAATAGTAGAGTGGGTGTTTATACTATTCAGAGGAAAAGGGGAAGTGCTATCGACAATTAAATTAGAAGCCTCGCAGGGTGGACTGCTCATTTTCTTCCACTATTTATTTCTACTCCGTCCATTGGTGTCTAAGTATGATAGGGTTTAGAGTATTTAACCCCGTGTTGTAGTGGTCAGCGCACCTGGCTACAAGTCTAAAGGCCCGGGATTCGATTTCCAGTTGGTACCTCGGGTATTATTTTTTCCTGAAAGGGGAACTACGCCAACGCTCACCAGGGTTTGGTTAGTTAGGCTTTTAAGTTGAGTTTAAGTTTGTCCACCAGTTCCAAACCATCATACTCACTTCACCCTCATACTCAATATCCCCATCATACTCTCTATCACCCTCATACTCCCTATCACCCTCATACTCACTATCACCCTCATACTCACTATCACCCTCATACTAACTATCCCCATCATACTCACTATCACCCTCATACTCAATATCCCCATTATACTCACCATCACCCTCATATTCACTATCACCCTCATACTCACCATCACCATCATCTCATCTCAACGGGACATGGAAAGAACCTCCACGAAAAGGATGTACTATTAGTACAGTCAGGTGTCGCCTCGGCAATGTTACATTAGTACTGGCTAATCTTACCACAAACTGGCCTACGAGTTATGTAACCCGGACGTTCAATTTTATTATGAAAGTGATTATACGGCCTAGATGCGTCAAGTTAAGATGCAACCCGCTTCGCAAAATAGCTTCTCAATCCCCAAGTAGACAGAACGTCGTTGTAAAGTTCCTTCCTACCAGAATTGAGCTGCGACATCCGAGTTGACTGAACCCCCTCCCCCTCACCTGGAGGTTGCTCCCGGACGCCGGAGATAGGTTCGAGGGTCCGCCGGCCCCTGTGCTGAGAAGGCGTGAGGACACGAGGGGAGTGTCCTCCATCTTGCGACGAGGAGGATGAGGAATGTGGCTGCTGGTGCTGCCACGAAGACGACGACTGGCCGAGTCTCTCTTGGGTCACCGCTCCGTCCAGGATCCCAACTCTGGGCACCAGTTTGTTCGGGAGCAGGGAGAATCCTGGGGAGCCAACAGAGGGGGAGTTTTCTTTTAACAATAATAATAATAATATTTTCTCACCACGTTTGACTATCGGTTCAGACTATACAAATGTGTACTAATTACACTAGTGAGTTAGGAATGAGAAAGGTTGAATTTAGAGGAAGTGTACCCGAATTTGGGTGGAGGATCGTGGAAAACAATTTAGGAAAAATCCCTTTCAATACTTTTTAAAACCCCGCTCTCCCCGTCAACAGTAAGCCTGTCTAACAAGAGCATGACGACTAAGACCATGCGGCCACCGATGAAGGGTAAGGTAGTGAGTGATATTCATAATATAAAAAACCAACATTAATGCTCTATGACACAGCTTAACCTAACCCGGCACCTACTCGTGTTGTTTATCAAATGAAAGTTTTTGTGGGACGGTGAACTACCCCTACACTTACTATTTATATAGATACCAGCTTGTTCACATATGACTCATGCGTTTTTAATGTTTTGAAGGGGCTGGTAATGTATACTAACATCCTACCGTAAAAAACAGTTGAAACCAACCTCTTCCAGCTGAATTTTGATGCGTATCATCGCCACCGGTCTGGAACCTTAAGTACAAAGGTCGATACGAACCTGTAAAACATTAGAAATAATCAACCATTTATAACTGATAAGGATAAATTACAAAATATATCTTCCTTATTCATAAATCATTTGAGAAAACGGCAGTTCCATTTTCACAAATTTTCTATGAAGCAGCTACGCATTGAAAGCGCACAGGACACATTTGTGCACCAGGTTTGGATAATTAATACTGGTCGATTATGGCGGGTAAGACATGCAGTGCAAATGGGAGAATGGGAGGGTATCGACAGGTAAACAGAAGAGACCATTGGAAAGATCTAGAGGCAGATGGGAGGATAAAATTAGAATAGACATTAAAGAGATAGGGTGTAATGAAGTGGACTGGATAGAACTAGCTCAAGATAGGTATAGGGTGTAATAATATGGACTGGATAGAACTAGCTCAAGATAGGGATAGGGTGTAATGAGGTGGACTGGATAGAACTAGATCAAGATATGAATAGGGTGTAATGTGGTGGACTGGATAGAACTAGCTCAAGATAGGTATAGGGTGTAATAATATGAACTGGATAGAACTAGCTCAAGATAGGGTTAGGGTGTAATGTGGTGGACTGGATAGAACTAGCTCAAGATAGGGATAGAGTGTAATAATATGGACTGGATAGAATGAGCTCAAGATAGGGATAGGGTGTAATGTGATGGACTGGATATAACTAGCTACAAGATAGGGATAGAGTGTAATAATATGGACTGGATAGAATGAGCTCAAGATAGGTATAGGGTGTAATAATATGGACTGGATAGAACTAGCTCAAGATAGGGTTAGGGTGTAATGAGGTGGACTGGATAGAACTAGATCAAGATATGAATAGGGTGTAATGTGGTGGACTGGATAGAACTAGCTCAAGATAGGGATAGGGTGTAATGAGGGGAACTAGCTAGAACTAGCTCAAGATAGGAATAGAGTGTAATGAGGAAGAATGAAGAGAACTGGATAAAACTAGGTCAAGATAGGGATAGAGTGTAATAATATGGACTGTATAGAACTAGCTCAAGATAGGGATAGGGTGTAATGTGGTGGACTGTATAGAACTAGCTCAAGATAGGGATAGGGGGTAATGAGGTGGACTGGATAGAACTAGCTCAAGATAGGGATAGGGGGTAATGAGGTGGACTGGATAGAACTAGCTCACGGTAGAGATAGAGTGTAATAATATGGACTGGATATAATGAGCTCAAGATATGAATGGAAGAAGTAGACTGGATAGAACTAGCTCAAGATAGGGTTAGGGTGTAATGAGGTGGACTGGATAGAACTAGCTCAAGATAGGGACCGGTGGCGTACTTTTGTAAGTGAGGCAATGAACTTTCAAGCTCCTAATTCCATGGCGTAATTAGGCATTTATTGTAAATATTAAGGGGGATAAAAGACAACGCAAGTTATGACCTTTTTATAACAGTTTTTTAATCGTAAAAATAAATAAAATATTGCTCTAGTTGATAAGTTTAATTTAGCTGTCTACATTTTGTGTTATTATTAGTTTTTGAATGTATATAATCAACATAGTGGAATTTGAATAGACACTTTTTTTAAAAGAAGAGAAAAAATCGATAACGAATATCTTATACGCTCTTGGCAAATATTAAAGAATTGATGATATTATTAAGTGCGTAGGGAATCAAATTAAACGTATCTACTGCAGCGATGTTTGATTTATATTGGCCAAAAGCGGCTGTAGAATTATGTACAGCCTAATTTCCATAGGAAGCCCGTTATTTGAAAACTGGAAACTCATGGTGACATAACTGCCGGGGGGGGAAAAAATTACAACTCTATTTACAATCTTATCCCAATTATTTAATAATGTAAATATAAATGATACTAAGACCCTTGTCCCTGTCGAGTGCAAGTCTAAAACCTATTTTGTGGGATGGTGGGTGAGAGGGGGAAAGGCATGACGTGGCTTCACAACTGACCAAAGTATCCTTCCGCACCAACAAGAACAAAATGATCACGGAAACTATAGATGGTGCTAGCTACCAGGCAGGACTTACGGAAAACTCATACGTTTGTAAATATCAGTTTTCTCGAGAACGAGTGAAATTTTTATAGTAATATTTTCAACACCCCTTCTAAGATAATGTGTCAATGTTTATTAATTGTTACATTTTCTTATTTTGTTATATAAAGCCGGCAGTTTTATAGAAATATGTCAATTTTATCGATATTTGATCACTGTTAAAATAATTATAGAGGATGTGTGTAGATAAAAAGTATAGCTTAATCAACATGCTTTTATTCTTGAACAAACTGTTTCCGAAAAGGACATTGTAAGACAGTAAAAATTCTTTAATAAAACCGTTTGTTCCTTTGGATCTGCGTTTCCATGCCAAATTAAAAGGGCCAATCGCCTTAACTAACTGTTAACGGAAGCGTTTGACGACTTAAGATGAACTTTATAGCTAGTAAATCAACTGAGACCTCGACATAAAATGCCAATTTTCAGTAACTTTCAATCAATGTTGGTGGTCGAAAGTGGGCTTCCTATAAAAATCAAGGTTTGCCTTAAGGCGATTGGCCGTGAAAATGCAGAGCCATGGGAACAAACGGTTATCTTCAAGAATTTTTATGGTTTTGCAATTTTATTTTCTGAAACGGTTTGTTCAAGAATAGAAGCGTGTTGATTAAATTATACTTTTTATATACACACTCTCTATAATTTTAACAGTGAACAAATATCAATAGTTTTGTCATTTTTCAATAGAAAACTGCCGAATGCATAGCAAAAAATAAAAAAATGTAACAATTAATAAACATCGATACATTATCTTAGAAGGGGTGTTGAAAATATTACTATAAAAATTTCACTCGTTCTCAAGAAAAACTGATCATTCCAAACGTAAGATTTTTCCACAAGACCTGTCCGGTAGCTAGCGCCATCTATAGTTTCCGTGATCCATCTGTTCTTGTTGACGTGGAAGGATACTATAGTTGGCTAAGAGGCCCCACCACACCTTTCCCACTCCCACCCACCATCCCACAAAATAGGATCTATACTTGCACTCGACAGGGCCAAGGATATTAACTCGCATCTGCTTCCATTTCAGCTAGGTCAGTGCTTCTCAACCTTACTGATGTGATTCCTAGGACTGATGTAAGGGTTGCCAACTTGGAGGGGAGGGGAGGGGAGGGTAGTATGTATATACAATACTCAACCCAAAGGCTAGTTGTATCCTCGACAGTTACACCGTCAGTTGTAGGGCCAAGGCATCAAAGAAGAGGGTTACTAGGGAAATAAGGAGTGAGGTATCTTCATGTTGTTTTCCTCACTGACCCACAAGGTAATACTGCACATCAGTCTACCAAAACCACCGAAATGTATCGATAAACTGACCCTACAAGCAACACCTTCACTCAATTCATCACAGAGGACTGGCTGTAAGTTGAATTTAATTGCTAGTATCGTTCATACCTCTGTCAATTTCATATTTGTCAGAGCCATAAGTAATATTGAGACAGATCAATGAGAGTAAAAAGTTACTATAGCTCATGCCCGAAGATAATATTGCATTGTAGGGCAGAGTGAAAAAGAAAATTGTTTGAAAAAGATGTGTGTTTGAATTGGAAATATTTAGACAAGATATTATTTTGATTTAACGAAAAAAATTAAACTAATGTTACTAATGTGAACAGCTTGGATTTTGATTAAATGTAATATTATATTTGGTGTATCAAAGACAATGCTCATATGTACATAACGCTGGTTTGGGTATTTTTTTTATAGGTAATTTGTTTTATTCATTATGGATGTTCAAGTAATGTTGTATCGGTTTGCCTAATTTTTTAGTCCTTTTATTATTATTATTATTATTATTATTATTATTATTATTATTATTATTAGCACCACGTCTTACTTCCCGTTCGGGTTATACGCACTTACGCTAATGTGTAATGGTAGGGTGAAAGTGAGATGAAATGGAGGACCTACAGTTTAACGTGGAATCCGAACCACTGTGGAGGCCTGGCATTCCCCGCATTCACAAGATGTCTTGTCAGAGGTGAAGGAAGGGTTTGGTAATCAGATAAATCTGTGCCTGGACCGAGGATTGAACCCCGGCCGCCAGCATAGAAGTCTGACACCTTACCACTAGACCACCAGGTCACTTTTAGTCCTTTTGGATATTCATGTTGCGTAAGTATACTTTAAATACTATTTATATTTTATAAATATATAAGTACTCAAACATACATTATTTCAACACACAGTTGTTGGAATGAGTATATAAAGTAGGTCATGAGCTTTGTATCAGCTTTGCTTGTTTGGTTGTAAAACCCACATTCCTGCTATCTTTATATATTTATTTGAGGTATCTAACGTGCACTTTCTGAACCAAGTTATCGAAGGAAGTTGTGCTACGGATTGTTATAACTTAAGAAAAATCCGTCGATCCCAGCAGGGTTGGAACACACGATCATCGGGCCCTTGAGGCGATCACTTTACCCCCAAGACCACCGAAGCCAGCCAAATTATGTGCTGAGACAGTGCTACTGAGCTGTAAAGGGTTGCTTCTTCTCAAAGAGATATTTTTAATGAATATTATATTTAGCAGAACTTAGAGTTTATTACTTAAAGGCTTTTAATCGCTCTCTCTCTCTCTATATATATATATAAGGGAAAGCCCTGACTAACTCCCTCACTCACTCATAATTAATTCTCACACTTCCCACGAAGATAGAGGGCTGGAATCTAGCAAGGGTGTTTCTTATAAGTTAAATAGGAAAAGTAAAAATGTTTAATTCCGATGTTTTGTGATTAAGGGGGTTAAATCGGGGTAGCTACCCTAAACAAAAATATTGCTTTATAAACTCTTTTTAAGCGTTAGAGGGTATTAATCCAATAAGTTTGTTCTAATAATGCCTTCGAACAAATATAGCAATGGTTTTAACCCCCTTAGATGCTTCTAAGGAGTGGGGAAAAAACATGAATACAGACAATAATTAAAATATGTCGCTTTAATATGCAACTCCAAAAGAGATGGTATAAACCAGTAGTTGAATTTTGTGGTGTTTGTAGTGTTTTTGTGAGTGAGAGGGCCCGGCCAGGGGTGGTGTATGACGATGGGGAGTGGTGGGAGGTGGGAGGGAGACATGTCCAACCACGCTCAGCTGATAACGCCCCAGGTAGTAAGCAAGGGGGCCTGCCGAAAATAAAACTCCCCATGAGAAACGATATAAGGTCACTTCCTTGCGGTGTTTCTCGGGTAGCAAGCGCTAAGAAACAGGCCGTTAAGCTTCAAACAAAAATTCCTCAATTTCTTCTCAAAATAAATAATAACACAATATCCCGTACGAAGAACGGGGATTCAGCTAGTTGAATCTATATGTTTTGGTTTCCATTTGTAAAGTGCATGTTTAATTTAATCATATGCATTCATTACGAATTTTTGTCCCTATGTTTAGGTGGGTTTTTTTTATAGGTTCTAGGTCATCAAAGTCCGGGTCCTGCTAATGTGATTTTAACACTATGTTAGGAGGCATATCAATATAACAGTTCTGAAAATAAAACTTTTTTTTTCAGGTGTTTGGCTGTGGACCCCCATGTTGAGAAGCATTGTTCTATACGGGATGTTCGGAAACTCAACGCCCAAACTGAACATATCTAGTTTGTTTGAACCAAAAATAATACAAAATCCCTGTACACTTACATCAGAAAAAATATGCTAATACATTTAAATTGTGTTCAAAGTTTCGGCGTATTGTCCCAGGAGAGCAAAGCTGTGCGAACATTCGTGTACAAAAGGTTGCATAGGGATCAGGCGCACGACATGGTACACCTTGACATCTTGGAGCACGGCATCAGAACACACTAATAACACACCAGCCCATATATAAATGTGAATACGTTCTGAGGGTCATCATTAACGGTCCTACATCAAAGAACATGCCTGCCATTATTACAAATGCAGTGTCACGCCCCTAGCTCCTATACAACTTGTTGTACACGCATGCTTGAACAGAGTTATTATTATTATTATTATTATTATTATTATTATTATAGGGTGATTGTGATATGAAATGAAGGACCTACGGCTTAACGTGGAATCCGAACCACGGTGGAGGCCTGGCATTCCCCACATTCACAAGATGTCTTGTCAGAGGTGAAAGTAAGGGTTTGGTAATCAGATAAATCATTGCCGGGACCGAGGATCGAACCCCGGCCGCCAGCACAGAAGTCTGACACCTTACCCCTGGACCGCCAGGTCACCAACAGATTTGTTATCCCGGTGCTATACGCCGAATCTTTGTAAACAATTTAATTATATTAAAATATTTTGCTGGATGTAAGTGTAGTGGGATGTTGTACTGATTTGGTTCAAATAAACTATAGGTGCAGCTGGGGCCATGAGTTTCTGAACGTCCTGTATATATTGTGGTAGCTAAATTAATTATAAGAGTAAAACTTAAATAGTGTTGACACCAACCATGTGACGTAGACAAAAGGCTTGGTCCCGAATTTGTCAAGTCCGATGACCATAAAGAACCACGCGGTCGTTGATCATCCTGAAACAAAAATAAACACCTCCCGGATAATTTACAAACAGGATCCACAGTTTGTATTTGTTTGTAGCTACAGGACCCACAGCTACAGTGCCCACTAGTACTATTTATAAGTAATCATAAGTCTACAAGATGAGGAGAGTGAATTTGTTTAGTAACTACCGTTAAATTCTTCCGTATAAAGAATTAAAAAATGCCCACCATGTCTCATACATTAGTGATACATAAATATTTGATTTATTTTGTGTGTGTGTGTGAATCACGTCTTACTACCCGTTAGTGATATCCACATATTCACGCCAACGGTCTAGGGTTAAACATGGTAGAATTTATAGGAAATGTACCCGAATTTGCTTGGATGGAAAACCAGCTAGGAGAAAAAACACTCTAAGTAAACCTAACTAAGATTCGAAACCTGTTTATTCAGTCCGGTCAATTGCGAGTGACACCACAGACGATTCGGCCACTGATATGAGAGCTTTAACAAGTTAATATGTTGGGTTTTTTTTTAAGTGTAAGCCTCATATTCGAACGCTGATTGTGTAATGGTTGATAGCTTAACATGGATTAGTGGAGATGATTTATGGCTACAATAGTGTGTATCAATCTTTTTACTAGGGTGGTAGCGCTTGATACAGCCTATATATGTGTGGTAGCACATGTGATTTGGGGTGGCACCTTTTGATGCATCACCTCGATGTGGTGGCACTTTTTAATACATCCCTATATGTTATAGCCACTGAAGTATGAAACGTACTATCCAGGCGTTTGGTTTCAAGAAAGCCTACATCTTTATAAGGGACGTATTTAAAATTAAAAGGCTTTTTGTGATTAAAAATGTATTGTAGAAGCACACAATGAATAAACCTAGTAGGTAACTAAAACCAGAATAATTTTGGTGCAATACTTGTATACTGTATTACAAATTTCCCCAAATCTTAGGACGCCATTACATCAGTCGTTCCTCCTATGAAAACTATAGGATTCTAAAAAGACAATCTTATAAGTTAAGAGATTTATTTTGCTTGCCCCTTGTTGAAAAGCTGTACCGCCTAACTTGTCTGTTGTTTGGGTGGCTAGACAAGGCTGTTGATCCAACTTCTTACTTGGGGTATTTGTTTAAACTATCACTTATCTCTGTGAGTCTAACGTGCGTCAACATACACACTGTATCTAAAGGTACACTCTTTTCAAATTAACATAGACACGTTTTTTCGAAACTGTACTATGCGCATGAGAAAGATTTAAGAGGGAATGCAACGTCCTACTAAGTTGTATTAATAATAAATTTGATAGACATATTAACACAGATATTGACGCGATGTC
Source organism: Timema californicum (assembly GCA_902141385.1). Taxonomy (NCBI): domain Eukaryota; kingdom Metazoa; phylum Arthropoda; class Insecta; order Phasmatodea; family Timematidae; genus Timema; species Timema californicum. The sequence continues at coordinate 46,369 of CABFOW010000255.1, forward strand.
AAATATTTTCAAAATAAGGTATTTCCATAAGTCACGGCTATCTTTAAATGTGAAACTAAAGATTTATTGAAATTTGAAACGACCGTTTATTTTCCATTAGATATCAGGTATTCGTTTCCTCTCTATTTATTTTTCTAGGAATTGTAAAGGGTAAGTTTGTTAGACCATGGTCCCAAAAGGGGTGAGCAAATGACAACATTTTGGGATGGACAGATCTAGACCATACGTTGTATCATGTTACATGCATCAGCGGGGATGTGGAATAAACGTCAAGTTCGTCTCGTCTGGTGTATCGTTGATGTGGAGGTCAGCGTTTGAATCCCAGACGAGTCGACTGAGAGTGTTTTTCTCCTATACAGTATCCCAATATTTATCCCCACAAATTCTGTCTTCCTTATTCCTTCCCCATTGGCGTGGTTTTCTTTATCACCGCGTCCTACTTACTAGCTGTTCAGGTTATACGTATATATGATAATTACTCTAATGGGGTAAAGATGAGGAAGGAAGCATTTTAGAGGTAATTTATCCGCATTTTCACGGAAGGAGAGTGGGAAATCATTTGGGGAAAACAGCCCTCTATAGACCTGACTGTGATTCTAATCCTGACCTATCGGTCTAACACGAGAGTGAAGCCTTAGACCATTAGCCCAGACGGGTAGTAAGACGTGTTGGAAAACTAATGTTATATTTATCCTGCATGTAAAGGCTACAGTCCAATTTTTATAAGAAGAGTCTTATATAACAGCTAGAAAAGTTATTAAGTCTACTTTCACCTATTCATACATAAAGTCACATGATACGTGGATTTCATTTTTGATTGATATTATCATATTTTCTAAAAGACTCTTACTTTGAAGATTAGACTGTAGAAAACGTAGGATATTTTATGAATACAAAGCGTATCTTCGTAGCTTTAAGGTAGCGTTGTATAGATCTCTTGCTATGGGCAATATTTGTAAAGTTTTTATAGACAAACCTTTTTTTTGGCCAAAATAAACCAAATATTGCTCCAGTAGGAAAATAGATTTTAATTTTATTCCCATGATGATATCAACAGTTGTTGAATCTCAATCGTGAGCATTGTGACATTAGATGAGAAACTTTTTAAATGAAGATAAAGTCATTAAATTCCAGGACAACCTTGACAGATATTCAACAACTGTTGATATCACTGTGTGAAAAAAATTAAACTCTAGGTTTTAACTGAAGAAATATTTGATTTAATTTGAACAAAAACAAAAAGTTTAGCTATAAAAATTTCAAAAAACACCGGCCTTTTCTCGCGTCCTCTAAACTCCCACCTTAAGCTGAATAACAAAAAAAAATCACTGCATCAACATACACATGTCAAGTTGAAACGAATGAGTCTTCCGAATGTCTGAGCCCTGGTTTGACTCTCTAGCGCATTGCTATAGAGCTGAGGAAATTGGTAGTCGATTGTGTCAGACCATCTGAATCTCCTTGACTTGTTCGTGGAATATCGTCCGAAACCCAGGTCACCCATTCGATATGTCTCGTTTAATAGCAACGCTACGGACTACCGACAGAAAGTTCGGGTCGTCCATCTTGGCGTCTGGAAAAATTACCATCAATTTACAAAATATAAAGACATAATTTATTGAAGTCACATCCTTCAAAATTGAATCCATAATTTACATTACTATATATATATATATATATATATATACACATATTATTTTTTATCTGCCCTGTTTCTACCAAACATGGCTGTTAAAACTGGGTTCGAATTAGATTTTCACAAATTTACACAATTTAAATAAAACTTATTACTGTAGTTCAAATGAAAATGAATATATTTTTTTCTTGATATGTTATCTAATTATTTTACGTGTGTCATCTTCTTTATTGTAAATATTCACTACAGGATATCTACTATATATTATCCTTAGTGAACTTTTTATCTGGGTATTTTATATTCCACGAACAAAATAATCATTTATCAAGGATGTTATAAGAATTCGTGTTCAAAATTCAGTTGAAATTATTTATTTATTTATTTATTTGTTCGAACTACTTTTAAAATATTTTTAAGGACGTTGCCTAACTGTGACGTAACAATAAAATATCAAGATATGATTTTCTAAGTGAATATGTTTAAGTTTTATTCGGCGATTTTTAATGATATAACTATGAAACAAATCCATGGATTCTTAAAATAATTTTAAAAGTAGTCTGACAATGTCACAACATTATTTTTTTGATATCAAAGTAGTTTTTTTAAGATTTTTTTGCAAATCGTCTAAAACTCAGGCTATTTGGCTTGGTCATGAAAATGACCTTTAGAAATATTTCTGCCAGGATGTATGTTAAAAAAGTCTATGGAAGCATATTTCTATCTAGAATAAGAAACAAGAAAAATATTATTTTAAAATACAAGTCAATGTTGTCCAGGCGCAAGTAGTATAATGAGTGTGTAAACTCATCAGAGGAAGAGGGGCAGTTTTTGTGTTTTCCTAAAGGTGCCTCAAATGTCCATTTGTAAGAAAGTCAAGGCTTAATGGCACACGGCATAATAAAATATACAGTAGTGTGTTGATAATTCGGACGCAAAAAAATATGGATTTTTTTAGTAATCCGGATCACAAAAAATAATAATATTTATAAAAATATCCATAATGGTATCAATATTAAATACATGGCCGCCAAAAACTGCACCTTGTTAAAAAAACTTTTTTCGTTGGTAGATTGTTTCCTTAGTATATTACTGGTAGCCTGGCGGTCTAGGGGTAAGGTGTCAGACTTCTATTCTGGGGTCCTGGGTTCAATCCTTGGTCCCGGCATAGATTTATCTGATTACCAAACCCTTCCTTCACCTCTGACAAGACATCTTGTGAATGTGGGGAATGCCAGGCCTCCACCGTGGTTCGGATCCCACGTTAAACTGTAGGTTTTCCATTTCATCTCACAATAACCCTACCATTGCACATTAGCGTAAGTGCGTATAACCCGAACGGGTAGTAAGACGCGGTGCTAATAATAATAATATATTACTTTAGAAATCGTTATACTTAGCAACAACAAAATGTGTAGGTTCGTTATTTGAATAAAGTGAAAATGTTTCTACCTTAGCACTGAGCTTTAGTAAGTATCCGTTCTAAACGTATTTTTTAATTATTGGTACAGGTATATTATTTTTGAAAATTTGGACAAATCGATAGTTAGAACTGGGTCGATCACCAATTAGCACAAATTGTCGACTCTCTCTCTCTCTCTCTCTCTCTACTCTATGATGTAATGCTTTTAAAATAACCATAATTCACATATGTTTAACTGCTTGTATATAACATGTTCTATTTTTCATAAAAATAAGAAAAAGATTTAAAATATAATAAGATACCTAAAAGTGATCCTATTTTCTATAAATAAAAAATTAGTATTGTGCAACATAACCTTTAAAATTTATAAATAATAGTTTAATATAAAAATATTGTTTAAAAAGCATAGAATTAAAATTAGTTGAGTACTGAAAATGATATTTAACTATCTCTTTTATTAAAAAAACATGTTTGAGTTTGAATATATATTTGGACTGTTCTTTTAATTTAATTTAATTATTACTTTACAAAACTATTCCTCTATTTGAATTCTAATAATATATGTAGCAAAAATTATCTTTCTTTATATATCTAGACTCACAGAGATATATATTTGGATATACGCTACGAAAATGATCCGTGTATATACACAAGAGGGATCATTTTTTGAAAATATTAATATTTTAGTATATGCAGTATGTGCAGAACAGCTGAAAATATTAACATAATATGAATTCAACATTTAACATTCCTTATCAATTTATTTACTGTAGTTTATTTTAAAGGAGATCAAATAAAACGAACCATGTAAATTAATAAAATAATGTTGAATATAAACTTACCTTAAAAGTTGCAAAAATGAAAGGACGATACCCAACAATGCGACACAACAACATGTTTGAAGTTGACTATTTATTTTTCTTACACAAATGTTTGCCCATGCGAAACCGCAATTGCATAATTTATTGCGTCGATATAAAGTTTAAGAGCATAATTCACATTTTATGGTGGCGGCAGCTGTAATTTCCCTGCAGTTTGTCTAACACTTGATAATAAACTTCGTCAGACTAATCGATAGTAAAAACAGTTAATAATTCGCCTAAAAGGTCGTTTGTCTTAGTTCACGTCAGTCTTAAGTCTTGTACAGCAGAAAAGGTACTAAAATACTTGGTTCCAACTAAGTCAATAAAACAAATTTTCAACAAGGGATCACAGAATGTAAAATAGACGTATACAATTAAAATAAATATACACCTAAGATGACAGACACTTAAAAAAATAATTTCGGCTTCTTTTTTCTTAAAGAAAATTCTATATTTCTGACAATGAAAATATTATCTTTCTTCCGTAAATATGTGATTAAAATAATAAAACCGAAACAATTTAACAAAACTATTGGGAACGTTGAAACATCACAAAGAGAAATTTAATATTTGCGCGAAAATCATTTCGATATCTTAGAAAATTATGGAATAAGTTAACGTAGTTAAATTATTCTATCACGATTAAATTAAATTATAAGACCATATATTTTCTTTGTCTTATTTTTTAAAATTTTAAATCAACACTTTCACCTAAATCGGTATTTTGGCCTACATCGAATTTATGTCTATTCGTTCTGGGTTTTTTTTCCAAAAGTCACTGGTTCGAATCTCGTCTCATGTATTACGGTAGAAGTAGTTTTTAACGGTATATATATATGTAATTAAAATATGTTTTAAGCGAATGTGTGAACGATTAAGATTTAAAAAAATCTCATACGTATAATTATTAAAATATACTCGTCACCACTGAATAAATTCACGAATCTTAACAGAACTTCACCCTACGATATTTAAAGCTTAGTATTGAGTATTGGACAAACACAGCGACCGTACATAAGGACAGGCCATACCACTGTGTAGGGGTTCAAGGGATCGATATTAGAAAAAGGGAAGGGGGAGACGGTTCTATACTGTTTTCTCCCTCCCACTTTTTGATTCTTCCCCTCTTCGCCACCGTCTCGCAGTGGTACCGCGCTTATGATGATGAGTTTAACCTTCAATATAGCGGCGAATGCGCTACAAGTTTTTCTAAAGGTCAAAAGTGGATAAAAGAGGGGTGAGTATTGGATATTTTGAGAAAGAACGACACGTGCGCTTTCGACGGCATCCAGAGCAACTTGTGTTTGCCTCATTATACATTATTATTATTATTATTACAATTTAGTGTTAGTTTTTTTAATTAGGGGAAATCAACGTTCACTTTCTGAACCAATCGGTTTAATCAGTGGGCACCCGCATTGATGGGCGTACAGACTAATTGCATGGTTCATCTAGACTGGTTTTTCCGGTGACGAGGAGGTCAGGGTTCGAATACCGGTTGGATATAAGCCTACTGAGGAATGAGGATAGTTTTCTCACTCTCACGCTCCACGAAACATTCGGGTACATTTCATCTCAATTATAGCTTCCTCATCACTACTTAATTAAAGTGTTTATTATTATTATTATTATTATTATTATTAGCACCGCGTCTTACTACCCGTTCGGGTTATACGCACTTACGCTAATGTGTAATGGTAGGGTGATTGTGAGATGAAATGTAGGACCTACAGTTTAACGTGGGATCCGAACCACGGTGGAGGCCTGGCATTCCCCCACATTCACAAGCTGTGATTAATACACGTCTTTTCAGAGGTGAAGGAAGGGTTTGGCAATCAGATAAATCTGTCCCGGGACCGAGGATTGAACCCCAGACCCCCAGCACAGAAGTCTGTCACCTTACCCCTAGACCGCCCGGTCCCCAATAACAAACATGTTAAAAGAAGAGAAAAAGTTGTCATTAAATTTCAGGACAAGATTTACAAATATTCAAGAAGTTTTGAGGTCAGCATGTAAAGAAAATTAAATTTTATGTTTGTACTGGAGCAATATTGTATATATTTTGGGAGAAAACTACAAAAACACTGTTTTTTTCTCACGTCCCTTTCCATACCACCTTAATATAGTGGAATTAGGATGAGTAAGATATCATATTGGAGTAAATGTACCCACATTTTCATGGAGAGAGTGTGAGAAACAATGTAGAAAAAAATATTCTATTCATCCATCTGCGATTCAAACTATGATTCCCCCGTAATCGGCAGTCCAGTCTATTGACGGAGTGGCGCACCTTAAGCCAAGGGGCCATCGGAGCGGGTAGATTTTAATTAAATAAATATATTCGTATTCCACTTGGTCACCATTGAGATCAAGGTTTGAATCCCGGCCAGACACTATGGTAGTGGTTTTATTCGCGCATGTGACTGTCTCTTCTCTCTTGTGCGGATGTATATCTTTGAAAATATCGTACCTTCATCTTTACAGCCTAAATATATATTATTATTATTTTGTATCACAGCGTTTTACTACCGGTTCCGGTTATAAGTGTATGAAGACCTATTAATTACACTAGTAATTTAGGAATGAGAAAGGTTGAATTTATATTAAATGTATCCGCATTTTCACGGAAAGCGGAAGACCTTTTCATTTAAATCTCAGTATACCCCGTCGTGATTCGAACCCTCAATCTACCTGTCACCAGCAGTTAAGTCTTTTGTGAGAGTGACGCCTTAGGGCCGGAATGGGCAAAATACAGCCCACGGGCAGTGTGTTCAATCTGGCCCGCGGGATAAATGATTTAAATGCTTTGCGTTATGAAACACGCTTTTTTTAAACACAACAAAACTGAATTTTTATCAACTATATCAAAAATTGATATTTTCAAAGCAGGTAGATCATGCCTAAAAATATACGACAGTGTTTGCATCCTCATATTCATGCGAACAAGTGTTTTAAACCATGAAACTTAAGAAAAACGAGGTAAAAGTAGACTTACTGAAGAGCACCTGTCTTTTCTCTCGAGAAACTTCCCCATGGACCAGATTGCGAAAAAATACTGGAGGCTCAGTCACAGTTTCATTCATCTCACACCCAAACATATAAATCTACTTAACGAACTTAAAAACATAAAAAACACCTAAGGTATTTATGATTGTTTTGCATTCTCAATATATTTAAACTTATTCATGTCAGTATATTATATGTGATTATCATTTTTTGTACTGAATTTAGAAGAAAAATTAATGAATTCAAGTATTTGTTCCGCTAAAAAATACATATATATATATTATTATTTTTCATTTTGCCCTCCTGTAAGCAGATTTGCCCATCCCTGCTCTAGACCATTCGGAAACTGATGTCGTTAATTCGTTAACAATCCCTGATGTTGAAACTTGAACATGATAGGATTATCGTGAAACGGACCCTTTTTGATAGTCACAAAAGTTACTAAAACCTATTTAATGTCTTCATACATCAAATCATGTGATCGGCAGCTGTCACTTTTGATATATATTATCAATACCTATAAAATAACAATAATAATAGAGTAAAATGTTATCAATTTTTAAACCAAAAATATGTTTGTATTTTATAAAAGGTCCTTTCTTCCAGATTCTTACTTTACATAATGATTTGATTTAATCTGTGAATGTATGGATGCCATTATGACAGGGCTACCAATATCATAACAAAAAGTGTTTCAGTTCTTTTTAAAAAAGGTCTTGAGCTGTATATTTAAAACGCTTGAACTACCATTGGGATTTTTACCCCCCACCCCCCGTGATTAGGGATTAGGACACGCAAGAAAGTTGACTTGATTACTTTTTCTCCTGGATACTACGTATTAGTAAATGTGACAGACTTTTGTGGCTGCCTCAGTGGTCTAGCGGTTAGAGTGTTTGGCTACATATACAGCGGTCTCAGGTTTGAACCCTAGTGCTTTCAGAATGTTCTGTGTAGAAGTGGATCTAGAACGGGGTCAAACTCAGTTTAGTGGGGACAAATGAGGAGTTACTTGACTGAAATAAATGGCTGGAGGGAGGGTGACACCTTCTATTCTCAAATGTTGGCACTGACACCGTTAAAGGCGGTGGCCGCTCGGTCGGTGTAGCTCGCTTGCGGGAACACACCATGGAGTTTTAACGCAGACAAATACACATCAATTGTCACCTGTCAGGTCTGATCCCGGGCTTTCTGGGTCGTAATGAGGTGTGTGAACCGCTATACAAACTTATTTGTTAAAGAGATACAAACCCGCATGTGAGCATGTGAGATAAGGCGTCGAGCTCGTTTGGTGTGGTTCACCGGGGACAGGAAGGTGACAGCTATATTTTTCATACCTTGACTATAGATTACATTATTATTATTATTATTATTATTATTATTATTATTATTATTATTATTAGCACCGCGTCTTACTACCCGTTCGGGTTACACGCACTTACGCTAATGTGTAATGGTAGGGTGATTGTGAGATGAAATGGAGGACCTACAGTTTAACGTGGAATCCGAACCACGGTGGAGGCCTGGTATTCCCCACATTCACAAGATGTCTTGTCAGAGGTGAAGGAAGGGTTTGGTAATCAGATAAATCTGTGCCGGGACCGGGGATTTAACCCCGACCACCAGCACAGATGTCTGACACCTTACCCCTAGACCGCCAGGTCACCAAGGTGAGGTGAAAGGGTACGCGAGAAAATTCCTGTGAATTTGTTGTTTTTATAACAAAACACCCGCCTTGGTGGCGTAGTTGGCTAACGCGCTAGTCGTGTTGAGCTCGGCTGCTGAGGACGGGGAGATCGAGGTTCGAATCTTGGTTGGGTGAACTGAGGGTAGTTTTTCCTAAATGGTTTTCCACTCTCCCTCCACGCAAATGCGGGTTCACTTCCTCTAATTCAACCTTCCCAATTCCTAATAAACTAGCGTAATTAGTACTTAAAGCGTGTAACTCGAACGGGTAGTAAGACGCGGTGCTAATATTAATATGATTATAATAAAACATTTCTTTGTCTAAATTAAATTAAATATTTCTGCAGTAGCAAAGTTTTGTTTAATTTTCTTCACACGGTGATATCAGAAATTGTTGAATATCTGTCAAGGGTGTCCTGGAATTTAATGATAACGTTTTCTTTTAATCAAAGAGTTTCTCATCTAATGCCGCTATACTCATGACAGATATCCAACAACTGTCGATATCGCCGTGTGAAGAGAATCAAACTAAACGTTGCTACTGGAGCAGTATTTTGTTTATTTTAACTAAAAAAAAAAAAAGTTTTGCTAGCGTGCGTCAATGGGCCTGTTAGACCCATTAACTACAAGCATTCCTTCGTCAGACCATGTGTTGATTTTTGTCACATTTGGCAGTCAACAATTTCACAGCAAACGATTTTTTTTAATAATGTTTTTCTTTTTAACCGTTTCTAAATTACTAAAATACAAACTTATGAAAATAACCTTTTGGATTTTTTTTTTTGTGGAAGCAGCCTCTATAGTTCACTTAAAAACCCTTTTCAAAAGAAAACTTCTAAAATTCTGCGTTCTTTTCACAGGTTAAGATGGTGAACCAGACAAAAGTTAGGAAAAAGAGGCCGTTGATGAAATCATACAAACGGTGTTCGGTTGTATTCATGCGAATGTGCTTACAAAATAAAAATGTTTTAATTTGAAACCAATATTATGAATGTATCTTGCTCTAACTTATAAAAAAAACATATATTTTTATGGCCATTTATAAGAAGATACAGATTTGAAAATAATATGTTTTAGTTCATTATTTAATGGACGAGAATATTTCTTTTTGACACAACAATGAAACAAAAAATATAATAGTTTTATTAATAATATTTTTCTTTCAATAGGTTATATAAAAACCAAATTATACGGTAATCCTTAGGGTAGTGTTAATAAAAGAGTTTATTAACACTTTGATTGACAATATATTATTATTAAGAAAACAATTATTTCCATATACAGGTCAACACTAGAGACTATCAAGCAATGTTTGCTATAATATGTTCTGTTGTCTGTCGGTTACCACCACTCCTCTGACGAATTAACTGTAGATATTCGAATCTCATGATAATAGTTGTTGTTGTTTTAAATTTTAATTTTGCACCGCATCTTACTATTTGTTCGTGTTATACGCATATGACATAATAATTACGGTAATGATCTAAGGATGAGGACCGTTGATTTTAGAGGTAATGTACCCTGGATTTGCGTAAAGGTAGAGTGTAAAAAAAACATTTTGAGAAAATCCACCCTCGATACACCTGAATGAGTTTCAAACCCTAATCTCCCTGTAATTGGTAGTCTAGTCTATTACAAGTGTTACGCCTTAGACCATGCGGTCACTGAAGCGGGTCCAATCAGTGTAATTATTTGCGGACAGCATGTAGGGTTAGTAAGAGATATTCCATGCTCAAAGGGTACGTTTTACAAGTGTAAGTTATATTCACATGATGTGGGGAATGCCAGGCCTCCACCGTGGTTCGGATTCCACGTTAAGCTGTAGGTCCTTCATTTCATCTCACAATCACCCTAACGTAAGTGCGTATAACCCGAATGGGTAGTAAGACGTGGTGCTAATAATAATAATAATAATAATAATAATAATAATAATAATATATTCACATGGATTTGAGATTGGTTTTAAAAATCTGATAGTGCACATTAGGTTAAAATAGTATTAGTATTATATGAAAAATGGCGTTAAAATATATTGTTTCCGTTTTTAACACCATACTAAATTATCACAATTAACAAATACTTTAAAAATAAATTCGGCGTTATGTATTTTCTTTAGAGTAAACCTATAAATAAATGTGTATATATCCTACATCACGTAGATCTTGATATGGAGATTACATCATATAGTGTGTTGATTGTTTATTTTTAATCTTCATCTTGACTAATTTTGTTTTTATTTTAACTAGGGCTGTCAAATTCGATACCTCGATACCCTCGATTCCTATTAGTATCGAAAGAATCGATAATCGATATGATTCTTGCTACTCGATTCTTAGTTTTTAATCAACCTGGCAACTAAATAAAACGGCAACATTCAGAATTAGGTAATAATCGATTATCTCTCATATTAGTTTAGTTGCTGTTTCACTTAAATGCCAGCAAATTGTAAATTTACTGTATTGGCCTGAATATAATAGGCTACAACCGCGAATATAATACGACCTGACATTATGACAATAACAAGAGGTAAAAACTTAACAACTTTGACATACTTTTATTAAAGTACGAGTTAAGTGAGACTGTCATATTACAGAAATCGATTTTAAACAAACAATCTATATATAATACGTAGACTAGGGATGGCAATTGTCCGTAATATATCGACATACCTATTATTAATTGATATATCACAACGTGTTGTATTGAAAATTACGATATTTTGATCAAATTAAGATGGCCGCGCTTTTGTAATTATATTCTTTGTCATTTTCAATTTATAATGTTTTATTTAGCTCTTTGAATAAGACAAGTTTAATAAAAATAGAAAAAAATCGACGTAGTTAATAAAAAATAGAGCGAAAAGACATTATATTTATTTTAATTCAATACATATCGTTGCCAAAATACTACATCATTAATTTCTGGCGAGTTAACGTGTGTAGGATCAGTTATGGCAGAAGACATTAAATTTTTTGTAACGTGTGAATTGTGTTCTTCTTTCCTTTATAAAATCTACAATTTATTTTTTTTAATCTCGAATTTATTTGAATTTTTTGTTTGGATTTTCAGTTTTGATTTATTTTAGTGTGTTTAGTAAATATCTATGAGATTGTGAGATTTACGTTTAAAGCGACCATGTGTTGTAATGGTCGAGTCCAAGTTTCACATTGAGGGGGGAGTAGGGTATCAGGCCCGTTAGATTTTCTATGCAATAACAATTATTATTAAATATAAATAAAAAATGTTTTTGACTGTTTTTACTAAGCTAATCTCTTTTATTTGACAAATGATAATTACAGAAAAGGTTTTTATTTTCAAATAGGCCTACGTAAGTATTTTAAGTTGCTACCAGTACAGTATGTAAGTTTTCTTTCCAATGGCATTAATTAAAAACAGTACACTTTCATTTAACGATCCTGTTTGGTGAATTGAATAGAATTATGTCCTCAACAACTGTTTATTAAAACATTTTTATTTATTTTTACTTTCTCGCTATCTTACAGGTAGAGAAAGAGTTATGATCGTCAAAAAAATCGAACTCAATATTTTGGTGAATCTTGACGTTTCATGACCCCCACCCCCCACCCCCACCCCCTAATCCAAAAAAGTTGTTTTTTTATTTTCCATCTGTCTTTCTGTCTGTCTGTACCTCCAAATAGAGCGTAAACTATTTTACCGATCGGGCTAAAACTTGGTATCTAAGGTATTCATAGGGTTGCCCCGAGGGGTTTTCGGAATTTGATATCTAACCCTACAACTAAGGGTAGTTTACTGAATGGCAAAAAGATAAAAAGTCGATTTTCTCAAAATCGGCTCTAACAATTTTGATTGAATTTCATTTCTAAACATTTATAAATACTCCAAACAAAATGGTTCGTCTCAATACTTCGGCAAAATTAATTAAAGGGCTCCAGTATTATGAATAAAATATTTTTTTTTATAATACCTCCTAAACTTATTTGAGATATGAAATTACTTTTCGTTACAAATATGTAGGTCTCTTTATAATACAAATATTTTATAAGAAGCATATTTTTATAAAACCAAAAACTTTCAAGCCATACATAAATATAGTGTCTATATATTTTTTTAACTTTTCGAACACAAAAGAAAATCTGACTTGAAATGTTGATGGATGTCGACGTCTCAAGACCTCCAAACCCTAAAAAGTGGTCTTTGCAATGACGTCTGTCTGTGTGTCTGTTTAAACTTAAAATTAATAGTAGTTTAAGAAAGGGCGAAAAGAAAAAAAAATTGATTTTCTCAAAATCGGCTCTAACGATTTTGATTAAAATTCGTATCTAGGTGTTGATTAAGATTATAAATAAACTGGCTACTTTAATTTATACCATGAAAATTAATTTTAGGGTAGTTTACAGAAGCAGAAACTTCCGTGTCCACGCAACTATTTGAGATACTAAATAACTTATCATTGCAAAATTGTAGTAAAATTTAAAAAAATAAAACATCTATATGAAATATATTTTTATGAATCCAAAAGTTTCTGAGATATTGGCAAATATATTAATACAATTTTTTGAGATTTAGTTGTAAAGAGATTCTACATAAGTTTTAATGAAATAATTCTCCATTGCCATAGATTAATTGAATATAAGCAAGTCTCTCAACAAGTTTATGTTGTTTTTCCTTAAACCTCTTAGGAGAAATGTTTGTACAACAATGATTTATATCCATTTTAGACTCAATAGTCAATATTTACATTTTTTATTGGTCAAAATTTATAAATGAGGAACTTAATAGCAATGCGATGGCATGAATATTTGCAACACCTAAAAAAATGTCGAAAATTTTAATCGGAAATTGAAATTTTTATACGAAGTGTTGACCTTTGTGGACACAATATTGAGCCTTTTTATCTGTCCAAATAAACAAATGAGGACATTAATTCTTTAAAAACCAAATTATAAAAATGTAAACCGGGACTCAAAAATATTTTTTTTAGATAATTATAGTGCAATTTATGCTTGGGTTTGTTAGTGTATATTATTTAGTCTCACTTATATTACGAGTTTTGAGTAAATATCTCAATTTTTAAACAATAGAGCGAGAAAGTCCATGCGTAGTTACGTACCATTTATTTATTTACAAAGGTTTGATTTAATGAGGCTTCTTTTGTAGGTAATCATACATGTTTACTATTATGCAATTCCTAATTATAATATTGTTTTGATTATACGATTTAATACTTGGTAAAATTGATATTGTTCTTAGTTAAAAAAAAATAAAAAAAGTATTACTATGAACGTTTTTTAGTTTTTGGTGTGTTAAATATCTTAAAAAATTATATGAGGTTTGATGCTTGGAAAAAATAATGTTCAAGAATTGTAATCGAGAATATAAATATCGAAGTTAAGCTTAAGGATCTGAATCGAGAGTACAAAAATCGAGGTTTAGCTTAAGAATCGGAATCGAGAAAAACAGGTATCGTGACATCTCTAATTTTAACATATTTCAAATTATGATTTAATACTCTTCGACACCTTAGATCAGATGGACGTGTCTGCCTACTTAGTCCAAAGTCTTAGGTTCGATTACAGGTACAGTACATACGATAGCATTAAATCATAATTTGAACAGTGGTTGAATAAAAACAACATTAGCCAAGCTGAATATATTAAAGATAGCCAATCATTACACAGTATGACGTAATCTCCATATCAATATTTACGTGATTTAATATAAATATGTAGTATGCATATATAATATTTTGATTGGAAGAGCAGTTTAGAAAATTCAGATAAACATTTTACTATATTAGTTGTATTATTTTATAGGTATTGATAATATCTATTAAAGGTGACAGCTGCAGATATCATGACTTGATGTATGGCTATATTAAAATTATTTTATTAACTAGCTGATACTGTTCTTCCTATCAGACACAGGTTATGTATATATATATATACATATGTATGCAATATGTATAAATATATAACGTAAATGTTAAATACAACATAATATATAAGAGTATTTTAGAGACAGTATTATTGCAAGCAAGGTAATATTCTTCTTCTTTTTTTTTCTAAACCAACAAATTATTTTAAATATCTCTAAAATTTCCCAATAGCAATGAGACTATATCACTTTAAAAAAAAAGTTATAGACAACAAATGCTTTCAAAGTAAAAAAATGTGCCCTTAGATGTAAAAACAATTCGCTTATAATAAAAATACATATCAATTTAACTAACTTTCATGACCAATGTAGAACTACTATAGTAGAACTATGGTAGGAAAGCATATTATTTATTAAAATTCAATATTAACAGCATTTTAATTTATTGTTTATTATTGCATGGAACTATGAAAAGTGATAGTTTTAGAACGCATAACTGGAGTATAAATATAGGAGGTGCTAATTATTATTTTTACGCCTTAAAACTGAAATAATAATATTAATACCGGTATATTATAATTATTTTCGAAACATTTATGATCGTCAAAAAAAGGTTTCTTCCTATCTAAATAGGTGTGTGCATACACTGTTCAAACATTTACTTTCTCTCTACACTGAAGGAAAAAAAAAGTCATGATAATAGCTCACAAACCAGACATGGAAATGCAATCATGAATTCAGGAGGGCTATTGAACTCAAGCCAACTTGATATTATATTGACGTTCCAGGAATGGAGCATCAAGCAAAAAAAAGAGCGAAATAAACTTCCTAACAGGAAGTAATAACACCTAGTCAAAGAACGAAATTTATTTAATGCTTTTCAAATAGAGGTTGAAAGTGAATAACTTTAACTTTCTAAGGAATATTTTTACGGATGCTTACGTAAAATTAATCACTTGTTAAAAGATTAATGAACATTGAGGTGCGAATTGAAATGAAAAAATCATTGATAGTAAAGTAGTCCATCTCTCTCTTTTTTTTTTTTTAGCTTATCGTATTTGCATTTATTTACCCACCTCAAAAGATCAATAAAAAATTTCACCAACAAAGATTATTGCTATTTTAGTTAAAAACCAAACAATTTGAATTGATAAAATATTGATAGCGATTACTGAATGTTCTTAAATAGTTTTATTTAAATGGATATGATTGCATTTTTTACATGATCACGTGATAAAGGATCGGGAATGTGTGAGTGCCCCCCTCCCCCCACCAAACCTTCCCCTAATAATCTGTTCCAATTGGGCACTCTTAGTACCGTAAAAAAATGGAACTGTTTTATTAATAAGTTATTTAATTTGACACATAGAATTAATTTCGCTCTCATATGATATAGTAGAGAAAGCAAGACTGAGATGTGTGGGTATGTATACCCTGATTTTGGTTGGAAGAACAGTAGAGAAAGTCAAAACATATTTTTTTGCGGCCAACATTGATAATATTTTCTTATATTATTTGTGTTATTTGATATTTATTGATAATATCTATCAAAATTAACATCTGCAGATCACATGACTTTATGTATGAATATATTAAAATTGTTTTAGTAACTTTAGTAACTAACTTCTACTGTTCTTCCTACCAAAATCATATCTTTAATAAGGTTGTTGGAGTACGTGATATAGTTGTAATCCGTCAAGGTAAGACTGCCAGCATTCAGCGTAAACGAAGTGTAAATACGTCGTTTGGCCTAGGTCCCTACCAAATTTGGTTAAAATTGGTCGACGCATTGGTCGCATGGTCTAAAACGTATTTCTCATGTTGGGCTAAATTTCTGGTGACAGGGAGATAGGATTTCGAATTCCGGTCTGATTTTTCTTATATGGTTTTCCCATCTTCCCGCTCCTTACGAGTTCCCTCTAAAATTCTCCCTCCCACCTCCAATTTCCATGAGCGTAATTAACGACGTGACCTTATTGGGTATTTCGAAGTTGTTTTTGAAGCGGGTTGTATCTTAACTTGACTCACCTAAGCACTTCAAGCACTAACACACTTAGATACCAATGTTCAAGTTAGGACTATAAGGAATAAAATGAGTATTTCCACCTGGGAGACCTCTTGCCCAAGGGTTGCTAGCACTTCCCCTCTTCCTCTGACGAGTTTACACACTCACCCTACTAATTGTGCCTGGATAACATTGAATAGTATTTTAAACTTACCTTTCTCTCGTTTTCTATTCTAGATAGACATATGCCTCCACGGACTTTATTAATCTACATCCCGGCAGGAAGATTCCTACAGGATATTTTCGTGAATAAACTAAATAGCCTGAGTTGTAGACGATTAAAACTTAACAAATACTACTTCACTATCAAACAAATAATTTGTATAGTTTTTTGTTTCAATGTTTTATCTTTAAAACTCGTCGAATAAAACACAACTTCATTTACATGGCCAATCCTATCTTGATTTTTCGTGACGTCACAGATAAGAAACGTTCCTAATGTATGTCTAAAACAATGAAAAGGTACTAAGCAGTGAGAAAAGAAACACGCCCCTGTCTGACTCATCGGCATATTTGCACAAATGGGAAAGAGAGGAGGAAGGTATAACTTATAACAAGTGTACCTACATTTGCGTGAAACCAGCTTCAGTGGCCGAACGGCCTAAGGCGTCACTCTCGTATTAGACTGGCCTACTGATGATGGGGATAACGGGTTTCGAATCACGGTTGGATCTACTCAGGGTGTTTTTTTTTTCCTAAACGGTTTCCTACTCTCTTATCACACAAATGCGGGTATACTACCTCTAAAATACTTCCATCCTTGTTCCCGCCCCTTTATAAAAATTATCATATATGCATATAGCCTGAACAGGTAGTAAGACGTGGTGAACAAAATATGCAAGGAACTATTAATGTAAATAAAAACAAACGCAATGTACTTGGCTGGAATTTAAACCCGGCCGCCCATAAGAAGGACTCGCTCCTATTCTAACTTCAATTTGACTTGGAATAGTAGTGTGTTGTCTATTTTTGTTTATTTTTCCAAATGATAAGTTGCACACACGACTTACGTGCCAAGGTTGTAAGGCTGAGGATGTACCGTACATTATGAGGAAACGCGACCAGCATTCTACTGGAGTTATTTTTATCTGCTCCTTCAGTTTCTCCTCAGCATGAACCAAGATTGATGGTCTTATTTGTTGTAATTTTGAGATATACGGCAACCAATTTTGATTTTAATTTCAAATGGTTTAAATTCTTCCGTGATATTTTAATTTTTCGGCAAATAAACTTGACAATGGGTTAGTTTGTTTTTGTAACGATACAAAAATGGTGAAAAGCCCATTATTTGTTTCAGAACTACAACCTATTAAATTCATAAAAAACACCGTAATTTGTCTATTAAAAAATGCTACTTCAGATGTTGATATAGCAATGTTGATACCCGCTTCGATGGTTAAATAGTCCAAGTCGTCACCCTCACAATAGACTAAACAACCGATAATGAGGCTATCGGGGTTTGAAACCCGGTCAGGTGCAGCGAGGGTGATTTTACCTAATTGGTTTTACAACCCACCTAAACGCAAATATGGGTACTCTTCCTCTTAGATCAAATTTCCCCATCTCTAACACATCGCCATAATCAGTACATAGCATGTTTATAACTCAAAGATATAGTAAGAGAAGGTGCTATAGGGAATGTTAATTTTTTCATGCTCATCTAGGAGAACTCGGTGTGGACCAACATGATAATTTTGATATACGAGCGTGCATTGTGTCAGTGAGTGTGAAAACTTCGTTTATTTTTGAGAATCAGGTCGGATTTATAAAATATAAAAAGCCTAAAACAACTATTTTACCATTTAAAACATAGCTTGAAACGGCGCACATGAATTGCGGAACAATTCCTCATCCGAGCCCGCTAATGCTCTTTCTTACACGAACTGCGGGTTAAAAATTATATTCTTAAGTGATTTTATTCGAAATGTAAAATGGAGATTATGTTAGGTTAGTCCAGGTTTAGGTTTAGGTTAGGTTAGGCTATGTTATGTTTAGGTTAGGTTAGGGTTTATGAGTTGAACGGGATTACAGGTTGTCCCGCGATTCATATGCACAGTCTGACAGGCATACTTTATTCCGCTTATTTCTAGTACGCTCAGCTTGAACATGGAAAATAAATTACTTTAAACAAATGTCAATCAGAGATTATGTGCCGTGCCAAAAAAAAACCACCTGTAAAACATGCATATAAATGAGTTCGTTGAGATAGAGTTAGCTATTCATTGCCACGTCACGATATTAAAGGGCTATATCGGTGCCGGGGTCGATGTTTCGATTTTTATTCACACGTGAAGTCGCTACATTTTGAAAGCGAAGCACTCTAAGCTTCTTGTAGGATATAAAATAGTTCTTAATATTAGCGCCAGGTCACGCACATCTGGAATAAACTAGAAGATACTTCCATATAATCCCAATAGGTTGCGTTGTGTGCCGGATAGGCAGTGCTCTGTTGCGGGTGCTAGCTGTACTACTCAAATCAATATGACCCCGGCGGACAGATAGCACTAGCCTTACGCGTCTACATACAGACCAATTTTTATGGAAAGGTCCTTATCTAGCAGATAGAAAAGTTTCTACACCAACTTTCACGTATGTACACGTCAATTCATGCAATCTGTAGCTGTCATATTTAATTCTTTTTATTAACTTTTGTATCTAGGCATCGTTTAGCATTACAAACAAAATGGAAATTCTCATTTTACCATGAACATGACTTTGAGGGTATTTCACATTAGCAGAAACTTCCAATTTTGATATCTCCTTAACTATTTGAAATGTGAAATAGCTTATCTTTGAAATGTTTTAGTACTATTAGAAATAATCATTGATATTGGCAAATATATTTTTTTAAATGAGCTCTGGGAAATTGATTGTTGTGTTCTTTGTTGAACATAGGTGTTACTTTTTCTCAATATGTTTCTTTAACAATGTATATTATCTCATGACTAATCATTGGTGTAATGTTTCTGCAACAATGTATATTATTTCGTTTCACAAATCTCATTATTTGCCAGTGAAGGCCCCGTCTAAAACCTATTTTGTGGTCAAAATAAAATATTTCTCCAGTAAAAACCTTAAGTTTGATTTTATTCACATGGTGACATCAACACCTGTTAAATGATGCCAAGGATGTCCTGGAATTTAATGACAACTTTCTTTCTTAATTAAAAAAATTCTCCATCTAATTCTGCTATGCTCATGACAGATACTAAACAACTGTTTATATCACCATGTGAAGAAATTTAAACTCTGTGTTTCTACCGGAGAAATATTTGATTGATTTTTGCACCAAAAAAAGTTTTGTTCTAAAAACTGTCAAAACACTGCCATTTTCTTGAGTGCCCTACACTCCCACCTTAATAACTGTCATGAGAAATGTCTCTTCCCATATAAATAGTAGATTAGTTTTAATGAAATAGATGAGTAGCTCACCGTGTTGTGAGGTAGCGTGGCGACCGGTACGAGAGCCCACGTGACTTGGCTGCCACCCCGTGTTTCGGATGAGACGGCTGACTGGGACCTGGCCACCCCCACCCCCACGGCCATCATGTCGGAGTCCCTTCTGTTGGTCCAGGGGTTGCCGCCAGGGTGTCTGGGAACAAACGACATCTATCAGTAGGGATGTGACAAAAAGTATCGATATTCTACATTCGATACTAGTATTTTTCTCACTCGATACTTAAAAAAAAAATTAGTACCTAATCTTACTACCCTTTCGACCGATATGCTTACATACTAGTTACTCTTAGTATATTAGGGATTATGCAGGTTGAATTTAGAGAAAGTGTACCCGCATTTGCGCGGAGATAGAGTATAAAACCATATTCAGTACACCCAACCGGGAGTTCGGGACACGATCTCCCCGTCATCTACAGACTAGTTTATTGCGAGAGTGACGCCTTAGACCATGTGACCACTGAAGTATATGATATGTTCCCTGATATGAGTGCTTGCACATTGGTATCGAAAGAAACAATATTTAAGTTACTCAGTGCCTATTTTCAAAAACAGGATCTACTTAAGCTAAAACCAACCGGTTTGGTTGGCCGCATGGTCTGAGGCGTTACTCTCACAATAAACTAAATTTCCGGTAACGAGGATATCAGGGCTCAAATTCGGTTTGGGTATAATGAGGGTGGTTTTCCTAAATGGTTTTCCACTCTTCCTCCACGCAAATGCGGACACACTACCTCTAAATGTAAACTTCCTCATCCCTAACAAATTGTTGTGATTATTACATAAGTGTATAATTTGAACGGTTAGTGAAATGCAGTGCTAAAATAAAACAAATAAAACAAGAAACAGGCTTTTGTGGAAAAGAATGGATCGACTCATATTTCATCAGTGACTGCAATGAATAGGGTTGGTACAGTAGCCCCGTGACCTCTTTGGTGCTGACTCACAGCTCACAGCTGACAGCTGACGGCTCTGAAAAGTTACCAGACCAAATTATGTATTCCTACGTTGAACCATATGATCTGCAAAAACATGTGTTTAGCAGCTGTCACTTCTGACAGTCAAAATGTAGGTATATACCTAAATGTTGACTGTGAGCTGTCAGTCAGCACCAAAGAAGCCATGGGGCTACTGTAGCTATGTAAGTGTGTTAATTGTTTTATAGATTCATCAAAATGTAGCTCTATTAATGTTTTCTAACTTTCAAGGTTAAAGGAGCATACAAAATAGATGGGAAATATAGATTTTTTTAAATAAAAGGTGTTTTTTATAATAGTCATCGCACAATACTTTCATAGTTTACTAAATAATAATAATAATAAATTATTAGTGTTCTAATAAATATGAAAATACCATTAATTTACTTTCAGCAATTAAAGTATTATCATTGGTTTTGTTAACAATCATTCACTTATGTCTGAAAATAACCTAACGATTATAATAATCTAATATACCATATCGTAAAAAGATTACGTAAGATAGAGGGAGGAGGGAGTATAATGGAAGATCTTACAATCCCTTAGGTGGGGGAAGTAGGGACGGAAGGTGGGGGTCAAAAATATTGAAAAAAAGTTGTACGTAATTTAAGGACGACCCCTTAAGTTATAAGAAGATTTAATAGTATAATTTAAAAATATAAAGGCACCCTGGCGGTGTAGGGGTAATGTCTCAAATTTCTGTGCTGGGGGTACGGGGTTCAATCCTCGGTCCCGGCACAGATCTATCTGATTACCAAATCCTTCCCCCACCTCTGACAAGATATGTATTAATCACAACTTGTGAATGTATGGAATATACCAGACCTCCACCGTGGTTCGGATCCCACGTTAAACTGTTGGTCCTCCATTCCATCTCACAATCACCCTACCAGTACACATTAGCGTAAGTGCGTATAACCCGAATGGGTAGTAAGACATGGTGCTAATAGTAATAATCATAATAATAATAATAATAATTTGAAAATATACATGTTGTGTATTCTATATTATTTTCCAGAAAGTTTGGTACAAAAGTATTCAAATAAAGATTGAATGTAGGGAATATATATATATATATNTATATATATATAAGATGTATTAAAAAAACAGTAGCATGAAGGAATAGTGGGTAACCACGAGATCTTTGATAAGTTTGTAAGTTGATAGGGGTTCTAAATGGTTACATAACCATGCTCTAGAGTTTTATCACAGGAAGCGGCAACATCTTAGAGTTTAACTAATACATGAAAAGCAGATAAAAGAATGCAATGATCGAATATGAAAGCACAAACTCCACACTTTAGCTTAATATAGAGAATCATATTAGTATGTTTTGTTGTTGTTTAATAATAGAGAAGCTTTTGTTTTACTTTAATAATAGAGCAGCTTTTGTTTTTGTATAATAATAGAGCAGCTTTTGTTTTAGTTTAATAATAGAACAGTTTTTGTTTTAGTTTAATAATAGAGAAGCTTTTGTTTTTGTTTAATAATAGAGCAGCTTTTGTTTTCATTTAATAAAATAGCAGTTTAGTTAGATGATTGGCCTCCATTTTCGTTAATATATTTTGTAAAGACTTTGAATAAAATGTTATGCAAAATAAAAACACACATTTTATCAAAGCTTGTGTCAACTCTGCTATCTTAGGTTTCATAAAACAAATATTTTTGTTTTATGAACAAAATACGACAGTTTAATACCATCCTGAGGAAACAATAATTATTCGCCAGAAGATGACCTCTGAGACAACAGGTAGCAGAAACGTCAGAAGATGACCTTTGAGACAACAGGTAGCAGAAACGTCAGAAGATGACCTTTGAGACAACAGGTAGCAGAAACGTCAGAAGATGACCTCTGAGACAACAGGTAGCAGAAACGTCGGAATATTACCTCTGAGACAACAGGTAGCAGAAACGTCAGAAGATGACCTTTGAGACAACAGGTAGCAGAAACGTCGGAATATTACCTCTGAGACAACAGGTAGCAGAAACGTCGGAATATTACCTCTGAGACAAACAGGTAGCAGAAACGCCAGAAACTATTAACCAATTGAAGAGGCTCAGAGACAAGCCAATGTGTTTACTTATCCTATGGCATTACTAGAGTACGCTTACTGTCCCTATCTTAAAATGGCTGTATCCAGTCGACCTCATTACACCCTATCCCTATCTAAAGATAGTTGTATCCAGTCCATCCCATTACATCATATCTCTATCTTAAGCTAGTTCTATATAGTCCACCTCATTTAACCCTATATCTATCTTGAGACAGTTTTATTTAGTCCATCTTATTAAAACCTATCCCCATCTCTGAGCTAGCTGTATCCAGTCCACCTCATTAAACCCTATCTCTATATTGATATAATTTTATCTAGTCCACCTCATTAAACTCTATCTTTATCTTGAGATAGTTGTATCTAGTCCACCTTAATTCACCCTATCCCTATCTTGATATAGTTCTATCCAGTCCACCTCATTACACCCTATCCCTATCTTGAGCTAGTTCTATCCAGTCAACTTCATTACATTATATCCCTATTTTAAGCTAATTATATCCAGTCCACCTCATTACACCCTATCCCTATCTTGAGCTAGTTTTATCCAGTCCACCTCATTACACCCTATCCCTATCTTGAGCTAGTTTTATCCAGTCCACCTGATTACACCCTATCCCTATCTTAAGCTAATTATTTCCAGTCCACCTCATTACACCTTATTTCCAGCTTGAGCTAGTTCTATCCAGTCCACCTCATTACACCCTATCTCTTTCGAGTATATTCTAATGTTATCCTTCCATCCGCGTCTAGGTCTATTCCCATTAGATTAAGCCAGTCAATACATTGAACAGAGTTTTAGATTCTTCCACTCGCCCAGAATGTTCTTACCACCGTAATCTGTTAGATTTAATTACCCTAACAATGTATTGTTATGATCACAGGGTATATAACTCCCTACCATGAAACTACCTCCACTAACATTTATATTCATCCTTTTTTCGAACCAAATTATTTTCAAAGTAATTTGTCTTAGGACACCCTGAATCTCAATCTAATTTTACCCAGTATATTGTAAATTATAAATATTCGTACCTTATGTTAATAAAGTTTTAGCGAAAAACTAAACAAAACCGTGACAGAGTGAGGGTAGGTGAAGGGTGGAGGGAGCTTATAAAAAATACAATACATCATGTCCAAATTTGCGTTAGCTTGTCTATCAAATTTACTATAATAGAAAATAGGTGATTTATGACTAATAAAACTATGGTCAGTCGTGTACCCCTTGAAATCCTTCACGTACTTTTGGGGTAACAAGTACCACCATTTGGGGGGAAAAAACACTTCTAGAGTTAAGTTAATTTGTAAGTCATCTACTGATAAAATCAGCAAGTCAATAATGTGCATGTTCAATACCCCAAATCTCAAGTTACTAACCCTTCCCTGTTCCTGGAGGAGAGGATGGAGACGTCGGAAGAACTGAACAGTGAGTTGCCGGGAGACTCCACCCTCTGGGCGGCCATCAATTGACCTCGTGACTTCGCTGAACCGGGCGACACCGACCCCGAACCGGCCAGGATCCAATCCACGTCAGCACCTGCGAACATACGTACGGTATTTCACCAACAGATCTAGTGGTGTGCGACAGCTTAACTCAACTCTGGTCGTTGTGATTTCCCCTCCAATTTCTAGAAGAATGCTGGTGCATTGCCTAAAACCTACCGCTTTCACATGGTCAGCTTGGATAGCGAAAACTTTGCCTTTAGCTGAAGTTGTAGACTCAAATACCTACAGGATTGGGGTAGGTAACGTAGATGGATGAAATGGTTTGGGTTTAAGAAGAATCAAATGGTAACAGTAATCAAATTGGGGGACCTGGTGGTCTAAGGGTAAGGTATCAGACCTCTGTGTAAGGGGTCCAGTGTTCAAATCCCGGTCCTGGCACAGATATATCTCATTACCAAACGTTTCCTTCACCTCTGGCAAAGTGTGTGTCTCCACGCTTTGAGAATGTGTGCAACGCCAAGCCCCCACCGTGGTTCGGAACCTATGTTAAACTGTTACGTTCCCTCTTATTTCCACCACCATATTCACATATCTTTCTACCATTTGGTGATACTGGAACTCGCCTTAATGGTGACCCAACCTCAGAAATTAATCCCTCCATTACCAGGAGAGCAGAGGTTAGGTTAGGTCGAACGGCCATATGAGGAGCATTAGCCCCACCCAAATAATCAAACTTTCTTTAACCATACTGAATTATGGTGTAGGCCAGTGACGTGTTGTAACGTGATGCCTGGGTAAGCAGAGTTAATTTAAACTGTAATTGTGAATGTTTTGATCATTCAAAAGGACACTCATTAGTCATTAGTCAGACATCAACGAAGAAATACATTTCACGCGTGAGGTGTTTAGAGCAAAAATTATGAACGATATGTCAAATAGGAACAGGGCACGGTTTTATTAAGCTATGCTTGACCTGGAAACACTTCACAACACGGCACTGGCAAAATCATCCAATTTAAATTATCAAGTGTAACAAATTGTAAAATATTGTATGTTATTAGTTATTTTTTAGTACTTTGACCTGGAACCTGGCACTTTTACTTCTAGTCATTTTAAATGACGCCAGTTCTTCCGATTTTTTTTAAATGGTTGGAAATTATAATCTTTATGAGTTAACCTTCTGAATGTTAAATGTTGTATGTTGATTAATTTTATTTAACATCCACTTCGGTGTCCACATGGTCTAAGGCGCTACTCTCGCAATATACTAGATTTCCGATGACTTGGATATCAGGTTTAGAATCTCGGTAGAGTGTACTGAGGGTGGATTTTCCAAAATGTTTTTCCACTTTATCTTCACGCAAATGCAGGTGTGTCCAATCACATTTTGGAAGATAAACTTGAAACCAGTTGTAATTTGGTGAAAATGGAGTTTTTGAAAACTTACCCATTTGTAAAGGTGGGAGTAGATGGTTGCGTCTTAAACATGTTTCTTGAAACATGTTTTTATTGTTTTTAAACAAAATATAGATATATTATCTAAATAAAATAAAGTATTATATAAATTGTAAAGGTCCACTTCTTCAAAAAATAAAATATCACTAGTTTGCATCAATAGTTATAAAAAAAAAGAGCTATAGTTTATATTATTATATAAAAACAATTAAATTATTTGTATTTAGTCTCAACAGTGTGAGATATTATCCTAATAAGAATCGTTCTACAAACATTAAGTGCAATTTTCATCACTATGCATCACTATTTATTTAACAGGGGAATGTATCACACATCAAAGTACCACGTCCCGTTCACCAATTTGATAAATAAAACATCGTTATATTTTTGAATAAAAAGGGTTTAAAACAAGGTATTTATAAAAAAAAGATATCATTTTGGTCGTTCACCATAGATTTAAAAAAAATGTATTTTCAAAATGCCGCTACACTCGCAAATCTTGGACACAAGACGGAACTTTTCAAACTGAACTCACGTTCACTCTCCGATAGATGGTGGCTGGCT
Source organism: Timema californicum (assembly GCA_902141385.1). NCBI lineage: Eukaryota > Metazoa > Arthropoda > Insecta > Phasmatodea > Timematidae > Timema > Timema californicum. The sequence continues at coordinate 72,847 of CABFOW010000255.1, forward strand.
TCCAAAACCTCTCATCTAAATAATTATGAGTGGAAAAACAAGTTAAGGCCAGTCTAAGAAGAAACAGATATAAAAGTTCGTATTTCTGTAGTTTTCATTTTTAAAAAATGTTTTGTTCAAAATAAAATATAAAAGATTGCTTTGATAGATACGTTAAATTTAATTTAATTATATATTTTTTTTTAAATTAGAAACGCATCGTACTACCCGTATGTACAAACTACACTAATGATTTTATGAATTACAAAGACTAAATTTAGAGGTTGTGTACCCGCAAATTCGTGGAGGGAGAGTGTAAAATCCTTCTGTAAAACACTCTCAATACACCCATCCGAGATTCGAACGGCCAACTGCCCGTCATCAGCAGTCTAGTCTACTGCAGTCTACTGCGAGAGTCACGAATTAGACCATGTAGCTACAGAAGCGAGTCAAGAATATCTGTTGTTGGTATTAACATGGTGTGTTATACATGATATTACATGTTATGTAGAAAATTAGACTAAACATCGCTACCAAATAAAATATTTTGTTATTAAATTTATAAACATTTTCAAATTTAAGATGAGCTCCCTTCAAACTCACCTTAAAATCCGTTGAAAAACATTATTCTACTGATTTATGTATTATGTTCACGCTCTAATATATATTAAAAAGATTACCAATCAATAAACTAAGAAAATAATAAGAAAATTCTGGGAGCTGATGAAGGAGGCAGAAGACAGGATGCATTAATAATAATAATAATAATAATAATAATAATAATAATAATAATAATAATAATTTATGGTAGGTACAGGTCGTACGGATTGTGAAACTAAGAAAATATAGTTTTCATTAAATCTACCATTTACCTAATATTTTAATTCCATTGAGAGGTACTTTTTTTTATACATTCGCCACCTCTGTATTTTAATTATTTAAAAACTACCAAATAAGTGTATAAAATTATAGAACAAAATTAACTTAAATATTTATATAGAATCCACCGGCTATCAAACATAGCTCTATGAGGTTTCTGGTTCAAGCTACGAGACGCCACAATCTAATAAAATCCAAAGTAATATTATAACACCACGTTTAAAATTAGCTAGTCTAGTTTATATCAGGAATATTTGAATTTAAGAATCAATTTTAATATTTGAAGCTAAGCTCAGATTGTAGTAATTAAAGTCAAAATGTTTTTCTAATAGTTGAAATTATAGTTAGAATTTAATATTTGAAGAGTCAACATTATTATATTCCGAGTAATTACAGTATAGTAAGTAGTATAAATATTGCGATGGCTTCAATATTTTATTTTTCATATAATGCTGAGTTGATCCGTTTTACCCCGGAGCATGGCGTGTCCACACGTGGTTTGGCTCGAAGCCAGTACCTTACTGAAGAAACCATGGAGCAACTATTGAAGGAACTCCCTATCCAATGGGATAGATTATTGTGGCTGTATGTAAAGTACTTGTATTAAATAAGAAATGCAATAAAGTCGAAAGCTCAAACATTGTGTACACTAATGTATGTCTAGTTGTTATAATACTATATAGGTCATTGAAACCAATGCAAAGAGGATAGAAAGGTAGCTTGAATTGAATTTGATTATGCCATTGCTTACCTCACCCAGTACACAGTAACTATATATTATATATTTTAGAACCGCGTCTTATGCCGGGATCATGATCAACTTAACGTTAACTTAATTTTAACTTAACGTAACTTAATATACAGGTTCTCTTCGTGTTTTTAAATGGAAGCCATCACGATTTGACTAACTTAACGTTCATTAAACGTTCACTTACAGTAAGAGTTGTCTTGGGAGATCTTTTACGATACGTTAACGTGACGTGAGGGGTATCACGTGAGCTAGGCAGCCAATCACGTTAACACTGCTATTTAGTACTTCATCTGTTTCGCTAATAGTATCGTTACTTCATTATTTTTATAATGTATGCAAGCTATAGTTAACTTTTAAAATCATGATTGATGACGTGTAGGCCTACCTGAATCTGTGAGGTAGAAAGTGCAAAAAAAAAACTTAGCTTCGATACAGTTGTAACGTGCTAATTGTCCCTTGGCACGCACACTCAAAATATCTTCCATATATATATATATATATATATATATGATTATCACTATAATGCAAGAACTAATAAATCCTAATAATGTGTGGCAGATCTGAACTCACGATGAAATCGTGTTGCTGGAACCGCCCAAACTTGAGAAAAATTATCTAGCGGACGTTTCCTGGAGGCTAAACACAAGGACATCTTATACGCTGGCCCCACGTAGATATTAATTAAAAAGATTACCAATTAATTAACTAATTAAAATATAAGAAAATTCTGGAAGCTGAAGGAGGCAGAGGACAGGATGCATTAATAATAATGATAATGATAATAATCATTCTTTATGGTATTATGGTAGAGTGGCTTCCTTGTGTTGTGCTCAGTGGTTGTCACCTAGCGCTAGTTTTCTTTCTGCTTGTTTCTGGAAACTCACTCCCCCTTTTTCTGGTGGACGTCCCTTTCCTAATACGTCAGTGCCTCTTGTATAAAACAGCCATCCCTCGCTTCACATTTTGTATTCTATTGTAACGATTATTCAAAGGAACTACCTAGAAGTGAACCAAAGACCAGTGTACTAAGCAAGTGGTGATAACGATGTTTGAGGCGTCGGTCTCTGCTCCACGTCGCAGATGAAGTAAAGTCTGTAGGGTCTTCGTGATTGTCTTTCTATGTCCATAAGACATAGTTTTGAATGTTAGAGGTTTGGCTCTATTTTTCTATGTCTATGAGACTTAGTTTATTATGTCAAAGTTTCTGATTGTTTTTCTATATCCATAAGACATGGTATTAGATATCTGGGCAATAACCAGACGCCTTATACTGTATAGCCATATTCGGGCTAGTTTAAATCTTTATATCTAATATTGGTGGAAATCAAGTTATCTAGAGCTTTGTTCGATGACCTAGTTGGGTCTTTGACTGATACCAGTCTATAATATTCCTATTGGTGTATCTTTCTACGGTGCTCAACTCATGGGTATGCTATTAGTGCAGGATGCTGGCCCGCGGGGTATTATTTATTATATCCGGCCTCCTTCAGGCATCTTTTGAATTAGTTAATGTTTAAATGTTTGCTGGTGTAATAGTCTGTGTTCAGGCTTGTATTGATATTTAAATATACTATTAAATGACCAGGCAGTACTAATTAGGAATAGACCAGCCATAGTATCTTTACAGCCTAGATTCCTGGTAGTTCGCCATTAACTATTTGTTAACCCATAGTTCCTCTTCTAGGAACTTAACCTTTGTAACTCGGAACTCAATATGGAGTTAACTCTCGCTAGCTAGCTCATTTAACTACCAACGTTGTAATTCTTTAAACTAGAACGTTCGAGAATTAGGTATTATTGACTATTATTATTTTAGATGTTCATTAGGTTAAAGTCTAGTAGCCGCAAGGCAGGAGTGGTGTTATATATTGTTGTTTAATCTTAAATTAATATTTGCTTCCAATTTAAGTCGCCGTTGTGTTGAGGCAAACGTACCTTCGTAGTAGAATGTGCGTTAGTTCTACTCTAACGAGTTACATCCTTTCATAATATAGACACAACCATACTTGTGTTGATTGCAGGTATAACAAAGGTGTTTCACACCAAACGCCCCTAACGATGTCTAAAGTAACCGATTTAATTTCCTATTATAAATAATGGAATGTCTTGGATAATATCCCGTCTAACCATTTGAAATCAGGTGTATTTATCCGTCTGGCGCCACCTTATATTCTCTTTACATTGACTGATACCATGATGCAACACCTACAAAATAGCGCAGGCCTACTGCGAATGCTCATAGCGCTCGCTACCCACGTGACTATCGTATACGCTAGGAGCGCACCTGCCGGCGTGCCGTGGAACCCGACCTTCCCGCTGCATCTGGATGCGGGGATCTGCAGCGCGTACAGGATCAAGCCGTCCTGCGAGACGTAAGGCAGCTGGCGGCGGGCGAGCCGCGCTTGGACGCCGGTCAGGAAGGCGTCTCTTGTCTCGACGCTGGCCAACGAGTCCGCGACCCTGCGCAGCGAGCGGTCCAAAGACCGGGGGGCCACGAACTGGGAGAGTACGGCGATGGCGTCAAGCGCTGCCTGTCTTACACGGCGCCTTGGGTCAGCGGCCGACGCTGCGACGCGTTCCGCCACCGTCTGCCAGTCAAACTCTGTGCTGGGGAAGGTCTGAGCGGCGTACAGGATGAAGAGGAGGGAGTTTTCTCTCATCTAGAGGGGGAAGGGAAAACAAAATCAAAAATCTTCTCGCTTTTAGTCTCAAAATCCGGGGTTACATATTAATTTTATCGAAGACATTTAACGTGCATTTTCTAAACCAACTGATCGTATCAGCACTCGGCTTACTTACTAACTAACTCTAGAACAGACACACTAGCCAGTCATTTTCCCACCCCAAACCAATAGTGGCAATTTTCAGGCCACAAGGCCGCCAAATCCTTTCATGTTGTGATTGTCCGTATCCCTATGTCGTGTCCGTTTTCGAGAGCCCTTCGGGGCTGGTGTTAATGTTTGTCCTTTAATGTTTCCCATGTTTTATTCATGTTTTCATGTTTATGTTAACCGTTTATTAATAATAATAAACCATACAAACACTAGCCAGTCATCGGCTCATCACTGTGAAAGACGAGGCCCCACTTTCACCAATGATACATTTATCGGCCACACCAGGAACCAAACCTAGTACCGTCATCTTCGTAGAAAAGCTCGCCATCGACTGACCCGACATGTGGGCATTAAGAGCCAACATGTCGTAATATTGTGAACAATCAAGACAAATAATCCTCTTATTAAATCACATTGGCGCATAGTTTATATAACACACTGTCCATTTTTTTTCTGCTGTATATTTAGGAATAAAAACATCGAAGCAATGCAGAACCAGGTGAGAATTTTGCCCACAATGGGCCTTAAGCCCTATTACAATCAACTGCTCAGAATACCACCCACCCCCACCATTCCCATATTTCTGCCATGGTTTCTTTTCATATAAATGCTGGAGCACCTAATTTATGTCATCTTTTACGCCATGTCTTAAGAGTATTTTTTAATTTTTTTAGCACCACGTCTTACTACTGAATCAGGCTATGCGCTTATGTACTAATTATGCTAATTTGTTAGGGATGAGGTACGTTGAATGTAGAGGAAGTGTATCCACATTTGCGTAAGAAGAGAGAAAAATCATTTAGGTAAAAACACCCTCAGTAGACCCAACCGGGATCGAACCATGATCTCACCATCATCAGCAGTCTAGTTTATTGCGATAATGACGCCTTAGACCATGCGGCCACCGAAGCGAGTGACAAGCATTTAATAAAATTGGAAAAGCAGGAGGAAGGAAGAATTAAGAAGGAATATACCCTCGTTCACGAGGAGGGAGAGTGAGAAAACCGTTTAGAAAAAGTTACCCTCGGGACACCCGGCCGCGATTCCACCCTTGATCTCCCTGTTACCGGAAGGCCAGAAGAGGTCCTGTTTTAACTTTACTACTTGGCATTCCATCTTTTTCTCAATAGTTGTTAAATGAGCGGAATAATTTTAACAAAATTTGGGAGAGACATTCTTTTAACATAAGCCGAACGAATTATATAAATGGTTTTTAAATCTGGCTACCCGTTTAAATATGGCGTTTTCTCGAAAGATTTATCGTTTAATAGCTCAGTTCAAATGATTTAAAAGTAAAATTATAAGCAAACCTTCAAATACCTAGGGCATTTTTGTTTAATGTTGATACATATTGTGAGATTGGCGTCTTAAATGGCGTGAAAAACTAATATTATCTATTAATATAATTTACTATTGAATATAGTATTAGTTTTTTTATGTCTAGCTTGATTACCAAAGAAAATTATCATTTCAAATCCAAAGAGAATTATAGGAGATATTTCAACTTGAGATCTAAAGATAAATCTTATAAGAACATGGAGATAGCAAGGTCTACTGTTCACAAAACTACGTCTTATAAAAATAGTATATACAGTACTTAGTTTCAAGTTTCAATAACTTACTAGTACTTAACAACAATGCAGTCTTGTCGGTGGTACTTACCCTCGAGCTCTTAGCCCCGATACAGTTGTTGGTCAATAGGACTTCTATGACAGGCCCCGGTCGAACCGCTTGCATCAAAACCTGACCACAGAGAGATAAGCCCGTGAAACATTCATTGTTATACACTGCATCATTAGTTCAATCTTGCATTAAAACCTGACCACATAGAGATAAACCCGTGAGACAGTCATTGTTAGACACTGCATTGTTAGTTCAACCTTGCCTTAAAACCTGACCACATAGAGATAAACCCATGAAACATTCATTGTTAGACACTGCATTGTTAGTTCAACCTTGCCTTAAAACCTGACCACAGAGAGATAAACCCGTGAAACATTCATTGTTAGACACTGCATTGTTAGTCCAAACTTGCATCAAAACCTGACCACATAGAGATAAACCCGTGATACAGTCATTGTTAGACACTGCATTGTTAGTCCAACCTTGCATCAAAACCTGACCACATAGAGATAAACCCGTGAGACAGTCATTGTTAGACACTGCATTGTTAGTCCAACCTTGCCTCAAAACCTGACCACATAGAGATAAACCCGTGAGACATTCATTGTTAGACACTGCATTGTTAGTCCAACCTTGCCTCAAAACCTGACCACATAGAGGTAAACCCGTGAGACATTCATTGTTAGACACTGCATTGTTAGTTCAACCTTGCATCAAAACCTGACCACATAGATAAACCCGTGAAACATTCATTGTTGGACACTGCATTGTTAGTCCAACCTTGCATCAAAACCTGACCATAGAGAGATAAACTCGTGAAACATTCATTGTTGAACACTGTATTGTTAGTCCAACCTTGCATCAAAACCTGACCATAGAGAGATAAACACGTGAAACATTCATTGTTAGACACTGCATTGTTAGTCCAACCCTTAGATGGCGTACGTGATGTGAGTAGAGAAAATAACAGTTCCATTATAATCATAAACTTCACCAGTCTTAAAAGTGGTTTAACCGAAAGTCATAGATAATTAGCGTGTGTAAAGTATAAACAAACACAATTAAATACTCTAATTGACTATATACTTTTGGTGAACGCTAAATTTGATATTTATTTCCTTTGTTCTTTGGAACCAATATTGTCGACTGACCAGTGTGGACATTGTGCGCTATCTGTGAAGAACAAGCAGAAGCTGAAGTGCGTTGAGTGTAACGTAAGCTTCCGCCCGGGCTGTTTGAACATAGCATCGGTTAGGGTTGTTGACAAATTAACATGGAATTGTTTTACATATACTAAGGCCAAAGATGACAAGGGAATGACACGTGATCATTTACTACTCTTACAGATACAGAAGGACCAAAATAAGCGTGAGTGTGACCTAAATATTTCTCTCAATTTGTATCACGAAAAACTAGATGAAAATAGTAAACAAATTAGTTGACCAGTCTAAGAAGATTAAAGACTGCCTTGAATTAATTACAAAGCTCCTAATTTAAAATAGTGAACTTAAATGTGAGCTTCTATTCCAACTTGACAGCTGTGACCAGTATAACCGAAGAAACACAGTAGAATTTTAGGGTATTCCCCGGTCACAGAGCGATTCCGTGGAGACACTAGTCATTAGTGTTGGCAAGACTTTGGATGTGGGCATCAGCCAAGAAGGCATTGAGGCCTGTCACCAGCTGAGATCCCCTGTTGGGCAAAAGTATCCTGCAACTATTGTGTGCAAGTTTGTTTGGCCCACAACAATGTAGGATCTACTGAGGAAGAGGAAATTCAAGTGGAATCTATGCACTCAAGATATCGGGATTAAATCAAATATCATTCGTCAAGTTTATTTGTCACCTTTACGGCGACATCTCCTTGGACGAGCAAGAGTTACAGTAGCCCCGTGGCTCCTTTGGTGCTGACTGACAGCAAACAGCTGACTTCTGACAGTCAACATTTAGGTATATACATAAATTTTGACTGTCAAACGTGACATCTGCTAAACGCATGTTTTTGCAGATAATCTGGTTCGGCGTAGGAATACGTAATTTGGTCTGGTAAATTTTTAAAGCTGTCAGCTGTCAGTCAGCACCAAAAAAACCATGGGGCTACTGTATGAAACGTGAGTGTGGATACGAATATGTATGGACCCGTAATGGCTCTATTTACCTTAGGAAGGAAGAATCTTCGAGGGTAATTCCCATTACCTGTGAGGATGACCTCCATATCAAATAAAATATACCAAAGGTTAGGACCCTTCCATAACCAGAATTATATAAACTGTATTTACATCTCTTAATGGTTGACATAATAGCTCAAAATTGTAATTTATATAGTTCAGTTAACTTCGCAATCATTGGTAGAGACACTTTTAATTCACTACTTGTTATTCTAAATTAGAATATTTGTAGCTTAAGTAGACACTTTGAAAAACTAGAAAATATTCTTAATAGTATTAACTTGTTTCCTCCAATAATAGTATTAACAGAGACTCGCATCCAAAACTGTGACTTGGACTTGTATAGCTTAAAGTGGTATAATTTACACTGCAAAAACTTAAATAGTCTAAATATAACTGGGGAGGGTTGGGGAGGGGGGCTATTTATGTGCACTGTGCATAAAAGAAAACATATATAATAAAATTAGATATTATATTGATATATAGTCTGAAATTTTATGTATTGAAATAAACTATAGATCAAATAATATGTCAGTCAAAAAAAGGCACAAAAAATAATCATTGGCCTTTTATCTGGAAATCCGTCAGAACCTATAGATACATTTCTTGACTCCTTAAATACCTGTCTAAATCAACTGAATAGTGAAAAGTGTGAGGTAATAATCATGGGATATATAAATATTAATTATCAAAGCACTGGTGATAAACACTCGCTAGAATGTTATAATACGGTAAAAATGTTTGATTTTGTCAATTTAATTAATGTTAAAACCAGACATGACAAGAGATTTAACACTGAATCATATATAGATCATATTTTGACTAATATTAATTTATATTATGTTACCTCAAGAGCAATAGTCAATGACATATCTGAACACTGCCCAACTTTTGCCATTTTTAATGAATTATCATTTTTCTTTGAGCCTCAACTAGTTGACCACAAGGATATAATCACCAGAGATCCTTGGTAGAAGCGATCAACACAGTGAGTTGGGATAATTTATGTACTTTAAAAGACTCGAATAAATAGTACAGTTATTTCTTAAAGTTAATTATTGAACAATACAATAAATAAATAGATGACAACAATACAAAAATCTATAAAAAGTATAATAATAAATACTAATTTCCTACGAAAACTTGGATTACAAGTGGATTAGTAAGATAAATTCGTAATGAAAAACAAACTATTTAGAGCATTAAAAAAGGATAGGGATGTAAAAATATACTAAATACAAGAATATCCTTACTTCTGTTATTGTTTTTTCAATTAAATTCAACAAGAAATAGAGATAATATCAAGGGAACCTGGAACCTTATCAATATTGCACTAGACAAAAAAACAAAAAACTTGTACCAAACATGAGATTAGACCTAAATAGCAACATGATATGCAGTGACGATAAACAAAATTCAAATGTATTTAACACGATTTTTAGTAATATTGGCGCTAATTTAGCTAAAGATATCAAACAAAAACCAACTGACCCTACACCATCTAGTTTTCTAAGGCATAACTCAAAATCAATGTTTATGGCTCCCTTAACTGAAAGCGAAATTTTACTATATATAAAGAGTTTAAAAAATGGTAAATATGCAGGAGAAGTAACATAAATTATTTTGTGATAAAAGAACGTGCCAATATATTATGTTAACCGTTTCGTGACATTATTAACCGTTGCTTCTGTACAGGAATATGTCCAGAACATCTGAAAGTCACTAAAGTTATTCCAGGTTCAAGTCCGGTGACCCCACTTTGACTAACAATTATAAACCAATTTCTCTACTGTCTAATATTGGGAGAGTATTTGAAAAATCCATCCATAAAAGGTTGATAGATTTCTTGGAGGAAAATAATATATTATGTAAAGAGCAATCAGGATTCAGGAAAGGAAAATCAACGCAAAGTACGTTAATTAACATGACTAACCAATTAAATGACAAATTAGATGATTATAACTTAGCCTTAGGCCTCTTCATTGATTTATGTAAGGCGTTTGATACTGTATACCATGTCACTCTTCTTTATAAAAGGGATTACTATGGTATAAGAAGTATTGTACTTCAACTTTTTCAAAACTATTTACCAAATAGAATATGTGCCAATAAACAGATCTAAGTCAGAAATAAGACCAATAATATGTGGTATTCCCCAAGGCTCTATTTTGGGAACTACCCTATTTCTTATATATAAATTTATGATTTGCCTAATTGTATAACGCACTCTAATACCTATTCATTTGCTGATGGCCCTGATATAATTAATTTTGGTAAAGTATATAGAAATTTACAGAGTGTTTTAAGGGGCTTATCAACATGGCTTAGAGTGAACAGATTATCTTTAAATGTCACAAAAACTAAATATATGAAATTCTCAAACAAGTATAAACAACATAGAAATGAAAATAGTTATATAAAAATAAATGGAGGAAAAATTATAGCGGTCAATTGCGTTAAATACCTGAGCATGACTTTAGACGATAACCTAAAATGGGTCTCACACATCAGGTCTCCAAGCAAGATTCACTCTAAATATAATGGTGTTTTCTCTAGGCTAAGACATATTTTCCCAGTATCGATGGTAAGAAGTTTATGCTTCACACTTGTTTACCCCCAACTTCTTTAAGGGATTGAAATTTAGAGACTCACACAAACCATCTTCAACCACTAGTATTATTAATGAAAAAAATTGTCATAATTATAACTTTTTCAGATGTCAAAGCACATAGTACACCATTGTTTATATTACTTGGATTCTTAAATATGAGACAGCTAATTAAATATAAGATGTTATTACTTATGTATGATTACATACATGCTATAAATACCTAACTTGCTTGGATTTTAAACATGTTAATCAAAGCTTATTAACCAGAAATCATACCAAAAATAAACGAATAGTGCCAAAATCTAAAGCTAGTTTTATGAAATCAAGCTTTCATTGGAATGGTGCAAAGAACTCATTGGACCAAAATATTAGATATTCATCAAAATTCAAATTTAAATCAGCCTTATATTATATTATCCAGAAGTGAGTTATTAGTATTAGTACTGATAGTAATAGTAATAATAATAATAATCGTCTTAAGACTCTTAATATAAATAACAAAAGAAGAAGATTCATATGATTTTGTAATACTCGGCTACACAATTTGTTTGATACTATCATAGAGTTATAAAATTATACTTTAGTCTAGGTGCAACAATACTATTCAAATTAAAATACTCATTGTGTAATATTAACACCTTATTTAAATAGCAAACAGTTTATTTTACGAAACAGCCAATCATTAGTTATGTAATTTATATATGTTTACCTTGTTTATCTACAATTTTAAGCCTTCAGCTCTATATTCTATGTACACAATAAGAGGAGCATTAACAATATTTTCTGTAGTGCCTCTATAATAGTAATAATAATGAATATCTCTAAACTTTTAATTTATAAATTGTAATAGTTTGTAATTTGTATTGTATTGGACCACCTATAAAAGGCACCTAAAATGCCTGGAGAGGTACCATCAGCGTTGTCTTAGGAGAATCCTCAGAGTAAACTGGCAAGACAGGCGTACTAACTAACATCAGTGTCTTAGAAGAGGCCGATACCACCAGTATGGAAGCGTTGTTCATCAAGCATCAACTTCGGCGGACAAGCCACGTTGTTCGATTGCTTGAAACTCGACTCCCAAAGAAGATTATGTATTCACAGTTGAAGGATGGCCGACGAAACCTGGGGGGGGGGGGGAAGCCACGGACGGAAAAAGGCCTCTTCTTTACACCAAGATGAGTTTAAAAAAGAGCAGGACATTACAACACCATTTTTTTAATTAACTTCAGATTATTNGGGAGGCCAAAGTGGACAATCGCCCGAAATGGCGTCGACTTGTCCACAAAGGCCAACAACACTTTGAACTACAACGACGAAGACACAAATCTGACAAGCGTAATTCCCGGAAAGAGCGGATACGTCATTGGAGAGTCAACCTTCAACAGCCAGTGGTTCCCGGAGACAACGTATGTCAACACTGTGGGAGAGTCTGTAGCTCCAGGATTGGTCTTTACAGTCACCTAAGAGCCCACAATCACAACTAATGATATCCGTGGAAGACAATCATACTCGTCAGCGAGTGATAGCCCATCATTTATTAATTAATAATAAACTCTCTCTCTCTCAACGCTAGACTCTCTTGTGGGGTTTGGGGAAAACTATCACTACTTTAACTTACTACTTTCGATATAAACACTTTTCACCCTGGTATCATATCTTAAGTAACAATTAGAGCACAAATATGTATTGTCAATAATTATTTTCATAAATTATTGTAACCCCTAACACAATGAGTTTTAAAGTATGAAAGAGTGATATGGTGATCACAAGGAGGAAGGACAGATATACAACTGGTGTGACAGTGAGAGGGGAGCAATTGAAGATAGTAAATGTTCCAAGTATCTGAGGAACATTGTAGAAAAGAGTGGAAGGCACAGGAGAGAAATAAATGAGAGAATAAGGCAAGCAGAGGCATTTTTCAGAATTGTGAGAAGCCTTATTTGGAGCAGAGATATGCAAGACAAGTGCAAGGGAGTGATCTACTTTACAATACTTACTACCTATCAATATTGACGTACGCTGCAGAAACTTGGGTAGTGAAGGAACAGGATAAGAGCATAATGCAGGTGAGTGATATGAGATTTCTTAGAAGAAGTATGGGTGTGACCAAATTTGACAGGATGTGGAATGAGAGATTAAAAGGAATAGTAAAGGAAGAGCCAGTCCAGGACAGGATAGAGAAGGCACAACTAAGGTGGTATGGTCATGTGAGAAGAATGGAGAAGGGAAAGGAAGTCCAGGAGGATGTTGGATATGAAGGAGGGAGGCCAAGAGGAAGATCAAGGGACAGTTGGCTGGAGGGATTAAGTAGGGGAGAGGATAGAGGACTGGGCCAAGGTGGATAGAAAGGGGTGGTGGGAGGAAAGGAGGTCGTGGAGAGGCTTGTGTTCCAAACAGACCCGGCCAGTGTGGAGGAGATAGGAGAGTAATGTGTCAAGGTGGGGAGAGAGGTGGTGGGAGGAAAGGAGGTAGTGGAGAGGCTTGTGTTCCAAACAGACCCGGCCAGTGTGGAGGAGGGAAGAGAGGACTGGGCCAAGGTGGAGAGAGAGAGGTGGTGGGAGGAAAGGAGGTAGTGGAGAGGCTTGTGTTCCAAACAGACCCGGCCAGTGTGGAGGAGATAGGAGAGTAATGTGTCAAGGTGGGGAGAGAGAGTGGTGGGAGGAAAGGAGGTAGTGGAGAGGCTTGTGTTCCAAACAGACCCGGCCAGTGTGGAGGAGGGAAGAGAGGACTGGGCCAAGGTGGAGAGAGAGAGGTGGTGGGAGGAAAGGAGGTAGTGGAGAGGCTTGTGTTCCAAACAGACCCGGCCAGTGTGGAGGAGATAGGAGAGTAATGTGTCAAGGTGGGGAGAGAGAGAGGTGGTGGGAGGAAAGGAGGCGGTGGAGAGGCTTATGTTCCAAACAGACCCAGCCAGTGGCTGGAAACTGTTCATCATAACGACGATGATGATGATGATGATGATGATGATGATGATGAACACCCATCTCTCCTATTCTCGGATAGGCTCTAGGGCTGTGTCCTAAGCTAAATTGTCTAAATAATACATTTGAGGGAATTATGGATCTAACATCCATAAATATTTCATTTACTCATCTTAAACTCCCCAACTAAATTAAATGTATGTCTAAATCATGATCAGTGGCTAATTTAGTCCCCATGACACGTTTAAATAATTTTTAATGATCGCTACGTTGAGTCATATAAAAACCTCATTTGAGTAAAAAGGTTGCGCGTTAAGGAGAGTTAACCAATTATGTAGTTTTATATTGAAATTAAATTGATAGCCTAGTAATAAAAAATAGCCACTTACGTAAGGTTATAAACGATCATTAAAAATCTATTTATTACAATATAGATGTTAAAAAAAATTAAATAAAAATATGTTTTTAGTATTGAAAGTCAGAATATCACTCCACGCTACCTATTAGTGATTAAAAGAAATATTTTAAGAGCCGCTGGCTTAATAGATATAATTTGATTAAATTTTATCTATAGAAACTTAAAAATAATGCCGTAAAGTAAGCCTCTTATGTTTTTCTTGTTTTCTAGGATTCTGATTCTAGATGCGTTGGTAAAATGAAGATTCGGATTGGTATAATATGGTTTTCGACCATTATTTTGTTACTAATGACTTAGATCCGCAATAATTATAAATTATAACTACCCCCTAGCTATACCAAATAAATGGAATAGGGTAGGCAAGCGTTTGTTATGGTGAGAACATAAAGGTTAAGAATGAGGTAAGACTTTTATTTTATTTATTTTTTAATACCGGGGTCTTACTACCGGTTAGAGTTGTACGCCCATGTAGTAATAATGCTAATGAGATTGGGATGCGGAAGGTTGAATTTTTAAAAAGTGTACCCATATTTGTTTGCAGAGAGAGTGAAAAACTATTTATTTTTTAAATGCCTTTAGTATACCCTACCGGGTTCGAACCACAATCTTCCAGTCATCGGCAGTCTAGTCTATTCCAAGAGTGACTCCTTAGACCATGCGGCCACCGAAGCCGGTATGAGGTAGGTAATCTAGATAAATTGCATCTACGTTTTCTGGGAAATTCACAAGAAGATGACCAATTCCCAGTGCACCAGGCCGGAATTTGAACTCCGACCCACCAGTAAGCGATGATCAAACGCTATGCGAGTCTAACGCCCTAGACCACATGCCCATCTCTGAATGTCTTGGTGCTAGTTTGGTCCAGAATAAGTGTATTTTGAGTTAAGTGCACGCTAAGGACTCTGTAGAACGTGGGTGACGCACCTTGGCCGCCTGCACCGCCTCTATCTTGATGTTGACGCGACCGCTGCCCCCGATATGTCTGGCCAAGCCCGTGACGAGCTGCTGGAGGTGGGACTGGAGCGTCGGGGGCGGCAGGGAGAGCGTAAGGGCTCGCACCACCCCCAGGGCGCTCGTCGCCACGCGGTAGTTTCTGTCATCGGCGAGCGTCACCAGCAGAGTGTGCAGTAGAGAGGGGAGGTAAGGAGGCAGGCGTCGGAGGTTGTCCGGCTGCGTTAGGTAGAGGTTGAGCGTCTCCACGGCTCTGACGCGCGCGCACCAGTCTTCCTGTAACATCAATATGTCACGTTTATTATTGTTAATTTGAAGTATTTAACGTTACCTTTCTGTAACGACTTATTAGACCAGCACAGGACTTATAAACTAACTTAAGGTGGGAATGTAGGAGATGCGAGATAAGATCAGAGTTTATGTAGTTTTTATAGCAAAATCTTTTTGGCCAAAATAAACGAGTATTTCATTGTTAATGCAAAACGTCGTATGTCAAAAAACTCAATTTTTCAGGAGAGAGAAAACACTTTATTTTCGATTGGGTCAGGTCTGTTTTCTTCCAAATTTGACAGTGTGTTTAAGAGGGCATTGTAAATCACATAAAACATGGACTAGAGGGTAACCTTAGTTCGCAAGAGATGTATCATAGCATACAACACATTGCAATGTCCTTTTTTTATATATATAAATGCAACATAGTACATCTTTCATATTTACATACGACTTTTTACAATTAAATGTGGAAATAATAATTTAACATGCAATATCTTTTCACTTAGTTTATTTACAGACAAAATCACTGGAAAATTATTTACACTTAATATAATAATTATTTACATTTGACTGTAGTCCACTCAAGCCTTGATTATTAAAAATACATTTTCTCATTTAATTTATTTTTAAATAAATAAAATATATGGATGAACATAGAGGACATGGAAATAAAAGATTATGCAGTTATTTTTTATCATTATAATCATCATGAACTGTTTCCAGCCTATGGCCGGGTCTGTCTATTAAAATGCCTCTATCTCCCTCTGTCCTTCCACCAGGCTGCTCTCTCATCCACTCTCCTCCTCTCACTTTCACACTTGCTACTATCTGTTCCTCACATCTCTTCTTTGGTCTCCCTTGCGGTCTCTTCCCTACATATTTGTTAATCTTCTTGGAATCCTCTCCCATTCTGTCCTCATTACGTGTCCATACCATCTCATCCTAACTTCCTCTACTGTCTCGTGTACCCCCTGTACCAAAACTCTTGACCTTACATCTTTATTCCTAATCCTATCTCTTATAGTGACAGCTAGCGTGCTCCTCAAATACTTCATTCACATGCCTCATGGCCTCCACTTACCTGGTTTCTCTTTTATCCAAAGTCCAAGTTTGCACCACATACGTTATTTTGGGTATAAAGTATGCTCTATACAACACTTCCGGGGCACTTCTCTTTACCATAGTAGGACTCTTTTGGTCATATACATTTTAAACAAATTAGAAAGTTTATAAATTATAAACTATGTCATCATTATTAGGTCATCAACATTGAGATTGGTTTGCTGCAGATCTACTTTTGTCAATCCTGAGTCAATTTTTTTAATATATTTGTATCTTCTTCTACCCAGCATCGTTTGTTATCTGAGTCATTTACTCCACTCTTGGTCCCCATCTTGAATTCCTCCCTTCCACAACTCCTTCTATAATTATCTTTGTCAAACTATCACGTCTCTGTATTTCCCACCATGTTAACTCTTCTTTGCTCAATAACTTTCCAAAGATTCCTTTCTTCATTTGCTTTTATTAGCACTCCTGTATTTCATACATCTGATTGCCAAACCCTTCCTTCACCTCTGACAAGACGTGTATTAATCACAATGTTTGGAATGCCAGGCCTCCACCGTGGTTCGGATCCCAAGTTAAACTGTAGGTCCTTCATTTCATATCACAATCACCCTACCATTACAAATTAGCGTAAGTGCGTATAGACCGAACGGGTAGTAAGACGCGGTGCTAATAATAATAATAATAATAATAATAATAATAATAATGTATTTTATACCATCTCCATCCGCAGTATTCTCAACATACTTCTGTAACATCAAATTTCAAATGCTCCTAAACTTCAGTATATTTGTTAGCTTGTATTAAAATCCTATTATCAATAATCAAGTAAAATAACAAACAGCAACATCCATTGATTTTTTTCTTGTATGATTTCCTTTAAAGTCTTATTAATATGAATAATATGATAGAAAAGTGGTTGCCAAAATTAATGTTCACCCGGACACAATATTTAGATTGAGGGAGCCCTGAATGTTATTGTAGATATTTACATTCTAATATTCCAAGATGATAATATAAATGCAGTGAAATATAAAGTAGGTTAGACGTTAAGGATGGATACCTGGCCAACTAAATTCGAGGATATGTGTCATATTGACCTAGGTCGTTGTTGAACTAAGGTATATGGTTCCTTCAGACGCTGGGTTTGCACGCGCGCTCCCTCGGAAAAGAGTGTTAGTGATATGTTGGTAACGATTATTAGCATACGGTGGGGAGTTTTAGCGTGTTACCTAGATTTAGGTCACTCTACCAACACAACCCTTCCTTGAGACAACCGACCACACAGGGGAGGTACACCATGTTCCTAGTGGAGCATGTCACTCTACCAACACAACCCTTCCTTGAGACAACCGACCACACAGGGAGGTACACCATGTTCCTAGTGGAGCAGGTCACTCTACCAACACAACCCTTCCTTGAGACAACCGACCACACAGGGGAGGTACACCATGTTCCTAGTGGAGCATGTCACTCTACCAACACAACCCTTCCTTGAGACAACCGACCACACAGGGAGGTACACCATGTTCCCAGTGGAGCAGGTCACTCTACCAACACAACCCTTCCTTGAGACCACACAGGGAGGTACACCATGTTCCTAGTGGAGCAGGTCACTCTACCAACACAACCCTTCCTTGAGACCACACAGGGAGGTACACCATGTTCCTAGTGGAGCAGGTCACTCTACCAACACAACCCTTCCTTGAGACCACACAGGGGGGTACACCATGTTCCTAGTGGAGCAGGTCATTCTACCAACACAACCCTTCCTTGAGACCACACAGGGGGTACACCATGTTCCCAGTGGAGCAGGTCACTCTACCAACACAACCCTTCCTTGAGACAACCGACCACACAGGGAGGTACACCATGTTCCTAGTGAAGCAGGTCACTCTACCAACACAACCCTTCCTTGAGACAACCGACCACACAGGTAAGTACACCATGTTCCTAGTGGAGCAGGTCACTCTACCAAAACAACCCTTCCTTGAGACAACCGACCACACAGGGAGGTACACCATGTTCCCAGTGGAGCAAGTCACTCTACCAACACAACCCTTCCTTGTGACCACACAGGGGAGGTACACCATGTTCCTAGTGGAGCAGGTCATTCTACCAACACAACCCTTCCTTGAGACCACACAGGGAGGTACACCATGTTCCCAGTGGAGCAGGTCATTCTACCAACACAACCCTTCCTTGAGACCACACAGGGGGGTACACCATGTTCCCAGTGGAGCCGGTCATTCTGCCAACACAACCCTTCCTTGAGACAACCGACCACAAAGGGAGGTACACCATGTTCCTAGTGGAGCAGGTCATTCTGCCAACACAACCCTTCCTTGAGACAACCGACCACACAGGGAGGTACACCATGTTCCTAGTGGAGCAGGTCATTCTACCAACACAACCCTTCCTTGAGACAACCGACCACACAGGGAGGTACACCATGTTCCCAGTGGAGCAGGTCACTCTACCAACACAACCCTTCCTAGAGACCACACAGGGAGGTACACCATGTTCCTAGTGGAGCAGGTCACTCTACCAACACAACCCTTCCATGAGACAACCAACCACACAGGGAGGTACACCATGTTCCTAGTGGAGCAGGTCATTCTACCAACACAACCCTTCCTTGAGACAAACGACCACACAGGGGGGTACACCATGTTCCTAGTAGAGCACGTTAATCATGCTCTAACATAATCTAGTTCCAGTTTGGTTCCTATTAGTTTGGTAATCAAATCCCTCCGAAAGTACAGGGTGTTTATTGAAATTTGTGCCAATATTACTTTGAGTTAGTTTGTAAATCCTGACCATATCCAAACAACTTATCTCTATAACACACGTTAACAGGTCGATTTATTTATAAAAATCTACTTTTGGTTTAACCCCACACGCTACTGAGCACTTTGTGCCGACATGACATATACCTCGGTAGCCGTCTAGGCTCGCACGAAAGGTTATTATAGCTTGGCCCAATTAATGGGGGATATATGTCATCACATGCGTGGAAACAATGACTGACAAACCTCTTGGCTGACGTCACGTGACAATAAAACAACAATCGATCATCGCCCCGATGTATTGGTATGTATGTATTGGCAAGCTCTGGTTCCTACGCCAGTTTCTAACAAGCATAGGTCAAAACGTTGGCAGAAACTTCTCGAACTAGAAAGATTTTATCATCGCTGGAAAAGTCCACTGAATGGGTCGATAGGGTCCGTTAATAACTCCGGGAAAGAGTGGGCTAAGGTCCGTGTTTATGGTCTAGTCTCGGATGTCAACCAATCATCCGGTATGTGAATAACATAATTATTAACACCACGTCTTACTACCCGTTCGTGTTATTATACGCTCTTACGCTAATGCGTAATGGTAGGGTGATTGTGAGATTAAAATGGAGGAACTACAGTTTAACGTGGAATCCGAACCACGGTGGAGGCCTGGCATTCCACACATTCACAAGATGACTTGTCAGAGGTGAAGGAAGGGTTTGGTAATCAGATAAATCTTTGCCGCGAGCGAGGATTGAACCCCGGCCGCCAGCACAGAAGTCTGACACCTTACCCCTGGACCGCCAGGTCACCGACTATGTGAATAACAAACATTTAGAATGGGGGATTAGCTGACTTTCGAATTTTGACTATGTATGTACAGAGTTATTCAGATCTTTTTACATCCATTACTGTTTCTAGCCTATGACCTTGGTCAGTTTTTTTTTTCTAAATTCAAACCGCGTATTTTCCATTACCGACTTGATAGGCCTGACGTAGCTTTATATAAATATTATAATATAACTTAATACTAGGACAGGCACAACATCCAGTTCCCGACCAGAATTCATCCCCGTGAAAGGGTAAATCATCATTTTACCAACGATAAATGTCTCGGCCATGCTGGGAATTGAGCTCGGGACCCTCAGCTCAGTGGACAGACAGACAGACACGCTACCGGCTTAGCTAAGGTGTTGGATGGCTATTCAGATATCCTGGTTGAAAATTATACAGATGGTAGGGAGGGACGAGACAAGTTTTTTCACGTGAGCGGTGACGCAACTATACCTCAAAGTTGGTACACCTGGAGGATAGGCAACACATTCAGCACGCCACGCAAACCAACACACGCATACCCACCACTCTTCCCCCCCTGTACCTCTGATACACATGATGGGGCCAGCTTAACAAAGCACCGCACTCCACTTGCTATGTACTAAAGATTGATAAGTTGCCTACCCCCCAGGTGCATATAGCGCCAACTTTGACGTCTCATAGCTCTGCCAATTGTCGTCGCCGGCCCCAGGTTCATCGGATGGAAATATTTGTCTTGTCCCCCCCCCCCCCCC
>CABFOW010000255.1:93696-113593 GCA_902141385.1 Timema californicum
GTCCCCCCCCCCCTCAATCCCCCCCACCCTCCTAAAACTTGTATAGTATTTACCTAGAGAACTGAATAACCTTGTATAAAGGGCCCTAAAACTCCCATTCTACCTGTCCCAAGACACTTTAAAACAACCCGCTTCGGTAGACATATGGCCTAAGACATCACTCTCGAATTAGCCTGG
Organism: Timema californicum; assembly: GCA_902141385.1. Classification (NCBI taxonomy): domain Eukaryota; kingdom Metazoa; phylum Arthropoda; class Insecta; order Phasmatodea; family Timematidae; genus Timema; species Timema californicum. The sequence goes on from CABFOW010000255.1 coordinate 93,874, forward strand.
ACTGCCGATGACAGGGAGATAGGAGGGCTCGAATCTCAGTTGGATGTAGTGGTTTTTTTTCTAAGTGGGTTTCCGATTCTCTCTTCACACAAATTCGGGTACACTTCCTCTAAATTCAACCTTCCTCATTCCTAAAGCACTAGCGTAATTAGTATGTATGTGTGTAACCAAAACTGATAAACGTGGTACTAAAACAAAACAATAAAATAATTAATGGTATGGTGGACCGCACAGACTTTCTCCCTAGCTTATTTTAAAATATACATATATTAAAAACTCATAAGGTTTGTGAAACGAAATATTAGGTCTAGACATTAATGTAGAAAAACTAAACCAAAGATCATAAATTAAATAATATGCACTGCTACTTACTCTATGGCACTAGAAACTATAGGAACACCGTTATAGAATAATTGGGAAAAGAGAAAATATATTTGTCCACCAAAGACAATAAGAATCAATTTAATTTTCAAAGACCTGAATTAAAAAGTGTATATATATATATATATATATATATATATATATATATATATATATACTTGCTTATAGCTCAGAAACTATTGGTTTTATAAAATATATTTCAAATAAAAGATTTGTATCTTTAATAGTAATACATCTTTACAATTATATGTTATTTTGTATCTCAAATAGTTGCGGAGAAAATATCAAAATTAGAAAATTTCCCACATGTAAGGTATCCACAATGTCGTCTTGTTTATAGTGATAAACAGTTTCTATATATACAAATTTAATCAAAATTATTAGAGCTAATTTTGAAAGAAAAAAAATCTCTATTTACCCATTAATAAACTACCCTTAATTTTAGAGTTAGATGTCTAACTCCCAAAATCTCTCGGGGAAACCTGATGAAAATCCTAAATACCAGATTTGAGCCCAAACGGTAAAATAGTTTCATCTCTAGCCCAAGGTACAGACAGACAGTATTACGAAAAAAAAACTTTTTTTGTTTCAGGGGGTCATGAAACGTCGACATTTATCAAAATCTCAAGTTATATTTTTTTTCACGGTCACATTACTTTATCTCCGAGGTGTCAAGGGAAAGTAAAACTTTAATAGAATGTTTAACTGTGCAAATGTGTAGCGTTTATTCTTAATTTCGTAAAATGGTTTATATCCATCCATTCACAACAAAACTGTACTAGTTAAAATTCAACATAAGGATTAAAGTTGTTTTGAAAATGGTGTACGATTCTAAACTCGATGCTTGATACCAAACTACTTAGTCAATAGTCCAGAGGAAGGGTATATTCCGATCCCATTAGTTGTGGAAGTTTTGAAACTTTGTGGATATATACGATTCGATGCCCTGAATGAAATGAGAAAAAATGCAAAATCCGATCACAGCCACCGGCACCACCATCTTGGAGAAATGGTGCCCAATGTAGGCTTTTTTCAAACTCTCTCGCCTCGGATGCCTCATACGCCAAAAATGGTAATTATATAATTAAAAAGGCATTAAATTTTATACAAAATATGGCATATACATTTTTCCCTCAAATGAATAGTTTCGGTGCAGCAGCCAAGTGAAGTCAAGCATTATTTAAAAAATTCTCATTTTTCACAACTACTCATTTCATTGCAAGTTTTATAAGACAGGTATTTTTTGTGTTTGGAGACAGAATTTATATTTATATTTAAAAAGCCTCCAATTAGTATAATTTAGTTGGATAACTGGATGTAGAATACTCGTTTCCACGCGTTTAAAAAAAATGGTATCCCCTACAGGCCTAATCCGCCATTAGGCTGTTTAATGCATCGTTTTAATTTGTCTCTGTTGAAGGTACAGGTTCACTGTGATCTTCAGCGATGCTTTCTTCTGAAATTTCTTCCGTTTCGTTATCCATTGATTGTTGCATTTTGTCGTTCTCCAACGTCTCCGTCATAAACACGCGTAGCCAGCCGCGATACCAGAGGCGATAAAACGGTCTGGACCTAGATATCGACAACAGGCCAGTTGCGAAAACACGTCTGTTGATATGCTACGTCCCTTTTCTAGAGGACTATTCCCTCCCCTAGAATAATTATTAGTTTTCTGCGCCTTTACATTCCTGCTCGGTAGAGTGTCTGCTTACTGCCGAGCTAAGGGTATCGGATTCTATTCCTGGTATAGCTGAAAAATGTATCACTGGTGAAATTTGTGTTTCCCCTTTCAAAATGAAGAATTAATGGACCAGGAGGCTGGATGTTGTGTATGTTCTAGATTTAATTTAGTTTATAAACCGTGTTGCTGATATAATCAATCGGTTCAGAAAGTGCAAGTTATAATAATAATAATAATAATAATAATAATATTTAGCACATTGTCTTACTACCTGTTCTGATTATACGCTTTAAGTACTAATTACTCTAATGGATTAGGAATTGGGAAGGTTGAATTAGAGGAAGTGAACCCACATTTACATGGAGGGAGAGTGGAAAACCATTTAGGAAAAACCACCCCAGTTTACCCGACCGAGATTCGAGCCTCGATCTCCCCGTCCTCAGCAGTCGAGCTCAACACGACAAGCGCGTTAGCCAACTACGCCACCGAGGCGGGTAAGTGCAAGTTAAATACCTTAAATAAATTTAAAAAATGAAAGTACATTCCTGTTATAAAGTGTCCCCTACCTTCCCCCCTAACCATAACGATCCTGTGGATGACCTTCTTCTGTTTCCGTGAGCAACCGTCAAACATTTGTTGATGTCATGTCGGGTGATGACCTAGCATAAGGTCTGGATAAACTTCCGCTTTGTTTGGAATCAATAAGCGGGTTAAACGGCCTCTACAGACACACTGCAAATATCGGAATGTCCCGTGTGGCTTCCGGGTTGAACTGGCCTGCCAGGGATGCTCGATGTTTGATAGAGTTTAAAGAAAATACAGTATATTCTTTTGTCTCGATTTATCAATTAATTTATTAGATCGAATCAAAGGTATCGTTCTGATTTACGAATTGATTTCTTCTATGGATATTTCTAAAATGATTGAATCGAAAATTCAATACTAAACAAAATATGTATTGGACGCAGGATTAGTTTTACTTTATCGCTATCTTAAAGGTAGAGAAAGTATTGTAATCGTCCAAAAAAATCAAGCTCGTGATTTAGATGAATGTGACGTTTTTGAATTTTGGTCTGTCTGTCTGTAGCTCGGACTAGAGCCTAAACTATTTAACCGATTGGGCTTAAACTTTATATCTAAGGTTTTCATAGGGTTACCCCGAGGATTTTTTGGAATTAGATATCTAACACTAAAATTAAGGGCAGTTTACTGAAGGGCAAAAAGAAAAAGAATTGATTTTCTCAAAACCGGCTCTAGCGACTGTTATTAAATATCAGATAAAAATTTATAAATATTTCATATGAAATTGCTACTCAATATTTCAGCAAAATGACTTTAAGGGCTCCTGTTAGATGCATAACTACTCTTTTTTTTAAATAATATCTCTGAAACTATTTGAAATATGAAATTACTTATCATTGCAAAAATGTAGATCTATTTATAATAAACATTTTTTATTTGAAACATCTTTTTTAAACCAATAACTTTCAAGCTATAAGCAAATATATACATATTTTAACTTTTCGAACACAGGTAGAGAAAGTATTGGGACCGTAAAAAAAATACAACCTGAAATTTTGATGGATGTTGACGTCTCATGACGCCCCGAATCCTAAAAAAATTGTCTTTGCAATGCCGTCTGTCTGTGTGTTTGTTTAAACTTAAAATTAAGAGTAGTGTAATAAAAAGCGAAAACAGAAAAAATTCTATTTTCTCAAAATCGGTTCTAACGATTTTGATTAAAATTCGTATCTAGGCGTTGATTAAGATTATAAACAAAATGGCTATTTTCATTTTCCGTGAAAATGACTTTTAGGGTACTTAACAGAAGTGTAAATTTCCATATATCCGCAACTATTTGAGATACTAAATAGCTTATTATTGTAAAACTTTAGTACTTTTAAAAATAAAAAAACTTTTATTTGAAATATATTTTTATAAAACCAATAGTTTCTGAGATATTAGCAGATATATTAAGACAATTTTGTGAGCTTTAGTTGTGAAAATATACTAAAGTTTTAACGCAATAATTCTCTAATGCCATAGAGTAAGTAAATAATTATTATTATTAGCGCCACATCTTACTACCCGTTCGGGTTATACGCACTTACGCTAAAGTATAATGGTAGGGTGATTGTGAGGTGAAATGTAGGATCTACAGTTTAACGTGGAATCCGAACCACGGTGGAGGCCTGGCATTCACCACATTTACAAGATGTCTTGTCAGAGGTGAAGGAAGGGTTTAGTAATCAGATAAATCTATGGCGGGGCCGAGGATTGAACCCCGGCCGCCAGCACAGAAGTCTGACACCTTACCTCTAGACCGCCAGGTCACCTATGTAAGTAAATAAGTAAGTATCTCATGAAGTTTATGTTGTTTTTCCTTAAAATCCTTGGGGGAAATGTTTGTACAGCACAGGGGTGGATCCAGGATTTTCAATAGGGGTGAGGGGGGACCTCAAGAAATTTTGACACAAAAACACTTCAAAATTTGAGAGTAAATCTTCAAGCGATTTTTAAGTATAACGCTAAACTTGAGAATAATCCTCTAATCAAGGGTATAGCTCGAAATTTGCGATTAGTATTGAAATTTATTAAAAGCAAATAATAAAAACATCATCAAATGGTGATTATTAAGAGGGAAATAAATTTAAACACTATAACAATTATAATGTATAAATATTTTTTTAGTTATTCAATCAATTTTACAAAATAGCTGGAATCATTCAGATTTCCTACAATCGAACTTTAACTCCACTCTATAGTATAGCTAGTTATTTCTCATTCTAAATCGAAATTTTACCACTAAGCCATTCTTACACGTTATTTGCGTTGTATTATTCAAATATTTTGTTTAAAGCACGGTATTAAAAATAAATTATTTTAAAGATCTTTATTTATTATTAATTATTGCAATAGTAATAATAAAAATGATAAAATAAATTTAAACCTATACAATATTTGTGCAAAAAGGTGAGAGGCGAGCAACTTAAATTTGGATAAGTTCATTAATGCTTATTTTCATCATTTTAGTAATTAATGTTATTGCCTTGAGTATTTATAATAATTATCGTATACTGATCATTTAATAATATTACCGATTACAATTTTTAAAAATTTAAATCTGGTTAGTAAAATAGTATTAGGTGACATTAAAATTAGCAGGAACTTTAACATTAATTTAATCGGTTTAATTTCTTGAAGGGAGCGCACGCCCCCCAGAACCCCCTACTGGATCCACCCCTGATACAGCAATGATCTATCTCTCTCATTTTAGATTAAATAGTCAATAATTACCTGTTTTATTGGTAAATATTTATAAAAGAGAAATTTAGTAGCAATTCGATAGCCATAAGATGAGCATCCCCTGATAAAGTGTTAAAAATTTTAACCGGAAATCAAAATTTTGATATGAAGTGTTGATCCTTGGGGACTCAATATCTATATTTTTTATAAGTCCAAATATACAAACAAATCTAAACGTTAATATTTAGAAATAAAATTATAAAATTTAAAACTGTGAGTCCAAAAATGTTTTACGTATGTATAGCGCAAGTTTCTGTCGGGTTCCCTAGTGTATATTATATTACAAATTTTGAAGAAAAAAATCTTCATTTTTAAACAATAGAGTGAGAAAGTCCGTGCGGAGTTCCGTACAATTTATTTGTGTTATTATTTTATTAGTATTATCATCTTCATCATCATCATTATTATTAAAAACATTTTGAATCCAACGTTTGCAATGCTGGTCCACAAAAGAGCATATCGTTAATTTTATTATTCATAATGTATTTATATCTTAGTTGTATAGTTGGGATTAAAGTATTTTCTGATGGCCGGCCAATACCATCTGATATAATAAGTAATATTACAATTAATTAAAATATCTAGTAGTTGGCCACATTGTATTGACCATTTGTTGTACCAAAGCTTGTTTTATAATGTGATAACAATAATTGAGTTTTAGCTTAGACTTAATTAACAAAAAAAAACTTATTTACACAATTGTCGCTACTCACCCCAACACTTGGGTCTACTTGTCAGGATGGCTTAGTGAGATGGGTTAGGCAGCGGCAAATAGTTGTGGGGTTCGTTTTGATCTTGCCTATTGAGATATATTAGTTACCATACGAGTGTATAAATGTGATGGTGGTTCTAGAAAAAGTTGAAGGAGTTAGGGAGAAAAAAGGTCCTCGCTCTGCCAGTGTCCCTACTCAGCAGTTATTCGCCCTTACCTATCTTCGTTGTTATAGCTCCGAGTAGTGAAAAACACACGGCTGCTCGACTATGCGCGGTTGTTATACAACGCAGACTTTCAATGTGGTTTTGGGGGGAGGGGGGGATCGGCTCCCTCCTTAGTACTGAACAGGGACTCAAGCTCTAGGATATTCTCCCCACAAGTTGCTGTAGCTCAGTAGTTGAGTATGTAAAGCACTCTGAAGTAGCTCCTTAACAACTGGAGTCCTCCCAATTTCCCTCTTTTTGAAAAAGTCTAAAACTAAATGTTATCTACCACCCGTATACTCAAAGCTAACTTTTTATACCAATACACTGGGGTTTGCTAGTTGACAAAACCATCTCTGTTTTACAAACATGACTTGATGCACGTACAAACAGGGGCGGATACACGAGGAGGGGTCCAGTGAGTCCGGACCCTCCCCTCGCGAACATGAAGTAGCCTATAAATAAAATATTATATAAAAAGCAGTGTCTCAATACAGTCTGTGTATATATAGCTTCATTAAGTGATTTGTTCAAAGTATGAGTCTTATACGAATAATGGATTGGATTGGATTGACTATTGACCTGTAACTTCTTTACTTTGGACACTCCCCCACCCCCCACACCCCCAAGAAGAATTTCTGTGAGTGCCCCTGCGTACACAAAATGCTGATGTGAAACAATTGACAGTAACAATTGCGTAGGCTTACGTCATTCTTGCATGCTTTTAATTACTAAAGTCTGCAAGGCATGACTCTATAATGATAGTTTACTTGGCTATCAGCAGTTGATTAAATCAAGCATGATATTTAATGTGCTCAACGTTGACTGTTGGTTTTTGTTGTTGTTTGTTTTGTTTTTTGTTTTTTAATATATGCCCATTAATGTGTAAATTTCATTAAAGCTACTTATTTTTTATTAAATCGTTTAATCGATCTTCCCAAAATTTATTCGGCGCACTCAACCTTTTTGACTGAATTCATATACAACCTCTTGATCTATATCGATCCAGAGAGTCGATTCAAGGCCTATGAATAGAGAATCCTGAGCCAGGGCAGGAGTGGGGCTGAGTGTCATCTGACTTTTATTGGGACTTAACTGTACAAAAATCACTCACCACTAAAGTTCTACTCACGTTCTGACGTCATTTGTTTGGTCAAATGACTCTGCACATTTCTCTTAACAAATAAATATTGACACTAGAAATATATCAACATCGCCCGTTTCAGTGTTCGAATGATCTAAGGCGTCACTTTCATATTAGAACAGAATATCGATTACGGGTAGAATGGAACTCGAAACCCATTTGGTGTATTGAAAGTGTTTTGTTTTTCTAAACTGTTTCCTACTTAACCTTCACAAGAATGCGAGTTAATTTCCTCTAAATTGTATTTCTTCATTCCTAAGACATTAGTATCAAAATGTGGATAGCTCTAACGAGGTAGTATGACTCCATGCAAGCAAAATAAACATTGATTATTTACTCTTTGGCATTAGGAACTCGAAAATTCCTGGCTGCACTTACAAAAGTATGCCACCTATCCCTATCTTGAGTTAGTTCTATCCAGTCCACCTCATTACACCCTATCCCTATCTTAAGATAGTTCTATCCAGTCCACCTCATTACACCCTATCCCATATCTTGAGATAGTTCTATCCAGTCCACCTCATTACACCCTATCCATATCTTGAGCTAGTTCTTCCCAGTATACCTAATTACATCATACAAATCAGGAGATAGTAATATCAAGTATCTCTATTGATTTTTCTATCCAGTCCACCTTATTACAACCTATCCCTATCTTGAGATAGTTATATCCAGTCCACCTTATTACACCTTATCCCTATCTTAAGATAGTTATATCCAATCCACCTCATTATACCCTATCCTTATCTTGAACTAGTTCTATCCAGTCCACCTCATTACACCCTATCTCTATCTTAAGATAGTTCTATCCAGTCCACCTAATTACACCCTATTCATATCTTAAGATAGTTCTATCCAATCCACCTCATTACACCCTATCCCTATCTTAAGATAGTTCTACCCAGTCTACCTCACTACACTCTATCTCTTTCAGGTAAATTCTAATATTATCCTTCAATCTGCATCTAGGTCTTCCCAATGGTGTCTTCCCATTAGGCTTACCAGTCAATACTCTGAACACGGTTATATTCATGCTGCATGTCCAACCCACCATAATCTGTGGAATTACATTACCCTGAAATGTCTGGTCAAGAGACCCCTAGATATTACAGTTAGTTATATTATTTTATATATTTGAAAACTATATTTAAATTGTATAGAAAAATGGTGTTAAATCATTAATGAGGGGAAAAGAGTATTGGAATTCATCCAGATCCACTCTTGTCAAAGTCAAACTGACGATGACATGATTCCCTCTACCGGTGGCATTTGGAATTAGCCATCGCTTAAAATTCTAGGGAGTAGCTCAAGTTACTCCTCCAAGCGTAATAAAAATTTCATCCATCTATTAAAGTCAAATGATATTGATTACCAATTGAGTGAAATGGGAACGGAAAGCTACTACATGCGGTGAGAATTTATGGACTCACGTCACCCCCCCCCCTAGCCTCCCCCTCCTCGTTTGCGCCATGCCCTTGAAGCACGAAATATTTTCTAGGTTTGAACATACGACCTCCGACACGCTCCTGGTATGCCTCACACGTATGAACTGGCCCCGCTCGATACAGAATCTGATATACATTTGGTTCGTCCCATTTACTCCGGTATTAATTGTTAGTTGTCTTCCCCCCACGCCTCCCTAGTGGCAGGCTTAACACATTTCAATTATTTTCTATCTCTCTCATGTTTAGATATGTTATGCACAGTATAATGGCATGAGAATATTTGCGTGTGTGGAATGATTGTGTGACTAAATGTTTCTTTTCTCTCACTCACTCTCTATCTCTCTCTTTCTACCCTATATTTAGTTATATTATTATCATTTATCCTATTTTATTATGTTCATAAATGTACAATTATTTATGTGGGCAGTAAATTTTAGTTATTATTGTTATCGTACAAATCTTATGAACTAGTTTTTTAGCACATAAGTATTAAATACATGTTATTTATTATTAAATGGGTTAAGTGTAAGAAAAGGCAATGGCCTTAACTTAACCCAAATAAATATGATATTATTATTATTGTAAACTTATAGTCCAATGCAAATAGGAAGAAACTTTTGGAAAATTTTTGTTTTATTTAGCACCACGTCTTACTACCCGTTCGGGTTATACGCTTAAGTACTAATTACACTAATGGTTTAAGAATTGGGAAGGTTGAATTTTAGAGGAAGTGAACCCGCATTTGCGTGGAGGTAGAGTGTAAAACCGTTTAAAATTATACTTTGTTATTTTTATAGCGGATAAAATATTTTGTTAATGACATGTTTTCGTGGTGAATATGAAGGTATTTTGCGATACGGGTTTCATCTTAACTTGACGCACATAGTCACACTAACCACTAACACACTTAGACCAATGAACGAAGTAGAAAGAGAGGGAAGAAAAGGAGCAGTTAGCACTGCGAAGTCTCTTGTTTACCTTATGACATCACTTCCCCTTTTCCTCTGACGAGAATATACACTCAGTTTACTATTTATCTCTAAATCTCGCCGAATGAATCATAAATACACTAACCATGGAAATACTACCTTAACTTGTCGTTAAGTCACGCGTAGGCAACATCCTTCAAGAGTCTTAAAAAATAAATAAAATATTACTCCATACAAACAAAGAGTTTAATTTTCCTCGCAATAGTTCTTGAATATTTGTCAAGAATGTCCTAGAATTAAATGACAACTTTTTCTCTTCATTTAAAAAGGCTTTTAGATAATGCCACTATGCTCATGATAGAGATTCAACAACTGTTGAGGTCACCATTTGAATAAATGGATGCGATATTTGATTTATTTTGACCAAATAATGTTTTTTCTATAAAAACTGCAAAAACACTTACCTTTTCTTGCCTTCCCTGCGTCCCCATCTTAAAAAATAACAATATAAAATTAGCAAAAAGGTAGATTTTGGTCACGAAAAAATATTTGCTTATTTTTTAAAAGGCCCTTTCTTTGAAAATTGGGCTTTAAATAATAGTTAAGTTTTGCATTGGTAGATATATATATATATATATTTTTAAAGTATTATCTCTTCCTACATATTGTACTGTTTAGAACACTAATTTGCAAAACCAAACCCTTCCTTCACCTCTGACAAGACATCGTGTGAATGTGAGGAATGCCAGGTCTCCACCGTGGTTCGGATTCCACGTTAAACTGTAGGTCCTCCATTTCATCTCACAATCACCCTACCATTACACATTAGCGTAAGTGCGTATAACCTGAACGGGTATTAAGACGCGGTGAAATAATAATAATTTGCAAAAATATTCATCTTGAGTCAGAGATGTTGCCAGGATTTTTTTTACTACAATTTAAAGTAGAATGAACACTTATTTTATTTGTTAAGACTGGGTTTATGTTCATGCAAAAAACGCATAACTAATGAGTAATAATAAATAATGCGTATAGTGCGAAAAAATGTAAATATATTATTTTCAATGATCTCATGGAATAATCAAGACATAATTAATATTCGATAGTGCACAAAATGTAAAATGTATTTAACTTTAATTTCTGATTATCCATGCATGTATTTAGGCATAGACCGCCAGTAAATTGAGACATATCAGATAAATAAAATTCGAGAAGAAGCCCTAGCTAACTAAACGATATTGTACTGTACACAACAGACTGAAAATGTATCCCGTTCATGTTTGAATTACCTTGTAACCACATTTGTTTGTTATTAACGCCCTGTCTTTGTTTTAAGGTCAATGACTATGGTATGATTGAAAGAAAATAAAGGGGAAATACTACTTGTTTTATTATGTATTCGAAAAATAGGTCTACCATAATACTAAAGTCGTAGGTAAAATCGGAACCAAATAAAATTTCAATTGTATTTAGTAATACAGACACCAGTCAGATACCTTATCTCAGTCGATAGCTAAGGATCCTGGGTTCGATTCCTGGCATAGTCGAAATATTTATAATTGGTTAAATGTGGGTTTACTCTTTCACAGTGATGAATTAATGGACGGGGAGCTGGATGTTGTGCCTTTCATAGTCTTAAGATAGATTGTAAGACATATGAAGCTACGACAGGCCTAGCAAGCCGGTAGTGGAAAATATATGGCTTGAATAAAAAACTGACTCACGCCACAGGTTGGAAACAATAATTGATGTAAAAAAAAGTACAGACACCAATTAAATTACCAATAATAATTGTATATTTCAAAAGATACAGTTTGATTAATGTTGTTTTTCAAATTAATCCATAAATGAACTATTTTTTTAAAGGCCTAATCTAGCAGAGCAGAGAGGCTAAGTCAATCTCTATTAACAAATACAATTGATTTGAGAGCCAATTCTGTGACCACATGGTCCAAGGCATCACTCTCGCAGTAGACTAGATTGGCGATGACAGGGAGACCGTGGTTCAATCACAGTCGGGTGAACTGAGACTGGATTTTTCTTAAATGGTTTCCTTCTCTTTCTCTCTCTCCGCGCAAATGTGGGTACACTTCTTCTGAACTCCGCTTTCCTAATTCTTAACTCACTAACGTAACTAGTTTTTTTTAGCACCATGTCTTACTACCCGTTCGATTAATACGCTTATGTACTAATTATACTAATGGTTTTATGGCTTAGGGAGGTTATATTTGGAGGAAGTGTACGGGCATTTGCATGGAGGGAAAGTGGTAAATCATTTTGGGAAAACCACCCTCAGCACATCTGACCAAGATTCGAATCTTGTTCTCCCCCATCACCGGCAGTCTAGTCTACTACGAGAGTAGCGCGTTAGACCATCCAGTGTACGTTGCTGGTTCACATAAACTTATTACATCAGTAAATATAAGTAAAATGTTTAAAATGAGGCTGTATGAATCCAAATAACTCAGTCGGGAGTACAATTTTAAGAAATTCACAGAATATTTTCTGGAGTCTATATAAAGGGGAAAACCAGTGTGTCATTAAATTCTCTCGTAAAGGTCAGCCAGGTTATGAGCTGAAAGGTCACGCAATATGTTTATTACGTCATCTTATTTTTTGTAAAAGTTTAGTTTAATAATTCCGTTCATCAAATAGAAAATGTATGTGAACTTTAGTTCTTAATTACTATGCTTAAGGGTGACCTGGCGGTCTAGGGGTAAGGTGTCAGACTTCTATGCTGACGGCCGAGGTTCATTCCCCGGTCCCGGCACAGATTTATCTGATTACCAAACCCTTCCTTCACCTCTGACAAGACATCTTGTAAATGTGGGGAATGCCAGGCCTTCACTGTGGTTCGGATTCCACGTTAAGCTCTAGGTCCTCCATTTACTCTCACAATCACCCTACCATTACACATTAGCGTAAGTGCGTACAACCCGAACGGGTAGTAAGACGCGGTGCTAATAATAATAATAATAATAACTTAGTTTTAATTAGAAATTTTATAGATAAATAACAGAAGTAAAATAACGTGTACTATTTAAAATTGACATTTCTTAGATGCTTCTGCCATTTTGTTTATTTTCTCACATAGATAAAGTTTTGTAATCGTAAACATTTACTGCCTTGAGAATATGATGGCTTATGGCGTATACGTGCATGGCCCACTCTGGGCCACTATTTATAGTTTATGCGACTATTTCCCTGCGATTTTATTATATTACCTACTTAGCACCGAGTCTTACTCCCCGTTTGGGTTATACGCTTAAGTACTAATTACGCTAGTGGATTAGGAATTAAGAAGTTTAAATTTAGAGGAAGTGAACCCATATTTGTGTGGGGAGAGAGTGAAAAACTATTTAGGAAAAACCACCCCTAGTTCACCCGACCGAGATTCAAACCTCGATCTCCCCATCCTCGCCAGTCAAGCTTAACAGGAAACTAGCGTGCTAGCTAGCTAGCTATGCCACTGAGGTGGGTGATTTTAGTATAATTTCTTGAATTTATAAAAAGCTGATCGACCATTGTGATGTTCATCACGCCATGCTCTTCTGAAACGTAGATTCTAAAGATATTCGAATATCATTTTGTTTAGTTAAAACACTTTTTATTTTACATTTATTTAAATCTAGTTCCAAAAATATTCAATTATGTTTAAATAATACATCACACCATTTTATATCAGGAATACGTGAATAAATGTAGATAAAGTCAAACTACGTCCACACGAGTTAATTTTCCGTCACTGAGTGAAGATGGTCACTCTTTGTCAGGACTTCCCTGCCCGAACAAAGATCATGACGTCATTATTTAAAGTTTTTTAGAAACTGACAACAGCAAAAATTAGTGCTATTAAATAAACAAAGCACCAGTGTAGTGTTGTCACCAACTTGAATTATGTAGAGAGTATTTATATTAAATAATACAACAAGGTTGAATAGATAGATAGAAAATTATATCAATATTTAAATTTGGAAGAATGTGAAATATAAAAATAAGGATCATTACAGGTTGGTGAAGTGTTATGTTCATTCTAACTAAAAAAAGTTATTCTTACATAATTCTATTTATACCTGTGGATGCAGTAAAAATGGTTTACTGGATTCGGTTCAAACTCGATTTTAAATGCTACATGATCATGCCTAAAGTTGAAATCTTGCTTTTTATTTTAGTTATAAAAGTAACAATAGATTACTGATGAATGAAAGCTGCTTTTCATCACTGCAAAAAGGTAAACCCACATTTCACCAGTAATAAATATGTCGATCATGCTGGGAATCGAACCCGGAACGGGGTAGCATCGCGTCTTACTATCCGTTCGGGCTATAAACCCTGTGTATGTTTATAACGTTAGTTAATTTTTTAGCACCATGTATTTCTTACCTGTTCAGGTTATACGCATACATACTAATTACCCTAGTGAGCTAGGAATGAAAAAGGTTGAATTTAGAATAAGTGTACCCGCATTTATATGGAATGAGAGTGGAAAACCATTTTGTTACAGTACACCCGACCGGAATTTAAACCCCGATCTCCCTGTCCTCTGCAGTTTAGTTTAACACGAGAATGACGCCTTAGACCATGCGGCCACCGAAGCAGGTTTTAGTTAGCTTATAAGCCGTGTACTGATATAATCGGTCGGTTCGAAAGCTGTATTTTGTAAAGCAAAAATATTCCCCATCATCACGCCAAGTAATGTTCGCTAATGTATTTGGTTTGTATCGATCCTGGAAGACACTTTGTAATTTCATTCGGGGGCTTTACAGTAGTGCTAAGGTCTAATATTGTATCTCCAAACCCGTGAGATAGGGCTTTATGGACATCTTTATTTATATTAAATATCGAACAGGGTGGATGACACGTCAGTGACCTGGGCCTGTGCAATAAACTGTTGTTACCTAGGTCATTATTATTATATATTCGTACTCGATAGTTACAGCTAGAGCTATCAGAGACATGTTCAGCACGTGGATAGAGACGTCACTCTCGTCTTGACAGGTTTGCCGAATACTAGGTCATGGGTTCGAATGCCAGCCGGATGTAAAGAGGGTATAGTGTTTTTCCATCCTCACGCAATAGTTCTCCAATGACATAACGTAATTAAATATAAGTAAGTCTCTAAAAATTTATGTTGTTTTTCCTTAAACCTCTTAGGAGAAATGTTTGTACAACAATGAGCTATCTCCATTTTAAACTCAATAGTCAACATTTACATTTTTTATTGGTCAAAATTTATAAATGAGGAATTTAATAGCAATGCGATGGCATGAATATTTGCAACATCTAATAAAATGTCGAGAATTTTCCCCGAAAGTTGAAATTTTAATACGAAGTGTTGACTATTGTGGACCCAATATTGATCCTTTTTACCGGTCCAAACATACAAATGAGGACATAAATTCTTCAAAAACTAAATTATAAAATTTAAAGAAGGACTCAAAAAAAAATTACATAAGTATATTGCAATTTATGCTTGGGTTTTCTAGTGTATATCATTTCGTTTCACATATATAACGAGATTTGAGTAAATATTTCCATTTTTAAACAATGGAGCGAGAAAGTCCGTGTGGAGCTTTGTACCATTTTTTTTAAATATTTTATCAACAACTTTTTATTCTATTTCTAGGCCATTCCTGTTGGATTTATTGACATTTAACCTCCTAATCTTGTGGTCTCCTTGTATTATTTAGAGTAGGTTGAAATCCCAAATGAAAAGTAGGACTCGTGGCACTAAGCATCTATCTGACATTAAGGAACAGGATATTGAGGGTGATATATTAAGCAAACACGTAATGACATGAAGTCCGACACCATAGCTCAGGTGGTAGCTTGTCTGTCTACTAAACTTAAGGTCCCGGGTTTAATTCCCAGCATGGCCGAAAAATTTATCATCGGTGAAATGTAGGTTTACCCTTTCACATTGATAAATTAACGGCTGGGTACCGGATGTTGTGCTTTTTGTATTATATGGCATATGAAGCTACGACAGACCTACTCTCTTTTAAAACCCACGTACGTGTCCTACTACCCATTCAGGAGGGGTAGTGATGAGAAAGGTAGAAAATAAAGGCAGGTGTACGCGCATTCACATGGAGAGAGAGTGTGAAACCAATTATGAAATATCAGCCTTAGTACAGTTGGTTGGTATTCGAACCCCCTGACCTCCCGGTCATTTTCAAACCATAAAAACAAGACTGACGCCTTTTCCCGCGTGCACACCGGTGCGGGAAGTCTTCTATCAAAAGCAGAACATTGTATGTGGCGTAAATTAACACCTTCTGGGGCTGAGTGTTTTAATATGGTTCATTTCAATCGTTATATTATGTCAACATTGGTGGTCACACAGTCTAATGCGTCACGCTTGCAATAGGCTGCCAGTGACGGGAAGAGCAAGGTTCTAATCTCGGCTGAGTGAACTGGGCTAGTTATTCAAATGCGACCTATCACTATAATTTTACCGTCCATACTCCAAACTAATGCGGGTGCACTTCCTTTAATTGGGTCCTCCCAGTTCCTACCACAAGTGCTGTTAGAACGGTAATGATGAATATAAAGAAAATGCTCTATCATTCGCTTTAAAGATATGAGGAACTATATTGTAGAAATGCGTCCCATTTGACACGTGGACTAAATGTCAGGTTCGTCTGATCCGGTTTTCAGGTGTCAGAGGGGTTGAGATTTGAATCCCGGTCGGGTGTGCTGGATGTATAGTTTTCCTAAAATGTTTTCCCACCCTCCCTCCACGTAAATGCAGGTTAACTTCCTATAGATTATATTGTCCTGATATTTACTCGATTAGTTCCATTAAATGCCTTTTACTCGGATGGGTAGTAAGAGGAAGTGATATATATATATATAACTTCCTTTTATATACAGGGTGTTCAGAAACCTATAGCCCAAACTGCACATATAGCTTGTTTGACCCAAAAGTAATACAAAATCCCTCAACACTTACAACCGGAAAACTATGCTAATGCCATTAAATTGTGTCCAAAGTTTCGTCGTAAAGCGCCTGTAGATCAAAGCTGTGCAAGCATACGTGTATAACAGGTTGCATAGGTGTTAAGGTACTCGATACTACACACCTCGACATCTTGGAACACGGCAGCAGAACATACCACCATTAATAGTAAACAACACACATCAGTACATCTAGAAATGCGAATACGTTCTTAGGGTCATCACTAACGGTTCTACATCACAGAAAGTGTTTGCCATTATTACATGTGCAGTGCCATGCGCCTAGTTCCTATGTAGCCTGTTGTACACGCATGCTTGAACAGCTTTGCTCTTCCGACGCTGTAAGCCGAAACTTTGGACACAATTTGATGGTATTAGCATAGTTTTCATGTTGTAAGTGTACAGGGATTTCGTATTACTTTTGGTTCAAACAAACTATATGTGCACTTCGGGCTATGAGTTTCCTAACACCCTGTATATATATTATATATAAAATATATATGTGGGGAATGCCAGGCCTCCACCGTGGTTCGGATTCCACGTTAAACTGTAGGTCCTCCATTTCATCTCACAATCACCCTACCATTACACATTAGCGTAAGTGCGTATAACCCGAACGGGTAGTAAGACGCAGTGCTAAAAATAATAATAATATATTTGCCTAATACAAATACTCAATTGTAATAAACCCGGAGGGTAGCAAACCAAGGCCCTCTGGATAAAAGTCAAGTGTAATCTTGCTGTTTCTTACTAACACCACTTACATTATGTGTGGCCTTTCGTGGTCTTGTAAGTTGGAATATTTAAACTTCCATTGTCACCCCCGTGTTCCCGTGGAAACGCCTGACATTACTGTATAGTAGGCAACACCAAGTGACGGACAAGACAAGAGGGTTGCATATTTCATAAACGCATCCACTGGTCGGTTTACCACTCCTTAGAAACTAAATGTCATTATCGCTGTACAAAATACATTTCAGAAGGGACGAGCTTTAGTTAAAACACTAGCTTCTTTACGTCTTGTTTTTAAATCAGAATTACATAGATTTAGTGGTCAATTATTGGTTAGATATCATAAAATAGTTATTACTTTAAAAATAAATAGTGAAGTGTTAAATATTTTACAATATTTTTATACCTAAATTCACGTCATGATCACAGGTGTATAGTTTGACTTAAAAATTAACTCAACGTAGGATAGCAACACTTTATACTAAAACATTTAAACGTTACGAATGAATTCTATTGCCTGTATATTAGGGTGAGTTCATTCACAGATACTGATTTATTTCAGTAATCAACCAGGATAAATCCATGGTCCATTAAACTTGAAGTAGACCTCTATAACCATCAGCCCCATGGTGTAGTGATCAGTTCATCTGGCTACGAGTCTAAAGGTCCTTGGTTCAATTCCCCGCTGATACCTCGGGTATTTTTTCTCGAAAGGGGAATTACCTCAACGGTCAACCTGGTTTAGTTACTTAGGCTTAAGTTAGTTTTAAGTTTTTCCACTGGTTCCACACCCTCATACTCACTATCATCATCTCAGCTCACCGGAACATGGAAAGAGCCTCCACGAAAAGGATGTATGAATAGTGAATTTGGATGTCACACCGACAACAGCACATTATCACTGGCTGAACCATTTATAAACGACCTAGCCCAGATGTGTAACATTATTACTGTCTATATAACTAATAAATCACCTCTATGAATACTATTTAGTTCTATAACCAATAAATACCAATTAACCACCTATATTACCAATAAAACCACTATGTAACCAATAAACTACATAAATAATATACCTAACCAAACCCGTCTTAATTTACTATATTCCCAATAATTTCTCTATAACCATTAACTTCACTTCTATAACTCCTTAGGGGTGACCTGGTGGTCTAGGGGTAAGGTGTCAGACTTCTGTGCTGGCGGCCGGGGTTCAATCCTCGGTCCCGGCAGAGATCTATCTGATTACCAAACCCTTCCTTCACCTCTGACAAGACATCTTGTTAATGTGGGGAATGCCAGGCCTCCACCGTGGTTCGGATTCCACGTTAAACTGTAGGACCTTCATTGCATCTCATATTCACCCTACCATTACACATTAGCGCAAGTGCGTATAACCCGAACGGGTAGTAAGACGTGGTGCTAATAATAATAATATAACTCCTTAGCCACATATACAACCACTCAATCACCACATCTAGAGTCACTCAACCCCCTCTATAACAACTCAGAAACCTGTCTTAACTAAACCTTTAACCAATCATAAATATCACTAACCCCTCTTACCACTCATTCACCTATATAACCATGTAGTCCCCTTTATAGCTATTCAAATATACCTCTACTCAATCCCCTCTCTAACCATTTAACTATTTATACATCTACTCAATCACTTTTATAACCAATAAACAATTTGTATATCTCCTTAATCACGTCCATAACCACTCATTAGCTTATTTAACCATTCAACCCTATTTCTAACCAGCCAACTTCCTCTTTATCCGCTTAGCCAATTCTCTAGCTAGCCACGGTACTAACACTCTAAATAGTTAATAATTTGATAAAGGCACCACTCGGAATAGAACCAGAGTCACTTAGAATTGTGATGGTTTTGTATCTTTAGGGTTAAATCTGAATTCAACCATTTAAATTATCCGCTACTGTGGTTGCGTGGTCTAACGCGCTACTATCGCAGTAGACTAGACTACCGATGATGGGGAGATTGAAGTTCAAATCTCGGTCGGGTGTACTGAGGGTGGTGTTTCAAAAATTGTTTTCCACTCAAATGCGGGTACACTTCCTAATAATATAACCTTCCTAATCCCTAAAACCATTATCGTAATTAGTACATAAGCGTATAAACCAAACGGATAGTAAGAATCGGGGTGACCTGGTGGTCTAGGGGTAAGGTGTCAGACTTCTATGCTGGCGGCCGGGGTTCAATCCT